>CAUZXS010005077.1:37500-154804 GCA_963585895.1 Sepioteuthis lessoniana | reverse complement strand
CCGAAAGGCTCTCAGCCTAACTAAACCCAAAGGCAGGATATATAAAACGAAATCCCTCGGCCATTATATTACACTAATTCTAATATTAATTATTTCTTAGCACAATTAAATAGATTCAAGTATTGCAATCTGATTCTGATAATTCTATTTAATATTCAACTAGGGATCAAGTGTTCCTATCGAATATAAATAATCATCTTTAAATATATGGTTCTCAAGTGTACAGTATGTACCATTGGACCAACGTTTTGTGCTGTAAAGAAAGAAGTCTGCATAAAAAGAAATACTCAAAATCAACGGTAAGGGAAGAAAATATCATCATCATCATATCGCGCTGGTAGCACGGATATCCCTGACCCTCTCTCGCCACTCCTCCCTATCATCCATCGCCCTAGGTAGGTCTTCAGGACAACATCCCGTATCCTCACATAGCTGCTGAATGTATGTTCGTGCTGGTCGTCCTGCTTTTGCACGGCCATGTGTGGGGGTCCATAAGAGTACATCTCTTATGAGTTCATCTCTGCTTCTCCAGCAATGTCCTGCATGTCTGGTTCGTCTAACTTGAATAGTTTTCGTGATAGGGGGCAGGTGGCCGTACTGTCGGTGTCTTGTGGGGTGTTACCGCCAGGACTTGAGCAGGCGTTTATTATTCAGCTATGATCGCTGCAACTCGAAAAGTTCATTTTAGTTGCGTCCTTTTTCTCCCTTCCTCTTGGTGGTGACAGGGTGGGAATGAGAGTTGGTTTTTTGACACACACCTGTCATAACAGACTGGGTAGGACGGATGGGGGCCTTAGAACCTTTGACTCGCCTGTTTTGAAAGCTGCCTTCAACTCTCCCAAAATCTCGTTACTTGTTTTCTTATATAGAGATTTTGGAGAACAAATCGAAGATCCTCGAATGTTCGATGTCACTAGTGAAACACGTGATAATACATCTGTGATTATTTTAAAATCACGTCTAACTTTGCAGGTCATTCTGCCTGCACGCGCTAGTCTTGTGACACCTTCACTGATTGACGACTGCGCCCATCCGTAATATTACAAGTACACAAAAACTTTTAATAAGATTTTTTGTCAAATTTTTTTTTTTTTTGGCTGGGGGCAGGAGAATACATCTACTGTATTTTTGCAGAAAGGTAAGACCCCCATCCCCCAATTTTGAGAGTTCTGGATATAACATTACACAATCTGATAGTAAGGCTCAATTCCTGGAGCTTTGAGGAATGTGGAATACACTTTCACTGATATTGCTTCCAGGTCCACTCTGACTCGGAGTGGTAGCACCTGATAGGATACTATCCATGAGTCAAATAGAACTATTTGAAATTTAAACTGTTTACAAATCAATGACTTACATTAAATCGAATTGTTAGAAATAGAACTGTTTGACCATTTAACTGTGTGTAAACAAATGACTTGTGCTAATCTGAATTGTTTGAAATAGAACTGTTTGACCATTTATCTGTGTGCAAACAAGAGACAGATGTTGAATTGAATTGTTAGTGATATGTAGCAATGCTTGAAACTCTTTTCTGTATGCCTAAATTGAATTGTTGGTGTTACATAGCAATACTTGAAACCATTTTACTGAATGCAAACAAACAATTAACACTAAATAGATATATTTGTGTTAAAGTATTTGTTTTCAAACAAATTAATTTTAATTCATTTTTGTACAATACGCCGACTGCACCTCTGCAGATGAGTGAGATCCCACAAAGAGTGTCCTGGATATGACACTAAACAATCTGATGATGAGGTTCCTGTAATGCTGGATCTTTGGGGAATGCGGAGTACCCCTTCATTGCCATGGCTCCCATGTCCACTGTGGCCTGGAATGGTTGCACCTGATAGGGCCCTCTCTATGGGTTAAATAGAACTAACGGCTTACTTATGTTAAACTGAATAGTTTGACTAAACTGAATAGCTTGTAATAGAAATGTTTTTGACAATTAAACCGTACATACATTTAAACTGCATGCTTATGCTAAACATGATTATTTGAAATGGAACTGTTTTTTGACATTGAAACTGTACTTACATTAAACTGAATTGTTTAATATAGAACTGTTTTGACAGTTAACTGTAGAACTGCTTGACTAAACTGAAATAAAATGTTTTTCACATTTAAACTGAGTTGTTTGAAATAGAACTATTTTCATAAAATGGATTTAGCGTTAAATAAGCTACAAAGGTTGATATGCTATAAAACATAACCAACCAACCAACAAACAAACCATTTAACTCATTTAAGAATAAGATGACCAACAAACTATTAACTTATAAATCAGGTCTCCCCATCTACCTGTATACAAACCAATGAGCTCTTGCTCGTTTAAGCATGTTATCTACAAACTATGCGTTTAAAAATTATATATAGTATGTATAAAGTTGATTTGGCATGAAATAACCTCCACTGGTTGATATGCCATAAAACCAAACCAAATAAAATTGATTGTACATCCAGAACAGGAGTCTCACCATCGAATGTAGTTTAGTATTATTATTATATATGTGATAAGATCGTCCAGCGCCAAACCGTTGTGCCATTGGTTTGGTTTGGTGTGGTTTCTTTTTTTAATGGCATATCAACCTTTGTAGGTTATTTAATGTCAAGCCATTTTCCTAGAAGAACAGTAGTGGTACTATTTAACCCATAGCTGGGATGATAAGGGGGTTCATACCTTTCCCAAGGGTATTTGCCCGAAAGTGAACGTAATAGCGCGACTGGAGTACGAACTCGCTTAGTACGATTCCGCAGTCCATCGCTTTAACCATTACACCACGAGGTGTACAGTTTAATTGTGGAAAACATTTCTATTTCTAGCTATTCACTTTAGTCAAGCAGTTCTAATTCAGCTGATTCAGTTTAGTATAAGAACGGATTTTGTTTGCACACAGTTAAATGTAAAAACAGTTCTATTTTAGATAATTCAGCTTAGCATAAGCACACATTTTAAATGTAAGTACGGTTTAATTGTCAAAAACATTTCTATTTCAAGCTATTCAGTTTAATCAAAACCAATTCAGTTTAGCATAAGTATGCCGTTAGTTCTATTTAACCCATCGATAGGACCCAATCAGGTGTATAGAGGATTTGGCACTGAATGGCCTCGAAGAGTTGATATGCCATAAACCAAACCAAACCAAAACCAACCAGATGGTTAGTATCAGTCATGGTCGAACCTTTAAGTCAAATATATCTGTTTAAGAATTATTTGTATTCGATACTACCAAAACTAAATATATGAATAAATATAAAGATAGAAACATACAATAAATGCAATACCCTAACGTCTATGCATAAAATAACCCGAGAAATGTTGATGTGCCGTTAGAATCAATCGTTCAAGCCAGTATCAGGACTCTCCTCAGTATTTGTTTATTCTTTATGACTGATTTATATCACTCAAGATTATATCGAAAAAATAAGTGAGTAAGGATAAAAAGATTGTATTGTAAAAAAGTTTTAAGTGCTGAGGACTTATAATTTTTTCAGATTTAATCACTTGTGATCAATGTTTGGATCTGTGCACACTGAGTGTTTGCTGTTGAATATATAATTGTTACTTAGAGAGTAGAATACACTGATGCATCTCAGCAGAGGGGTAAGACACCCACCACCAACGAGCGTCCTAGATTTGACATTAAACAATCTGATAACGTGGCTCTAGCCTTGGAAATTTAGGGAATGTAGAGTCGCCCCTTCATTGCCATTACTCTAAGGTCAACTTTGACACAGAGTGGTAGAACTTGATAGGGTCTACCTTTAAAAACCAGGCTTTTTTTTTTTGGCATTTCGATATATCCAGTTTTTAAAGGTCTTTGAACATTTATAGAGTGAAATATTGACGTTTTGTAATATAATGGCCGAGGGATTTCGTTTTATATATCTTGCCTTTGGGTTTAGTTAGGCTGAGAACCTTTCGGTTCAGTGCATGGGTTCATCATCATCATCATATCGTGCTGGCAGCACGGATATCCCTGACCCTCTTTCGCCACTCCTCCCTATCGTTCATCGCCCTAGGTAGGTCTTCAGGACAACAACCTGTATCCTCACATAGCTGCTGAATGTACGTTCGTGCTGGTCGTCCTGCTTTTGCGCGGCCGTGTGTGGGGATCCATAAGAGTACATCTCTTATGAGTTCATCTCTGCTTCTCCAGCAATGTCCTGCATGTCTGGTTCGCCTAACTTGAATAGTTTTCGTGATAGGGGGCAGGTGGCCGTACAGTTGGTGTCTTGTTGGGTGTTGCCGCCAGGACTTGTTGAGGATTGCACGCAGCATTCTTGTGTAATTGCCATCTAGTTTCTTCTCCAGCCGTTTTGTTAGCGTCCATGTAGTGCATCCATATAGCAGTATCGATGTGACCGCTGCCTGGAAGAAACTGCGTTTCATTTTATCGGTTAGGTCTGATTTCCATATAGTCGATAGCCTATTGATAGCTGTCCATGCTTTCGTTAACCTCGTTTCGATGTCCTTTTCGGTTGATTCGACGCTGCTTCCTAGGTACGTGAATTTGTCTACTAGTTTAAGAGGGGTTCCTTCTAGAGTGGAGATGTCCCCCGTTTGGTTATAGCACATATATTCCGTTTTATGTGCATTAACATGGAGGCCTATGCTTGCTGCTGCTCGTTCCAAACTATGCAGAAGTGTTTCGGCTTGGTCAGGTGTATTTGCCAGTATCGCTATGTCATCGGCGTAGTCGGCGTCGGTAATTGTTGTTGCGGGGTATCTTCTGCTTCTTTTCTTCGTCAGTTCGAAGCCATTCTCTTTGATTTTGTCAATCGATGTTCTAAGTACGTAGTCTAGACAAATGATAAAGAGATACGGAGCCAGCGTGTCTCCTTGTAGTACTCCTGCTACTATGTCGAAGTATTCTGTGTCTCCATCTGGTGATCGTACTTTTACTTTAGTGTTTCTATAGAGAATCGTTATTGCCGCTACGGTTTCTTTAGGTATGCCGTACGCTAGTAGGATTTGTTCCATCTTTCCTCTGTGAATGGAGTCGAAAGCCTTGGTAAAGTCGACAAATATTAATGTCGCTTGTAGGTTCTTTGCCCGTACACCTTCAAGGATTCTGCGGATGGTTAATATTTGTGAGGTCGTAGATCTATTTCTTCGGAAGCCATTTTGGTTTTTTCTAAGTATGTTGTAGATTTTGGGTTCTATTCTGTTTCGTAGTAGGGCATTGTAGATTTTGGCAGCTATGGATGTAAGTGTTATGCCTCGGTAGTTTTTGGCTAATCCGAGGTCCCCCTTTTTAGGGAAGGGGAGTATGCATCCCTTCGTCCATCTATCTATCGGATTTTGATTGTATACTGCGTTGCAGTGTCGGAGCAGTATGTCGTCGAATTGTCTGGTCTTCCATACTTCCGGGGGAATTTCGTCCAGTCCTGCAGCTTTTCTATTTTTAATTTTTCTGAGAACCGAGTCGAGTTCTTCTTGTGTGAACGGTCCAAGTTTAATGTCTAATTGTTTGCTAATTATTCTGGTGATTGGTTCAGGCGTTATTTTTGGTGGGTTTCCAAGTAAGTTTTCGAAGTGCTGTTTCCACAGTGCAGGTGTTCACACGCACGCGCGGAGCGGACTTGTCATTCAGAGATGTCGCAGTAAAAATCCCAGGTAGAGGATATGACCAGGGATGTGAGTGACGTCACGTACCGGAAGCGTGGACTGAGATTTTGAGAAAAGTTAGTTAATTGAGTTCTGCCTCGGGAGAAGACGGTTGACATTTGCGAGCTCGCCGAGGCCTTGTGTCGGGTGCACACGTGGTTTGGGACAGATGGAAAAGTCGGGTGTAGCTCTCTCCTAATGTCGAAAAACCTTTTAACTTAAAGGTAATAAAAAGTTTCGTACCTGAACTGAGAAGTCGTAAGTGTTTTTTGTGTTTCGGGATTCCTATGTTATCTATATATGTGCCTTATGGACATTATGAACCTTTTGCGTACCGGTATGAATATGTCGATTTCCCATATTCGTATCTGGCCATGTAACAGTTTGAATGAGAAAAATCATAAAATAAACTAGAGAGAAAGCTATTTGAACTTCATCTGAATTCAACCCCTGGTTTAAGAAGTTAAATTTAAAAATGAAATAAAAAAAATAGAAATGAAAAAGTAGTATTCTTGTATTTCATATCATGATTCTTGGGTTTTTTGGTTATTACTTAAAACTGAAAAACGAACCTGGAGTCACATATGAGGCGAAGACTTCTTTCTTTTTCAACGGAGATATCAATCACCTCCTCTCGCATAAGCAGATCTTACAAAAAAAAAAAAAAAAAAAAAAGAAAAGATAAGAAGAAAAGAAAAGAAAAAAGAAATTAGAATCCTTACTTCTTATATATGGTCCCAACAGGACAAAATCTTAAAACCTTCAAGTCAACAAAAGACATTTTTCGTACCTGTTACCAAGAACTTTATGAAATCACAAATAAAGAAATTGCCTGAGATTATTCGATATTCTTTCTTTCTTTCTTTCTTTCTTTCTTTCTCAATTTGTTCCTTTCTATCTATCTCTCTATCTATCTATCTATTCGAAATATTTTTCTTGTTTACTTCCTGACTTGTTTACGATGATTACATCTAGTCTCTCGACCTGTTTACAATAACCATAGCCAGTGTTCAGGACTTTCCGCAGCATTTACTTTTCCTTTATTACTCTGATCTATTTCATTTTTTTTTCCAGTTTCATTGCTGCTTCCAAATCTCCCAAGTGTGCCAAAGATTATGGGAACTAGTTTCAAACAATTTCACTCAAGAAAGTACTTAATCACCCTCTCTCAATCAGCGAATAAAAAAAAAAGAAAAAGAAAAAAGTAAAAAAGAAAGAAAAGAAATCTGTATCATTACCTCACATATCTCGTTCATACTGGACAAAATCAGAAACCATTGTTGCAGAGAACATGATGAAAACATCTAAGAAGAAATTGTCTTCTTTGTTTAAAATTCGATATTACTTTCGCTTCATTTGTAAACTTCGCAAACATCAAGAAATATAAATTAAGAACTAAGTTTTTAATGATTTTTTGATTGCCCGTTATAATTTAATTCAGGAATAATAAATAATCATAATTGCATTTTAATAAAATCAGATTCTGCAATTTAACGAATAGAAAAGCATATTTCCCATACAAATATACAATGTTTATGGTTTGGTTTCTTTGTTTAATGTTATATCAACCTTTGTAGGTTATTTAATGCCAAAGCTATTCTCCTAGAAAAACAGTAGTGGTACTGTTTAACCCATAGCTGGTAGGATAAGGAGGTTCATACATTTCCCAGGGGTATTTGCCCAGAAGTGAACGTAATAACACGACTGGAGTACGAACTCGCTTACTACGATTCCGCAGTTCATTGCTTTAACCATTACACCACGTAATGTTTATGGTGTTAGATAGAAATACTTAAAACCACTTACGTGTGTGTAAACAGAATTATTTGTGTTTGGTAGGAATACTTGAAACCATTTAAGTGTGTATAAACATATGGTTGATACTAAATAGAATTATTTGTGTTTGGTAGAAATACTTGAAACCATTTAAGTGTGTATAAACATCTGATTGATAATAAATAGAATTATTTGTGTTTGGTAGGAATACTTGAAACCATTTAAGTGTGTGTAAACATCTGATTGATACTAAATAGAATTATTTGTGTTTGGTAGGAATACTTGAAACCATTTAAGTGTATGTAAACATATGATTGATACTAAGTAGAATTATTTGTGTTTGATAGGAATACTTGCAACTATTCAAGTATGAGTAAACCTATGTTTAACCGATATGTTCATTTCCTTATTTTTATAACGGAATTACATAGTGAATTGAATTATCATGACCAGAAAATCCGACCGATAAAATGAAACGCAGTTTCTTCCAGGCAGCGGTCGTGTCGATACTGCTATATGGATGCACCACTTTGACGCTAACAAAACGGCTCGAGAAGAAGCTGGACGGCCATTACTCAAGAATGCTGCGAGCAATATTGAATAAGTCCAGGCGGCAACATCCCACAAAGCACCAACTATACGGCCACTTGCCTCCCCTCACGAAAACTATCCAAATTAGACGAACCAGACACGCAGGACACTGCTGGAGAAGCAGGGACGAGCTCATGAGTGATGTACTCCTATGGACCCCCACATATCGCCTTGCAAAAACAGGACGATCAGCTCGAACATACGTACAGCAGCTATGTGAGGACACGGGATGTAGCCCTGTAGACCTGCCAGAGGCGATGAACGAAGTGGCGAGAGATGGTCAGGGATATCCGTGCTAGCGGAACGACATGATGATGATGATGATGAATGATTAGCTCTAATATTCAAGCACAGACCAATATGAGTAAGTAAGAAAAGAAAGAACAAAGAATCTATGGTTTTCTTAGTATCGAAACTAAACCAAAGTTTTTTGGTCTACCTTATACAAAACAAAGAAATGTTTTTTTTAAAGAAAAAGAGCTTCAAAGAAGACGCGGAGGATTGGACAAAAAATGACAAGAAGGTTTTTTAACTGCTCTCGCTACGACGATAAAAAGGACCCGACAACGTCAATAAGAAAACATATCAATTAAGTGAAAGTCGACGAGAAAACTGAGAGGACAGCAATTAAATAAGATTTAAGTCCCGACTTTAACCCCCTTTATCAAACTATATTGGGCGTTTTAGAAAACAAAACAAATGCAACTTCCAATCCAATTATTGATTCGCTTAAGACTGCTATGGAGGAAGAATGGAATAAAATGTCTGAAGAATTTATTTTGAAGGCATGCAAATCATTTCGAAGGTTTGTTGATAGAATAATCCCTCTCAAAAAAATGGAGGCCATATTGAGTAAATTTACTTAGTATTTTGTGGTTTAATTTTTAAAACTAATATTTGTCTTGTTTTATAATAGAGTCGTTCATTATTATACTAGAACATTCCTAATTTTGCTTCCGCTCCCTGTATATAATCATTTCTTTCCGATACGATCATAGTTTGGACCTTTGCATACTGTGCGTTTGCTGTTGAAACGTGTTTGTTTTTTTTTCAAGAGTGGTCAACCTGTAATTGCTACACAGAGAGCTTTTCCAGCATAGTCGGCTGGGGCCGTAGAATATTCCGACTGCATCTCAGTAGAGGGGTAAGAACCCCTCCAAACGAATGACTTGTAGCCCTGTTGTGTGGGGCTGTAGAATACTCCGACTGCATATTTGCAGAGGAGTAAGACCTTTATCCACCAACGAGTGTCCTGATTATGACATTAAACTATCCGATGGCGAGGCTTCTGCTTTGGATATTTAGGGAATGTGGAGTACCCTTTCATTGCAGTGTTCTCTCTGACCCGGACTGGTAGCAGCTTATAAGGTTCCATCTTTGGATCGAATAGAACAAACTGTGTGTGCAAACAAATGACTGATGGTAAATTTTAACTTATATAGCAATTCTTGAAACCATTTACCTGAGTGCAAAAAACCAAAAAACAGGATAGTCTAAGAATGTTATCTACAAAATGTGTTTACAAATCATATATATACTTTATATATGTATAAAGAGGACTTGGTATTAAATAACTAACAATGTTTGATACATCAAAATGTAAAATAATTAATGTGGCAATTGATCATATTAATTATTTTAATATTTTGTTTGGTAAGATTGTAGTTTGTTTAGAAATCTTTGAGTGGAAATGTAAATCAAATTGGAAAAGTCATACAAATGCATTAATGTCGACCAAGATATTGATTCATGAGTTTGATGGAAATTCAATAAAAGCATAATGAAATCTTAAGACGGGTGTATTGATTCGTGATCGGATGATGCAACAATTAAGAAGATGATGTGTCTTTAAATCCTACTAGCATACGGCCTACCAAAAGAAACCGTAGCAGCAATAATGATTCTCTACAGAAACACAAAAGTGAAAGTACGTTCACCAGATGGAGACACGGAATACTTCGACATTGTTGCAGGGGTACTACAAAGAGACACGCTAGCCCTATATCTCTTTATCATCTGTCTAGACTACGTGCTTAGAACTTCGATCGACAAAATCAGAGACAATGGCTTCGAGCTGACTAAGAAAAGAAGCAAAAGGTACCCCGCAAAAACAATCACAGACCCTGACTACGCTGTTGACTTGGCATTACTGGCGAATACGCCTAATCAAGCAGAGACACTACTACATAGCTTGGAACGAGACGCAGCAGGCATTGGCCTCCATGTCAATGCACACAAAACTGAATATACGTATTACAACCAAACGGGCAACATAACCACACTAGACAGAGCCTCTCTGAAACTAGTAGACAAATTCACCTACCAAGGAAGTAGCGTCTCATCAACCGAAAACGACATCGACACACGACTGACGAAAGCATGGACGGCTATCAATTTGCTCTCGATCATATGGAAATCAGACCTGGCCGATTAAATAAAACGCAGTTTCTTCCAGGCAGCGGTTATATCGATACTGCTATATGGATGCACTACATGAACGCTAACTAAACGGCTGGAGAAGAAACTAGACGGCAACTACACAAGAATGTTGAGAGCAATATTGAATAAGTCCTGGCGACAACACCCCACAAGACACCAACTGTACACCATCACGAAAACTATACAAGTTAGACGAACCAGACACGCAGGACACTGCTGGAGAAGCAAGGACGAGCTCGTAAGTGATGTACTCCTATGGACCCCCACGTATGGTCGAGCAAAAGCAGGACGACCATCGCGAACTTACATACAGCAGCTATGTGAAAACACAGGATGTAACTCTGAAGACCTGCCGGAGGCGTTGAATGATTAGGAGAAGTGGCGAGAGAGGGTCAGGGATATCCGTGCTGGCGGCACGACATGATGATGATGATAAGAAAAGATAATTTTGAATTCAGTTGACGGCCGTTGAGGGAAGTCGTCAGTCGGTTTCAGAGCTAATCGGAGTAGCAGTAGAGAGAGGTCGTGCGTCTGTTCCTGACCATTTCTATGTACAACAGTAGACCTTTCTGCTTGTCTTCCTCACTTATGCTTTGATGACTGTGTACATACAAAATAAATTATTTTGCATTAGTAACAATGGAGTTGCTTTGTACGTTGTAAAGAGTATGGCACCTGTTGATATTCTAGATGGTGTTAGGTGGTGCATCTCCATGGTCCCTCCACGTTCCCCCCCCCAGGTACCATAGTGTTGCACTCTTCTATTTGTTCGCGTGGCGTTACGATTACGAGAAGTAACGTTACAACCAAACCAAACCAAACCAAACTAGACAGTTTTCATGTAATTTTCATGTTACACTGGAATAATGCTGTTTTGGATAGAATTTTCGACACCTAGCAATATCGATTTAAAAAAAAAAAAAGACATTACAAAGTTACAAAGAAATATCCACTTCTAATAGGAGTTATTTTCGCCTCAAGCTTTTTACATATTTGTTTGTACATGTCCGTGTGTTTGCTCTAAATTCTGTATAGATTTTGTGTTTTAACACATAATTTTAACTATATAAATTCTAATTTTCGTTAGTACAAACTGATAAATAGTTAAACAAATGCTAAATCTAAATTAAAACTATCTTTAACAAATTCTAAATCGTCATTGCGTATTATTTACAAGAGTTTTTAACTAGAATTTCGTAGTCCAATTTTAAGAGCGCGTTTTGTACTTGAGAGCGTGTTATATTCAAATAAATTCGGTAGTCTCGAAAATTGATTTGCTGCATGCCATAAAAAAGGGGTTAACGAGCAGTATTCGGGCCATAGGTCACGTGCTTGAGACCCCTGATTTAAAGTATGTAAATCAGGGGTCTCAATGAAGTATGCAAATCAGAGGTCTCAATAAAATATGTAAATCAGGGGTCCCAATAAAAAAGTATGAAAATCAGAGGTCTCAATGAAGTATGGTAATCAGGGGTCTCAATAAACAAAATTATGAAAATCAGGGGTCTCAATAAAATATGTAAATCAGAGGTCAATTAAAAAGTATGAAAATCTGGGGTCTCAATAAAGTATGTAAATAAGGGGTCTCAATGAAATATGTAAATCAGGGATCTGAATAAAAAAAGGAAGTAAATAAGGGGTCTCAATAAATTATGTAAATCAGGGGTCTCAATGAAAAAAAAATCCGCCCTTTATTTGAGAAAAAATTACCTAGTGTGATTTAGTGACAAGAATATATTGCTATTCGGAACCATCGTTTGTTTTTGTTTTTTTATCTCCAATCAAATTTCCGTTCGATAGTAAATATATCACACTTTGATCTTCGCCCGATATTTGTTTTGATAGCAAATTAACAAACATCACTCATTCAATATAACCCTTAGTTTGTGTTGCCTTATTTTGGGAGAATATAGAGTTTATGTTTTTTGAGGAGTCAGCAGAGCCTCAAAGTCTGACAGTCGAATAGTTTTAGAGATTTAAGAGGTTGTTGATTTTGATGAATCAGCAAATTCAATGGTGAAAATTACCTCCTATTTATTTTTTCAGTAGATAAAAACAAGTCAATCTTTTATGTCGAAAATACATTATAAACATATATAGATAATAGGAGCGTGTGTGTGTGTGTGTGTGTGTGTGTGTGTGTGTGTGTGTGTGTGTGTGTGTGTGTGTGTGTGTGTGTTCTTATATAAATGTATACTTTCTATATATATATATATATATATATATATATATATATATATACACTGGATGGCCAAAAATTTGACATAATTTAAAAAACAATTATCTTGAAAACTTCAAAGTCTAGCACAATGAAATTGAATAGTTTAGATGTTGAAAATCATAAGTTTTTTCTGGGACCGATTTTATGAGTGTTCAATATGTGCACCACCTGTTTACCTGTAACGTAATGGCCAAGGGATTTCGGTTCATGCCTTTGACTTTAGTTAGGCTGAGATCCTCTCGGCTCTGCACATGGGTTAGTTAGGTGCAACATTGAGGCAGGTGTTAACGCGGGCACGCGCGGGCGGATGGAGATGTCACTCAGATGTCACAATAGTCCGAGACAAAACGGGTGACGGAGTGCGAGTGAGAGAATCTGAAGAAAGTTAGGGAGTTGAAAACTAGACACAAAACGAAGAGGTTCGACTTTTGGAGCTCGCAGACGCGAGACGAACTTGCTCCCTATGGGGGCCGCTCGAGATGGGGGCCAAATGACTAAGACAGCGTAGAAGATTGTGTCTCTCCTCCTTATGTCGAAACCTTTAACTCAAAGTTAATAAAAAGGTTTCGTACCTGAACAAGAAGTCGTTACGTGTTTTCGAATTTCGAAATTCTATGTTTTTTATATGTTCTACGTTATGTATATATGTAATGAACGTCCCATGTACATTTCGTAAATAGCCGTATTTACCTATAGTACACACCGTACACTTCTTGGGGCTTCGTCAGAGTTTTTCACGAACTTCTTCGATCTTCGCTTCTGATTTTGATGATTATCTACCAGATTCTTGAACTTTGCATGAGAAGCCTTCCTCTTTAAATCTATGGTGCCAACTCAAAACTTAATAGGAATTTGGTAAAGTTTTTCCAAAGTTTTCTTTGAAGGCACACTGCACAGTTTGGGTGACTGTTAGCGAGCATATTCCCAGACGCAAAATGATTTCTCTTTTGGAGTGAATGACATAGCTCAACCTGAAAACCAAACAAAAATAAAATATTAAATATAAAATCTTGATTTGTTTCTATGCATTCTATGAAAATTTGCGGTTATTTTAACAAAATTGGCTAAAATTATTGGCCTGTGAAATGATATCAAATTTTTGGGACACACTATATATATATATATATATAGGGGGTAGCATTTCTTCATTAATGCATGTTCCATTAAACAATATAGACATCTTTTTGTCTACACATTTTTGTATATGTCCTTTCCAGTTGCTGAATTGATTTTAGGATATCCTGCAGGAATTGGTTAATGAAACTCCTATAATCAATTGATTCCCGAGTACTTTCTCTACGATCTTATGCAATCATCAGGGGTGTGTATATTCCAAAAGCGATGTGATCTTTGCATGTACATTACTACTTTGCAAGTGTTTATTATTCATGTTGTTGGGGTGTTGTTGTAGTATTTATTTTTAAATTTGGTTTTATAAGTAGTAACAGCATCTAAATTCATTAATGTACATTGGTACCAGGTTAGAAAATTTATTCTATTGAGTTTAGGTAGTTTCATTCTGATATGGAGCGTGTCAAGAATATGTAATTTTTATTTGTTATTTCGTTGATCTAATATTGTTACGTTTTCAGTAAGAATATTTCCGAAACTCGGTTTTTTTGTAGGGATGTTTTTTTAGATGTTGAGCTATCGAACTGGTATCAGATACATGCATAGTGAGTCATCTCGATAGTGTAGTTGAGGTTAAGCCAACATATGTACTTTTATTATCAGAGATACAATATCCTAAAGTACATTTAAATTGATATATAACGTTATTTTTTTTGCAAAACCCCAATTGAAGGCGAAGAACTATTGATAATAACTAAGATGAAAGTTTTAAATTGTAATCGTATATGATAAGTTTTCTTATTAGGACTAGTGGGGAGTATATTTCTTTTAATGAGAAAAACACACACGCACACACACACACACACACACACACACACACACACACACACACACACACACACACACACACATATATATATATGCATATATATGTGTGTGTATATGTGCATGTGTGTTTTTCTCCAAAAGAGATTTTCTACATTTAATTTGGTTTGGTCTGGCTTGTTGGGTTTTATGGCATATCAAAATTTGTGGGTTATTTAACACCAAATCCATTTTTATGTAAATAATTAATTCTTTTTAAAACAATTCAGTTTAGCATGAGTACACAGTTTAATTGTCAAAAACATTTCTATTTCAAACTATTCAAGCAGTTATATATAACAATTCAGTTTAGTGTAAGTACAGTTTTAAAGTCAAAAACAGTTCAATTTCAAACAATTCAGTTTAGCATAAGTACACAGTTTAACTGTAAGTATAGTTTAATTGTGAAAAACATTTCTATTTCTAGCTATTCAGTTTAATCAAGCAATTCTAATTCAGCTTAGTATAAGTACAGATTTTGTTTACACACAGTTAATATTCAAAACAGTTATATGTTAAACGATTCAGTTTAGTGTAAATACAATTTCAATGTCAAAAAACAGTTCTATTTCAAATAATTCAGTTTAGCATAAGCACGCAGTTTAAATGTAAGTACGGTTTAATAGTCAAAAACATTTCTATTTCAAGCTATTCAATTTAATCCAACAATTTAGTTTAGCGTAAGTATGCAGTTAGTTCTATTTAACACATTGATAGGGCCCTATCAAGTACTACCACACCGGGCCAGAATTGACCTGGGAGCAATGGAATGAAGGGGTGCTCCGCATTTGCCAAAGCTCCAGCATCACTGGAGCCTCACCATCAGATCGTTAAGTGTCATATCCAGGACATTCATGGGGGGGGGTCTTACCCCTCTGCAGAGGTTCAGTCAGTGTATTCTATAGCCCCAACCGACTGGGCAAGCATTTATTTTTGAAAAACTATTTAAGATATTGACATTTACAATCCACAGTTTTGTTGGTTTGTTTGTTTGTTTGTTCTGTTTAAAGGCATATCAGCACCTGTAGGTTATTTAATGCCAAATCCTTTTTTTTTTTTTTTTTGATAGACATCAAACATATATAATTTGTAATCAGGCAGTTTTAGCTAGCAATTTAAACGAGCCAGAGTGCATTTATTTGCTCACACTTGATGGATTCAATTATTTCTATTCTAAACCAATAGTTTTATTAGCACACAGTTAAATGCTTTCAAGTGCTGAATGGAAATCAAGAGAAGACTACCAGGGATATTCTTAAATGTGTAAATAATAATATCCTTAAATATTGGACTACATTAGATGGTAATAATAATAATAATACCCAGAAAGACTATAAGACTACCCACAACTGGGTGGGCAAGGTGATCCACTGGGAATTGTGCCAGAAATTGAAATTTGATCATACGAAAAAATTGTATATGCAAAAACCAGCATGTCCTGGAGAATGAAACGCACAAACTTCGATGGGATTCTGAGATACAAACAGATCACCAAATCTCGACCAGACGACTAGACCTTGTAATAATCGACAAAAAATGGCAACTTGCAAAATTGTGGACTTTGCTGTGCGGTTGACCACAGAGTAAAATTGAAAGAAATCGAAAAGAAGGATGAGTACTAAGACCCTGCTAGAGATCTGAAAAAAACTGTGGAACATAAAAGTTACGGTCATGCCAATTGTAAATGGTGCTTTTGGTACAGTCACCAAAGGATTGATTCAAGGACTGGAGGATTTGGAAATAAGAGGACGAGTGGAAACCCTCCAAACTACTGCATTATTGAGACGGTCAGAATACTGAGAAAAGTCCAGGGGACTTGAGGAAACTTGTTGTTACTCAGACTCCAGTGAAAAACCATCAACTAATGCTGATGTGAAAAACTTTCAAGGAGTGAAAATAACGATAAACAACTCCTTAATGACCAACAATATCAAAGCGACTATTGATTGAAATGCAAGAGAATTGCAAGGGTAGGTTATGTGGAGAAAGATATGAAACGTTTAATTACATCATAAGCGAATGCATCTTCTTATCCTAAAAGGAGTCAAAGACTAGGTACGACTGGCTGGGAAAGGTAATCCATTGGGAATTATACATGAGATTTAAGTTTTACCAAATGGTATATATTACGGCCAGAAAACTTTCTGGAGATTCTTAAAATTAGGCCTAATTAAGAAAATTAGAACTTTTCGGTTATTTTTTTTTGTAGATTTTGCCGTTCCTGCAAACCAGAGTTCAAAGATAAACAAATTCTTGAACTATGCCAAAAAACTATTTTAAAAAAAAGAAAAAAAGAAAAAGAAAAAACAAATTGTGGAACAAGAATTTGCGGTAATACTAACGATAATTGGTACATTTGGAACGGTCCCCAAGTGTTTTGAAAAAAGACTTTAGTAAGTTGTAACCAGAGGAAGAAACGAAACCATTCAGACCACAGTATTGTTAAGATCAGCTAGAATACTGTAGAGAGTCCTGAAGATTCGTGGAGACTTGCTGTCACTTAAACTCAAGCGAAAGACAACAAGCAATTGTAAGTGCGAAAAAGTTTGGAAAATTACAGTCTTCATAGTTTCAGAACTCTGAAAGAAGTCGATAAATTTGTTATCATTTTTCATTGTACTTTTAGATAAGCCTTTTTAGTTTTATTGCAATTATGATCTTGTCACTAAAAGGCCTAATATCATCATAAAACATCTAGTTTTATCTTCAATTTTAGGCCCCCCTTCTCTTTTAATACTCCTTCTCTTCTGGCACCCCCTTTTCTTTCGGTACCCGCAAAACACGTGCTTATTTGCTTAATGGTTAATTCAGCCCTTTATATCATATTCATTATCATAATCATGTCCTGCTGACAACTCCGAGTCCATTTACTCACACCCTTCCTCTGTCCTTATCGTCTATTGCTCCTGGCAGGTCGTCTAGACTGCATTTGGTGTCCGCATAAAACTGATGCATGTAATTTATGATGACCAGCCCAAACTGGTGAATCCATGTGCAGGATTCCATAAGAGAACGTCGCTTATGAGATTGTCCTTACTTCTCCGGCAGTTCTCAGCACCTCTTGTTCGTCTTATTTTTGAGGGTTTGTGAGATGAATATCAAGTGGCCGGACGGATGCCGTTTTTTAAATCGCTTTCACGTAACATTCTTGTTTGGCTCCCATCTAGGTCTTTCTCACAGCGTTTTATTAGAGTCCAGGTGGTGAAATCATATACGTTCAAAAATGAACGCTCTTTCCTTGTCCAACATAATTCTAAACACAAGGTTCTGATCATCGATGGTGACAGGAAAGTTCAAATAGTTAAAGACAGAAATAATAGATTCTGCACACATAACTTGCAAAACTGAAATGCTAAATATCAAACACATTTTTCTCTGAAGAACAAAGTTCTATATTAAAACATCAAATTCTAAAATAGGATGTCCCAGTCAGCTAGGGCTGCTGAATACACCGACTGCATCTCTGCAGTGGGGTATAACTTCTCCCAAGAGTGTCCTTGTTATGACACTAAACAATCTGAGAGTTCTGTAATGCTGGTGCTTTGGGGAACACAGAGAAGGCCATTTTTGCAATCACTCCTAGGTCCACTCTGCCCGGAATGGTAGCAGCTGATAGGGTTCTATCTATAGGTCAAATAGAACTGTTTTACATTTAAATTGTACTTATGCTAAACTGAATTGTTCGAAATAGAACTGTTTGATCATTTAACTGCGTGGAAACAAACGACTGATATTTAATTGAATTGTTAGTAATACATAGCAATACTTGAAGCATTTAACTGTGTGCAAACAAATGATTAATTGTAAATAAAATTATTCGTATTTGATAGAATTAAGTGAAACCCTTTAACTGCATTACAATGGTTGATATGCGATAGAACTCAACCAAACCAAATCATTTATATATATAGAGAGAGGAGGATCATTAAATAAGTTTCTAGACTTTTTTCGTATTGACACTTTTATTGATAGTACACACCTGAAACTCTAGTCTCCTTCGAAGTAATCTCCTCCGGCTGCAATGCACTTGTTGTACGGTTCCAACAACTTCTGGAAGGCCCCATGGAAGTCTTCTTGTGTGAGCGTGTCAATGACCTTCGTCACAACCTCTTTCATCTCCTCAATTGTCTCATAACGACAGCCTCTGAGTTTAGGGAATAACCAAAAGTCACAGGGAGCAAGGTCTGGACGATAGGGAGGGGGAGAAACTGTCTTGATGCCCATCTTGGTCAAATAGTATGTGGCAAGGATGGAGTTGTGGACTAGTGCATTGTCCTGGTGGAAATGCCACTGACACGTTTTGAAGAGTGCTGACCTCTTCCTTAGGAACGTCTTGCTGAACTTCCTTAAAACCTCAACATAGTAACCCTAACCCGAACTCTTTGGCCAATCAACTCTGGTGTGTGTTGACTTCCTTACTCCTCCCACACCTCTCATCATCCCTCACAGACTCCCTGCCTTCCTTGAATCTCTTATGCCACTCAAAAACTGATGTTCGATTCATGCAAGATGGTCAAAAAGCAGTCTGAAGCATTCCATATGTTTCTGTGGCAGCATTTTTTGCAAGTTTAAAACAGAATTTTATTGCATATCGTTCTTCTAAAGTGTCCTCACGTCCAGATTGCATTTTTGAAATTCGCCAGCTGCGACAATCAGGCTTTAGTAGGGTGTATTCCAGTTGCTGCTGTAGCTGTTCATTTGAAACAAAAATCATAAAAATTTGTCAGTCATTTCATAAAATGTATAGCAATAACATGCTGAATTTTAAAGAGTCTATGATAATTTTAAATGCCTATATAAAAAATTCTGGAAACTTATTGAATTCACCACGTATATATATAAAGAAGATTAGGCATTAAATAACCTACAAGGGTTGATATGCAATAAAACCAAACCAAACTAAAAGCAGTTTTTGTTCAAAATAACTCATAGCATTCTTGTGTTATTCCCATCTACTTTTTTCTCCGTGTGTTTTGTTAGCGTCCATGGGGTGCATCTATACAATAGTATGGACATAGCCACAGGTTGAAAGAAATCTCAATTTTATTTTATCGGATAGATCAGACTTCCATATGATCAATAACCTATCGAGAGCTGATAACGCCATCGATTAGTATATATGAACATCACTTTCAGTAGATTAGACATAGTGGAATAAAAATTTCTTGGCTACTTTTCTTGAATATTTGTCATTATTTTCATTCGTCTTGGAAATTTTCTTCATATTTCTTTCATTTTTTTTTTCTTTTCATCATTTTCTTTCTACACAATTATTTCATTAATGATATGGTTTAGAGATTTTCTTTCTTTCTCGCTTTCTTTCTTTTTTTCTATTAATCTAAGTTTGCGATATCTATCTATCTATCTATCTATTATAATATCATACATGCATAATATCATATATATATATATATATATATATATATATATATATATATTCTTCAGTAGAGAAAGAATGCGATTGGTAAATATTGTCATGAATAGAATGAGATAGATAGATAGATAGATAGATGTTGCAAACTTAGTCGGATAGATAGATGAAAAGATAGATAGATAGATAGAGAGAGAGAGAGAGATTTGAGTATATTAGGAAAGAAAGGAAGAAAGGAAGAAAGCCCTAAATCACACACACACACACACACACACACACACACATATATATATATATATATATATCAATGACAAAAACAGAGATGAAGCAGCAAAATATCAGTTTAATTCGACGGAAATTTGTAAATCAATTTATCTCTTATGAAATAATCCAGAGAGAGAGAGAGAGAGAGAGAGAATGAGAACAAATGAGAGGGAGGGTTTACTAATGTGAACCCTGCAGAGCTGCCTCCTCTCTTCCTCCTCCTTCTCCTCCTCCTCCTCCTTATCATCATCATCATCAGTCGCACCGTTCTCCAAATCGCTATCATCTCGATTGTCCAATCTCCCTTGTATAAATTACATCTTTAATTTCACGCTACACTAAATACGACGTCCATGAAAATGTACACTCTTCTGCTTTTTGCTTTCTGACTGAATTCCACGTTTAACTGCATACATCAAACGAATTGATTGCACGAATTTCAGCTCAAATTGTTTCAGTCGCCTCGGAAATCCTGCGCAAAAGAAACTAATAGTTAGTTATCTGGCGAGACATCTCACTATATTCAAACCTGTCTAGCTCAGTGAGGATGTTAGGTACAAACAAAATTGTGCTCTTTTTCCCGTTAACCCGATTTAAAAATACTAAACGTATTATTTATTAATGAATTTTAGTTTTATTTTAAAGATTGTAGCATCATAATTATCAATAGTAAAATCAAAATAACCTAACATATCTAATTAATTTTTGATACATTTTAAAACGAAAAGTTGAGAATTTACCCAGCTAGAGGGCACGTGAAATTTTTGAAAATGTTTTAAAATTTTAAAATACTTTTAAACGATTTTTAAAATGAACTTAGTAAGTAGAAATATGAACAAACCTTTTCATTTCAAAATGCTACTTACACGTTGATAACTATATCATAACGATCGCATTTAGTTCCAAAAGTACTTCAAAATTAATGACAAGAGCTGCATCACTTTACAAACCAACTATTAAGGTGCGCTTTGGTTTTGCACTAAAAGTCATAAGTATAGCAGGCCAATCTCTCTCTCTCTCTCTCTCTCTCTCTCTCTCTCTCTCACACACACACACACACACACACACACACACACACACACACACACACAAAACCTTTTAAGCATAGAAAATCGTATCAGCAATAGTTTATTTTTAACAATCAAAGAGGGAAAAGATTTCTTGAAATATTTTGCGTTATCATCCTTCAAATTTTTGAAAAAGAATTCAGATATCATCGTCTGCGAATCTCAAAGAAATTTTAAAAAAGTGTGTGTCCCTAACGAAGAGCTGATTGGTCAATTAATGTAAAAATGGAGAAAAGAAAAAATCCTTTCTATTTTGCACATTTCTTAGTATGGAAATCAGTTGGTTTTTCCATAAATGTACGTATGTGAAACACTTAACAAATGATCAATATTGAATAGAATTATTAGTATAGGATAACAATACTTTAAACTTTTTTTAACTGTTTGCAAACTATTCGCTTACAAATTATATATATATATATATATAGCTTTACACTGGCAAGGCAAGAAGCAGAAGATACCCCGCACAAACTATTAGGGACGTGGACTACGCAGATGACATACAGCCGCTCAAGCCGAATCACTACTAATTAGTCTTCAACAGGCAGCAAGTGGTATAGGTCTCCATGTCAATGCAGAAAAAAAACAGAATACATGCGCTTTAATCAAAGAGGCTGCATCTCCACACGAAATGGTGGTTCTCTGAAACTGGTGGACAAGTTCACCTACCTCGGAAGCAGCGTCTTATCAACCGAAAATGATATAAACATGCGATTAGCGAAGGCATGGAAAGCTATCGATATGCTATCGGTCATATGGAGGTCAGATTTATCTGATAAAATAAAACAATTTTTTTGAAGCGGTAGTTGTGTCAGTACTGCTATATAGATGCACTACGTGGACGCTGACTAAGTGTATGGAGAAAAACCTTGACGGCAATTATACAAGAATTCTACGAGTTGTATTGAACAAGTCCTGAAGGCAACATTCCACCAAACAGCTGCTGTACGGTCATCTACCACCTGTCACTAAGACCATCCAAATTAGACGAACTAGACAAGCAGGACACTGCTGGAAAAGCAAGGACGAACTCATAAGCGATGTACTCCTGTGAACCCTTTCACACAGACGAGCAAGGGTTTGACAGAACAACTAGCTAGAACCTATCTACAAAAGCTCTGTACTGATACAGGATGTAGCCTGGAAGACCTGCCTGGAACGAGGGGCGATAGAGACGAGTAGCGAAAGAGGGTCTGAGAAATCCGTGCTCGCGGTACGACACGATGATGATATATATATAGATATATAGATATATATATAAACAGATCTTGGTATTAAATAACCCATAAGTGTTTATATGCCATAAAACTCAACTGAATCAAACCTAACAATCCCACGCTGTTCAAATCTATCAGTATGTATGTATGTATGTATGTATGAGACTTCAGCCTTATGATCTGATCTCATGGCAAAGCATTGGTGAAAGTTACCCTTCTAAGAGAAGTTAACTTCATAATCAAAACTGTTGAAGGATGCTCCATCATCAAACCTCTGCTGACGTGTTGGTATTCTTTCAGGCGAAAAGTCGAGGACAAAGTACTCTGAAATAAAACCTTCAGTTTGTATAGCCACTAGTTATCTTACTATGCTTGTCACTGGACTGTTGCTATGTGGACCCTGAGAGTGGCATAAGAGTCGTACAGGCATATGTCACTATACATCAATGCCATACAAATGTCTTACGACCTTATCGTTTTAAATATCTTGTATATTTTTCACAAGTAGATTTCGTTATTAATCAAGAGGTTTAAATTGTTATAAAGTTGTAAAGACGTCTATCATTTGTCAAGATGTGGCAGTCAGCATCTATCTATCTATCTATCTATCTATCTCAACCTTTTAAAATCTATCTATCTATCTATCTATCTAAATGTGTTTATTTCGTCATTTTTTCTTTCTTTCCAACTCATTCTGTTCCAGTCCCGTCAGCTGGTAAGCTCCGTGCCATTCAGAATTGCCCTGGATATGACACTAAATCATCTGATAATGATACTCCAAGCAAGGAAATTTTGGAAATGTACCCATTTCTATTACTTCCAGGTCCACTCTGACTCGATATGGTAGTAACTGTTTTGGTCCCGTCTATGGGACAAATAGAACTATTTAATCATTTGCTAAACTTGAAATATTTTAACTGAGAGCGAACAAACTAGCTCGTTTAAAAGTCCTGCATAAACAGGATTTGGCATTAAATAACTCTCAAGGGTTGATATACCATTTAACGTATTTATCATTTCCAAACGTTTCGGCCGATATGTCCTCCGGTCTTCTTCAGGTGTTTGTCGAACTCGGGAACCTTCACGGAACTTCGAACTGCGTCCTTTATTAAATCCACGGCGGTCGCCTGTTCTGATTCCGTTAACCATAACCGGGTACAAGTGTTAAGTATTCCTGCATTGTTACTGTCAGGATTGAACCTGCAACCTCTAGATGATTGTCTCCTTAGAAGCTTAGGGAACCAACGCCTATAACCGTTACGCTATGTATCCTGCTGGACACGTAGCGTAACGTGGATTCAATAAAGGACGTAGCTCGTTTAAAAGTCCTGCATATGCATAAACAGGATTTGGCATTAAATAACTCTCAAGGGTTGATATATCATTAAACGTATCAAACCTCAACTTATTCTGTTCCTATCTATCTATCTATCTATGTGAGTGTGTTTAAATTATCTTCTTCAAAGTTCTTTTTATCTTTCTTTATATATATATATATTCTGATGTCTTTCTTTGTTTTCTTTCTGGCTTGTTTACGATAACTACAGATAGTCTCTTTATCTATCTACAATAACAAAAGCTAGTTACCAGGACTTTCCTCTGTATTCGTGGATACTTGATGAGTTTGCATGTTTTTTTAAACTAAACCTATCTTTAGTTATTACACCTTTTCTGTTTCCTGATTAGAATTCTTCCGAGTGCGCTATGGATTATGAGCACTTTTTTCATAAACCAACAACGATCATTATTACTTATATACAATCGTCTGTGCTTTTCATGAATGGAAACAGAAAACTAGACGGTAAATCCAGTTCTGGCTGTTTTTCTTCCTGTCACAATAGACAGCCAGGTTAAGATCTTATCCAAAAAGCGATCAATCGTTAATCCGGATTTCACTCTTTAACAAAATCATCCGATAATCTATGTGCCGATTAAAAAAAAAACTTTGATGCCTTCTTGGTCATCCATTGGCGTAAAAATAAGAAGGCAAGACAAAATCTGTTGATCATATTTACCAACCCCTCCGCTCGGGCAGGATGTGACACAAGGTCAATTTTTAAGCGGAGTTTACCAGGTTTGAATTCACAGTTTTCCTTCTCCTAGACTAGTTGCCCCACCAAGGCTGAAGAACCTAGTCTGTCCTATTATTTACCCATAGCTGGAGGGAGAATAATTGGATTCATACCTTTCCCAAGGGTATTAGTGCTATGTGAAATGCAATCAGTCTCGGCCAGGATTTGAACTCGTGTCGGCGTGTCCATTCCCTACGACGATAACCATTACACCACGAGCACCTCCATAAATGACAAAATCTGTTGATAAGACGCGATTATATTTGCTTTCCACCCTACAAGCTATAGTAGAGGGATTGATTTGATTTCTTTGTTTAATGGCATATCAAACTTCGTGTGTTATTTAATGCCAAAGCCATCTTTTTAGAAGAACAGTGGTAACACTATTTAATCCATAGCTGGGGGGGGGGGGTAAGAGGTTCCTTTTTTTTCCCATGAGGCATTAGTCCAAAGGTGAAGGTAATAGCTCTACTGGAGTTTGAACTCGCTTACAACTGTATCACCGTGCAGAACGTTAGCCACTACGCCACGGAGACTCCTTTTAGGAAGGGGTTTGATATTCAACTGAAGTAAAGTAAAGTTGGCGACCGTATTCAAGGGCGACCAGAAGGCTCCTTTTTTAATAGCTTCTACACCGAGGTGTAGGGGAGGGCACCACTCCTTTCCCCTGCCCGTGGTGTAGTCGTTATCGTCGTAGGAAATGAACACGGCGACACGAGTTTAAAACCTGGACGAGACTGATTGCATTTCACATCGCACTAATACCCTTGGGGAAGGTATGAATCTAATTATTCTCCCTCCAGCTATAGGCAAATAGTAGGAAAGACTAGATTCTCCAGCCTTGGTAAGGCAACTAGTCTAGGAAAAGGAAAACTGTTAATTCAAACCTGTTAAACTTCGCTTAAAAAGAAAATTGACCTTGTGTCATATCCTGCCTGAGAGGAGGGGTTGGTAAATAGTACCACTCCTTTCCCTGGATTGCTCCACTTTACCCTCGATACGTACCTTATATTGCTGAGTGTTAAGCAAGGAAGTATTAAATACCATTTTAAAAGTCTTTGGTATGACTCGACCTGGGATTAAACCCCGGTCTGGCTCCTAAATTATTGTATGAGAGATTATCAAACGGAATTATTTTTCACACTAGTTTCAGCTGGTGATTTTTCATAGAAGTCTGAGGGACAGTAAATCTTTTTAGATCTTCAGGATACTTCTAAATATTCTGGCTTATTTTAACACTGCTGGGGTCTAAATGCTTTCGATTTTTCCACTGATATCCTCTTCTGTCGGTCTCTTTTATAAGTCTTTGGTGACCGTTCTAAGGGTACCAACTACTATTGGTGTCATTGGTAACATTGCTTTGGTTTGGTTTTATGGCATATCCATCATTGTAGGTTGTTTATGGCCAAATCAATTTTTATACATGTAAATAGTTCTATTTCAAACAATTCAGTTTAGCATAAGTACTGTTTTTGTTTACACACAGTTAAATATCAAAACAGCTCTATTCCAAGTAATTCAGTTTAGCATAAGTACGTAATTTAATTCTATTTGACCTATAGATAGGATCCTATCAGGTACTACTTCTTCTAGCCAGAGTAGACCTGGGAGCGATGGCAATTAAGGGCTACTCCACATTCCCCCAAGCTTCAGTATTAGTGGAACCTCATTATCATATTGTTTAGTGTCATATCTAGGACACTCATAGGGGGAATTCTATCCAATCATATTAATGTGAAAGGGACCCAGATGTATGCATTTTCATTATATCACTCAGATTAATTAAGATTCGATTTAGTGATTGTCTTTCATTTTCTTTCCTTTTGGCTTTTTTCTTCTTCTTCGGATTATATTCTACTTATTCGAGGAATCTCCTTCTTGGTTATGGTTTCAGCACATAGATATTCATAAATTATATATATATATAATCCATTTTTATTTTTTCTTCTTTTTTATTTTTCTCAACCAATTTGAGGTTCTGAGCCCCTTTTCATTCATGTAATATTGTTGCGTATGTTCATAACGATAGAACATATAAGGAACATAGGAATCTCGGAATTCGAAAACACGTAACGACTTCTTATTCAGGTACGAAACCTTTTTATTAACTTTGAGTTAAAGGTTTCGATATTAGGAGGAGAGACACAATCTTTCTATGCCGTCTTATTCATTTGGCCCCCATCTCGAGCGGCCCCCATAGGGCGCAAGTTCGCCTCGCGTCTGCGAGCTCCAAAAGTCGATCCTTCTCGTTTGGTGTCTAGTTTCCAACTCTTTAACTTTCTTTAGATTCTCACAAAACCTCTCCGCGCTTCCGGCGCGTGACGTCACCCGCACCCTGTCACCCCCGTTTCGACTCGGACTATTATGACATCTGAGTGACACCTCCATCCGCCCGTGCGCGCCCGCGTTAAAACCTCCCTCAATGTTACACCTAACTAACCCATGTGCTGAGCCGAAAGGTTCTCCGCCTAACTAAAATCAAAGGCATGAACCGAAATCCCTCGGCCATTATATTGTTATATAATAGCCGAGGGATTTCTGTTTATGCCTTTGGGTTTGATTGGGCTGAGAGCTTTTCAGCTCTGTGCATGGGTTACTTGGGTGCAACATTAACGCAGGTGTTCACGCGCGCGCTCGCAGAGCGGACGTGTCACTTATAGATGTCACAATAGCCCAGATGGGAAACGGAGGCTAGCTAGAGCGAATGACGTCACGCACCGGAAGCGCGCGGAGAATTTTGGGAGATTTTAAAAAAGTCAGTTAGTGGAGTTGAGACCTGCCTCGGGAGAAGACGGTTGGCTTTCGCTAGCTCGCGAGGCCTTGTGGCGGGTGCAGCACGAGATGAGGGGCAGATGAAAAAGCCAGAATAGAAAGATTGTGTCTCTCTCTCCTTATGTCGAAAAACCTTTAAACTCAAAGGTCATAAAAAGTTTCTGAGAAGTCGTAAGTGTTTTTCGTGTTTCGAGATTCCTATGTTCTATGTTATATATATATGAACATTATATGTCCATTTGACACATGGCCGTATCTGGCTATGGTACATTTAGTGTTAAGCGGAGGATATGAAAATCTTTTGGTGGGAGGGAAGAAGGCGAGTACAAGAGATTTAGTTTTGCCCTGCAACGCTGGACCAAACTTCCCGTCTTAATTATTTTGACTTTTAAACGAATTTCTAAGACATAGGACTTTTAGTTTTATACTTTTAAGTTTTAACTTCGCAAAGGTCCAACAATCGATTTGATTTGAATTAGCTTTTTAGACTTATTTTCTTGTTGATATATCCCGGGAAAGGATATATTTAATCAAAGTAGCTGAGTGATTTGACTACTGTAATAGGAGTAGTAGAATCGAGCAGGTAGGTAATCGTATTGGTACTAGACTTGTATTCATACCGAGACTGGACGTTTGTAGTCGTAGTCATAGTCAATGTACCTGTACATTGGTCTGTATCTAGGGTTGACACCAGCCAATCATATTACTGTGAGGGGGATCCAGATGTAGGAATTTTCATTATATCACTTCCTTATTTTCAAAACTAAGATTCAATTTAGTGATTGTCTTTTATTTCAGTTCCTTTTGGGTTTTTTCCTTTTTCTTTGGGCTATATTCTACTTCTTCGAGGAATCTCCTTTTTGGTTGCATTTTCAGCATTTACATATTTATAAGATATACAGTTCTCAACTATTTCTAATAGAAATATAGTTCTGAAAATTAAATACATGCAAAATATTAAAGCAAAAATAGTTAAACTTAGCTTACCAAAATATAGGTTAGTATTATTTAATTTCATTTTAGTATTAAGAGGAATTTATTTGGTTTTAATATTAAAAAATTATTTATTCAATCTTACGTTTGATTATATTTAGTTTTATGGCACATCAACTACTGTAGGTTATTTAATACCAAATCCATTTTTTAAATATGTAAACAGTTCTATTTCAAACAATTCACTTTAGCATAAGTACATAGTTTAAATGTCAAAATAGTTCTATTTTAATCAATTCAGTTTAGCATTAGTAGTTTTTTGTTTACACACTGTTAAATGCTAAAACAGTTCTATTTCAAATAATTCAATCTAGCATAAGTACACAGTTTAAATGTCAAAATAGTTCTATTTCAAACAAATCAGGTTAACATAAGTACACTGTTTAGTTCCTTTTGATTCATAGATAGGACCCTACCAAGTGCTACCATTCCGGGTCAGCGTGAACCTAGGAGCGATGGCAATGAAGGGGTACTCCGCATTCCCTCAAACTCCAGCATTACTGGAGTATTACCATCAGATTGTTTAGTGTTATATCAAGGGCACTTGTTGGGAGAGTGTTACCCTTGTGCAGAGATGCAGTCAATGTCTTCTCCAGCCGCAGCCGAATTGGCCATGTTTAATTTTAGCATTGAGTGGTAATTCATTTTATTCTGATATTCGGTGGAATTTAATAAATTTTAGAATTAATGAATAATTTGTTCAAGTTTGATATTAAGGGATTTTTTTTTTGTATTGAAGGGTAATTCATTTTATTCTAGTATTAAAAGAATTTATTTAGTTTTAGAATTAAGGGGTAATTTATTTAATTTTAGTATTAAGAGGGTTTTTTTAATTTATTATTTTTTAGGGGTAATTTATTTTCTTTTTGCATTAAGGGGTAATTTATTTCATCTTAGAATTAAGGAGTAATTTATTTTATCTTAGAATTAAGGAGTAATTTATCTTATCATATAATTAAGGAGTAATTTATTTTCAACATTAGTCAAACAAATACAGAGAAAAACGTTAACGAATTCTAAGCAAGTTCGTTGGTTTGTTGTTTAATTTTACGGGATGTCAACCTTTGTTAATTTATTTTAGACCGATGTCAGTAGAACAATTGTGTTTTTCTGTTATATATTGTAGACAATATATCTTTTAGATTATATTCGTCCGGTAACCATTCAATGATTTAATAAACAATCATTTTATCAGGAAAACTATTTATATTTAGTAAGGCCATACCATCGGGATTAAGTATTTTTTGTGAGGTCCGTGCATTAGTATTGATTCAATGTGTGTCTCCTACAATAAAATGACATTGTGTCAATCCCAGCTGGACGGGAGGTTGGATAAATATCGAAAACTTCAGACTTAGTTGCAATATCAATGTTTTTAGAGCCAATGCATTAATAAAATTCACAATCATTTTAAACGGGTAAACACTTCAGACTTTGTTGCAATATCAATGTTTTAACATCCAAAGTATTAAAATTTCCAATCACCTTTAGCAGGTAAATACTTCATAATTAATTGCAATATCAATATTTTAAGAGCCAATGCATTATCAATAGTAGTAGTAGTCGTTAGCGACCGTAGTTGAGGGCAACCGGAAGGCTCCCTTTTCAATTGTTACAACACCGAGGTGTAGGGGAGGGCGCTACTCCTTTCCCTGGATTGCTCCACTTTACCCTTGATACGTACCTTATATCATTGAGTGTTAAGCAAGGAGGTATCAAGTACCATTTTTAAAGTCTTTGGTATGACGCGACCTAGGATTGAACCCAGGTCTCCCGGACCATTGGCGAACACTTTATCCATAAGGCCAATAATGATAATAATTTCTAAGATATTTGGGAGAATTCTTGCAGTGGACTAGGGATTAACGTCAACAAATGGGCTGCAGAAGAAGAAAACTAATGGGGGTGTCCTCGTGGTGTAATGGTTAGAGCGATGGAGTGTGGAATAGTAGTAAGTGGGTTCGTCCTCCAGTCGCGCTATTACGTTCACTTTCGGGCAAATACCCCTGGGAAAGGTATGAACCCCCTTATCCTCCCAGCTATGGGTTAAATAGTACCACTACCGTTCTTCTTGGAGAATGGCTTTGGCATTAAATAACCTAACAATGGTTGATATGCCATTAAACAAAGAAAGAAGAAGAAAAAGAGAAGAAAACTAATGACGGCTCATAAAGCCTTACATCCCTGTCATGACCAAGACAGACTATAAATATCTACCAACCCATCCACTCGGGCAGGGTATGATACAAGGTCAATTTTTAAGCGGAGTTTAACGGGTTTGAATTCAGAGTTTCGCTTCTCCTAGACTAGTTGCCTCACCAAAGCTGAAGAACCTAGCCTGCCCTACTATTTACCTATAGCTGGAGGGAGAATAATTGGATTCATACCTTTCCCAAGGGTATTAGTGCTATGTGAAATGCAATCAGCCTCGTCCAGGATTTGAACTCGTGTCGCCGAGTCCATTTGCTACGACGATAACCTTTACACCACGGGCACCAATAGACTGACTATATATCTCAAGAAATCTCGGCCAGACGACCAGAGCTAGTGATAATCAATAACATATAAGAGAACTTGCTGAACAGAGGATATTGCCGTCAAAGCGAACCACAGAGTAAAAATACAAGAAAGCAAAGAGAGAGACAATTAGCTGGACATTGCTAGAGACCCCAAAAAGATATGGAACAATGTGACGGTGTTACCAGTTGTAATTGTTGCACTCGGAACAATCCCCAAAGACTTGTTAAAGGGACTGGAAGACTTAGAAATCAGAGGTCAAATAGAGACCATCGAGATTATAGCACTATTAAGATCAATCAGAATCCTGAGACGAGTCCTGGAGACTTGAGGAGACTAGCTGTCACTCAAACTCCAATGAAAACCATCAGCTAGCGCTGGTGTGAAAAACTCTCAAAGGAGTAAAATAATACTGTTGATGACAATGAGGAGTATCTGGGATGTCAATTACTTTGAAAGTGTTAATGACCAAAGCACTTGGCTGACAGCGCCATCTATTGAGGAATTATGGCGGCGACAAAGAAGATGAAACTACCCCGACAGTTAATGGAGATCGTGTAGGTGGCAAGAAAGACGGTGATTTTGTAAATGGCTCAGGGACTAGCAATTTGATATATGAAGCTTGCAATTAATTTGGAAAGAAATGTTCGATTGGACAGACGAGAAGGGAAAAAGAAGGAAAAGAAAAAGTAATTAAAGCTAGATAAAATTCCCAGGGCCTTGAAAACGCCAGGAAATTGGACAAAGTGTGATTTTCTAGGTTAAGCGAAGGAATTAGATATTAGCAGTAGTGTTGGATTTTACAGATAATCCCCGACTCAATTAGGAAACCTATTTTCAACGGTTCGAGCGGTGATTGAAAGCATTTGAAATTTCTGAGAAAAACAAAAGACAAAACGAAAAACTATCATTCACCTAAAAAACGTTAGATTCGTTTCAAAATGACAGGGACAAGGGGTTGTCTCTCCTAGAAATCACCCACAGGAAAATATGATGTGAATAAGCATGTATTTGATTGATTGATTGATTGATTGATTTTAACATTTTAATACTAATATTTTTAAATTATTGTTTCTTAAGAGTTTTTCACACATTTATATGGTTTCAAGTATACTTTTCTAATACAAAGAATTTGCACACACTTGTATGGTTTCAAGTATTCCTATCTAATAATAATAATCTATGCAGAATTATATAGTTTCAAGTATTCCTATCTAATACAAATAATTTGCACACAATTGTATGGTTTCAAGTATTCCTATATAATTAAAATAATCTACGTAGAATTATATAGTTTCAAGTATTCTTATCTAATACAAATAATTTGCACACAATTGTATGGTTTTAAAGTTGGTTGGTTGGTTTGTTAGGTTTTATGGCATATCAACCTTGGTAGGTTATTTAACGCCAAATCCATTTTTATGTAAATAATCTGTTCTATTTAAAACAATTTAGTTTAGCATAAGTACACAGTTTAATTGTCAAAAACATTTCCATTTCAAACTATTCAAGCAGTTATATGTAACAATTCGGTTAAGTGTAAATCCAGTTTTAATGTCGAAAAACAGTTCTATTTCAAATAATTCAGTTAAGCATAAGCACGCAGTTTAAATGTAAGTACGGTTTAATTGTAAAAGTCATTTCTATTTCAAACTATTCAGTTTTACTCAAACAATTCATTTTAGCATAAGTATGGTGTTAATTCTATTTAACCCACAGATACGACCCTTATCAGGTGCTATCACTCCGGGCCAGAGTGGACCTGGGAGCAATGGCAATGAAGGGGTACTCCACATTCCCCAAATCTCCAGCATTGCTGGAACCTCACCATCAGATTGTTTAGTGTCATATCCAGGACACTCGTTAGGGGGGGTCTTACCCCTATGCAGAGGTGCAGTCAGTGTATTCTACAGCCCCAGCTGACTGGGCAATACACAGAGTTAAATGTCAAATAGTTTTATTTCAGATAATTCAGTTCAGCATAAGTACACAGTTTAGACGTCAAAAACAGTTCTATTTCGAGCAATTCAGTTCAGCATTAGTACTAAGTTGCAATGTCAAAACAGTTCTATTTTAAACAATTCAGTTTAGCATAAATACGCAGTTTAAAGGCAAAAATCAGGATAGTGAAAGAAGCACGTAGTTCAATTTAACCCATAGATAGGACCCTTATCAGGTGCTACCACTCCGGGCCAAAGTAAACCTGGGAGCGATTGCAATTGAGGGGTACTCCGCACTCCCCAAAGCTCCAGCATTGCTGGAACATCACCATCAGATTGTTTAGTGTCATATCCAGGACACTCGTTGGGGGGGGGTCTTACCCCTCTGCAGAGAAGAAGTCGGTGTATTCTACAACCCCTGCCGACTGGGCAATGTATGGTTTTAAGTATTCCTATCTAATAATAATAACCTCTGCAGAATTATATAGTTTCAAGTATTCCTATCTAATGATAATAACCTCTGCAGAATTATATAGTTTCAAGTATTCCTTTCTGATACAAATAATTTGCACACAATTGTATGGTTTCAAGTATTTCCATCTAATGATAATAATCTATGCTGAATTATATAGTTTCAAGTATTCCTTTCTAATACAAATAATTTGCACACAATTGTATGGTTTCAACAATTCCTTTCTAATAATTATAATCTATGTAGAATTATATAGTTTCAAGTAAATATTTTTAATAACGTTATCCATTGAAACATTATGTTTTTTCTCTTCATTACGAATGACGAATTTTCTTTCGTTTTCTTTGCTTTTAGGATTTTTCCATGAACTTTATAATCACTCAGAAGTGGAATGATCCTCGATTGAAATTCAACACGGGAGGTGACGATGCTTTGGAATTGGACACATTAAATATGAAAGAGATCTGGGTACCAGATTTATACTTCGCCAATGAAAAAGAGGCAAGTTTTCATGACGTCACAGTTCCCAACAAAATGATGCATCTTTATTCCGATGGTACTGTGCAATATCGAATAAGGTAAGAACGAGATAATGAGAGTAAGGTAGATAGACAAAGAGATAGAGAGAAAGAGAGGGATGAAAGGATGGTAAAGGGTGATGACCAGAAAGAAAGAGAAAGAGAGAGAGGGGGGGAGAAGGAAAGAGAGAGAGTGTGTGTGAGAGAGAGAGAGAGAAAAGAGGAGAAAAGAGGAGAAAAGACAGAAAGGTGTGATGACTAAAGAGAGAGAGAGAGAGAGAGAGCGAAGGAGAAAAGTGACTTTAAGAAGTAACGATGAGAAAGAGAGAGAGAGAGAGGAAAACGATAAAAGGTGATGCTCAGAAAGAAAGAGAGACAGAGAAAAGGACGGTGAGGTGTGATGATCAGAGAGAAAGAAAGAGAGAGAATGAGAGAGAGAGAGAGAGAGAGAGAGAGAGAGAGAGAGAGAGAGGAAAACGATAAAAGGTGATGCTCAGAAAGAAAGAGAGACAGAGGAAAGGACGGTGAGGTGTGACGATCAGAGAGAAAGAAAGAGAGAGAATTAGAGAGAGAGAGAGAAAAGAGGAGAAAATACAGTAAGGCGTGATGACTAAAGAGAGAGCGAGAGAGAGAGTGAAGGAGAAAAATGACTTTAAGAAGTAACGATGAGAGAGAGAGAGAGAAAGAGAGAGAGAGAGAATGAGAAAGTGAGAGAGAGAGGAAAACGATAAAAGGTGATGCTCAGAAAGTGTGACAATCAGAGAGAAAGAAAGAGAGGGAAAGAGAGAGAATGAGAGAGAGAGAGAAAGAGAAAGTGAGAGAGAGAGGAAAACGATAAAAGGTGATGCTCAGAAAGTGTGACAATCAGAGAGAAAGAAAGAGAGGGAAAGAGAGAGAATGAGAGAGAGAGAGAATGAGAGAGAGAGAAAGTGAGAGAGAGAGAAAAACGATAAAAGGTGATGCTCAGAAAGTGTGACAATCAGAGAGAAAGAAAGAGAGGGAAAGAGAGAGAATGAGAGAGAGAGAGAGAGAGAGAGAGTGAAAGTGAGAGAGAGAGAAAAACGATAAAAGGTGATGCTCAGAAAGTGTGACAATCAGAGAGAAAGAAAGAGAGGGAAAGAGAGAAAGAGAGAGAAATTGAGAGAGAGAGAAAAACGATAAAAGGTGATGCTCAGAAAGTGTGACAATCAGAGAGAAAGAAAGAGAGGGAAAGAGAGAGAATGAGAGAGAAAGAGAGAGAGAGAGAGAGTTTTGCAATTATATTGTCAGATACAATTTCCTTTTCGATAATAATAATCTGGTATCAACCCTATCTAACATTAATAATTTTTTAACATAGTGTCTGATACATTAGTGAGACTCAACATTTTACTTCACTTTCACTAATGTGTTAAAATAGAATTATGATTATAATGAAATTATTGACGAGTAAGAAGAAGAAGAAGAAGAAGAAGAAGAAGAAGAAGAAGAAGAAGAAGAAATGGGGCAGGAGGAGAAGTGAAGGGAAAAAAAGAACAAATAGACAACGGTTCAAAGAAGTGATAAGTGATAGACGATAAAAATTAGAAGAAGAAGAAGAAGAAGAAGAAGAAGAAGAAGAAGAAGAAAGAAAGAAAGAAAGAAAGAAAGAAAAACAACACCCCCCCCCAAAAAACAACGAATAAAAACACCGACTACTTACAACCCCTAATCCCCATCCAAATTATTGTAATGAGGAAATGTAACATAAGTCTCTCTGCGATTTTAGTTGTCCATTAAAAATGGACGCAAATGTTTTTCAAGCGGAACACCAAAAAGCAGTCAGTTAATTTATTTTGTTAAGAAGTGTATATCATCCATTAATCTATTTTCTTCGTGTGGAAATAAAATAAACACTGATATTTATTCAATTATATCCCTACTTAGTCCCCAATAAATCACAATCTCCTAATATATATATATATATATATATATATATATATATATATATAAGCAAAAGAACCCGGCGTTGCCAGAGATAAAAATAATATACAAAAGTCGCTTGTTACAAAAATGCATTGTATTCTTTTCGATTGTTGTCTCATCAATTTGTTCCACAAAGCCCCAGCACCCCCATTAGTGTGGGAAGTGTTCCGGTAGATGAAAATTTTATTTGCTTTTTGGGTGTATCAAACTTTCCTAATCAATCTTCATCATTATCATTATCATTATCAAGTCACGCTGACAGCACGGATTTCACAGACTCTCTCTCTCTCTCTCTCTCTCTCTCTCTCTACATCCGTTCCGATCGTCCATTCCGAACCACATCTCATGCCTGCGTAGACCTGCACATAGATTTTTGCTGGTCGGGTGGCACCAGTACGTCCATGTATAAGTGTCTTTTTAAGTTAAAATATTCCTGGCGCCTCAGGGTGAGATGAGAGTGGCTTCTGTTTGTCACACCCATCAATATTTCTTAGGTTGAAGATTCCTTTCAAACACTTGCCCAGTCAGCTGGGGCTGTAGAAAACACTGACTGCGCCTCTGCAGAGGGAGAAAGATCCTCCCAACGAGTGTCCTGTATATGACACTAAGCAATCTGATAGCGAGGTTCCAGCAGTGCCGGAGCTTTGGGGAATGCGGGGTACCCCTTCATTGCCATCGCTCCCAGGTCCACTCTGGCCCGGAGTAGTAGCAGCTAATAGGGCCCTATCTATGGGTTAAATAGAACTAACAGCATACTTATGCTAAACTGAATTGTTTGAGTAAACTGAATAGCTTGAAATAGAATTTTTTTTGACAATTAAACCGTACTTACATTTAAACTGCGTGCTTATGCTTAACTGAATTATTTGAAATAGAACTGTTTTTAGACATTAAAACTGGATTTACACTTAACTGAATTGTTACATATAACTGCTTGAATAGTTTGAAATGGATATGTTTTTGACAATTAAACTGGGTACTTATGCTAAACTGAATTGTTTTAAAGAGAACAGATTATTTACTTAAAAATGGATTTGGCGTTAAATAACCTACAAAGATTGATATGCCATAAAACCCAACAAACCAAACCAAACCAACCTTTCAAGTTTAGTCAAGGTTTGACCGATTGCCGATGAGTCTGACAGTTTCTAATTTATTTTACTCTGACGAAATTTCAAGTTCGATAGCTGAAGGTGATACTCCTGCAGATGCTAATTTTATTTGCTTTCTGAACTAATTAGATTTTTCTGATCAATTTTTCACTGTTTTGAGCATGGCTTCCTTTTATAGAAAAAACATCATTTTCCTTTTCTAACATCTACATTGAGTATCTGTATTTTTCCATAATATGTCCGAGTTATACGAAGGTGATTAAATAAACAAAGGATGTTGTGTCGCTTCTAGGACAATTATTCATAAGCAGGTTAGGTTCAGTAATTTGATTTAATGGCATATCAACCCTTGATGGTTATTTAACGCTAGATTCTGTATATACATAAACTACATATGGTTTTTAAGCGAATATGTAATATTTTTCAATAAGCTCCCGCATATTTGTTTGCGCACAGTTAATATTCCTAAACAGTACTTACAAATATTAAGTACGCCTAATAGTCATGATTAAAATTAAAGGATATAGACTCGCATTTATTCTTGGCTTACTGGTCTAGTGGGTAGAGTGTTCGCTAATGTTCCGGGAGACCGGGATTCAATCTCAGGTCGCGTCATACCAAAGACTTTAAAAACTTGATACATCTTTGCTTATCACTCAGCAATATGAGGTACGTATCGAGGGTAAAGTAGAGCAATCCAGGGAAATGAGTAGCGCCCTCCCCTACACCTCAGTGCAGTAGCTATTGAAAAGGGAGCCTTCTGGTCACCCTTGACTATGGTAGCCAACTTTGCTTACTTATTTGTAAGAAATTCTTAGCCATACAATATATGGGCGGTAAGATGGACATTTTCTTTTAATATAGGGGGTAGAATCATTTTATTAAAGATAATTATTCCTAAGCATTTTTTTCAACTGCGGTCGTATCGAAACTGCTATATGGATGCACTACATGGACACTAAATAAACGTTTGGAGAAAAAGCGTAACGGCAACTACACAAGAATGCTGCGAGCAATATTGAACAAGTCCTGGAGGCAGCACCCCACAAAGCGGCAGCTGTACGGTCACCTACCACCCATCACGAAAACTATCAAAGTTAGACGAACCAGACATGTAGGACACTTCTGGAGAAGTGGAGACGAAATCATAAGTGACATACTCCTGTGGACCCCTTCACATGGACGAGCAAAGGCAGGACAACCAGCTAGAACCTATATAAAACAGCTCTGTGTGGATATCTACCGGAACACTTCCCACACTAATGGGGGTGCTGGGGCTTTGTGGAACAAATTGATGAGACAACAATCGAAAAGAATACACGATCGCTGCTTGAAAAAAATACTGTGTTTCATTTTATTGGTCAGGTCTGACTTACATATGACCAATATCCTACTGATAGCTGTCCATTCCTTTGCTAGTCACGTATTGATGTCAGACTCGGTTGATGAGACACTGCTTCCAAGGTAGGGGAACTTGTCTACTAGTTTCAGAGAACTACCGTTTTGTGTGGAGATGTTGCTTTGCCATATAACAATCACAATTTACCATCAGTCATTTGTCTGCTCACAGTTTGTTCTAGTTGACCCTTTTATAGGACTCTATCACGTGCTACCACTCCAGATCAGAGTGGACCTGGGAGCAATGGCAACGAAGGCGTTCTCCATAATCTCAAAATCTCCAAAGCTGGAACATCACCATCAGACAGTTTAATGTCAGATCCAGAACAATCGTTGGTGGGTAGAAGCCCACTCGCCTGCAGAGATTCAGTAGGTGTTTTCTACAGCACCAGCCGACTGGACTTCTCGGACTAAGAACTCCGGGATTCCTATTTTAAATCAACGTTTTTTTTTTTAATATTTGATTTTTTGGCGGGAATAATGTGACAGAGCTAACTACAATAGAAAAATGTGGCTACTAGTGCGTGTATTTGGGAACGCATATGTTTTACATAAAATAGTTGTTGGCGACTGTAGTCGATGGTGATTGAAGGCTCCCTTTTCAATAGCTGCTACACGGAGGTGTAGGTGAGGGTGCAACTCTTTTCCCTGGATTGCTTCACTTTACCCTCGATACGTACCTTATATTGCTGAGTGTTAAGCAAGGAGGTATAAAGTACCATTTTAAAGTCTTTGGTATGAAGCGAACTGAGATTGAACCCAGGTCTCCCGGACCATTGGCGAACACTGCACACTAGGCCAAGAATAAAGAAAGATTTAAAATTCATTATCTTTATATAACACGCATGTTTCATCTAGATTTTTACTCATAGAAATTAGGCGTGTGTATTATTCAAGAGAAGTAAATATTACCTCTTTTTGGATCTGTGTGGCGCCTGTAACGTTACCTCACCGACACGGCAACATCTTGAATATGAATAGGTATAATACATCTGAAAGTACAAGAAGGAGCCATTTGTTTCGAATACGGAAATTTATTTGCTGACTGCAATATTTCAACATAGTCGTCAACCGAAACGAGAGAGAAAGATAGATTACTTCTTCTCCGACCAAAACCCGACCCTCCCCCTAAAGCGGAGCCGCTCTTCTCTTTACCTGAATCTCCCTGAAGCAGCTTTACTGACTGTTTCCAGCCGACCCGACTCTTTGAACTGACTACTGCTAAAATACCCTGCATATATAATAAATAAATTATCTCATCAACTAATGATGATAAGAACACGTGTCATAAAAAACTTTCCATAAAACCGCCAGCCCAATCAGTCATCATTGGATTCAGTGTATTTATTTCAAACATCTTGTCAGCTGCGGATTTCAAAACAACTCCTTATTTTGACATTCGGTCATAGCATGAGCATGCGTGTGACCTTTTGACAGCTACCTACACTTCTACTCAAAGTTTCTTACCTAACGCATAATTTATCACAACAAATTAAAAGATTAACTAATATAATAAATTACCACCCTTAATTATATCACGTCACCGTATCAATAACGGCGTGATCGAAAGAAAGTAATATCTATGGTCCAAACTAACAAGCCGTATAATTTGGACGCTTGGGTCGCGTATTAAGTAAAGAAAGTAGTTGATACATTGAGAAATGGTTTCAATTTGTAGACTAAAGTAATTTTGAGGGACTAAAATTTGATATAAAGAGAGTGACACTAAAGCCAAGTTTAGTATTTAAATGGGTTATGTTTTTAGGGGGCTTTAGTGTGCAATATTAAACGGTAATTTCAAACAGTAAGTTCCGCAGCTTTCTAGTTTGGATACTGGTTCGAACAGATAACAAAGACAATAAATTTTTAAAAAGGGGATTTGATACAAAAGGAACAAGAAAGAAAAGGCTAGAAAAGATAAAGTGTTGCAAATTTTAGTGCAATTTATGGGAACTTATCTGAGAGAGTGTCCAAGAAACGAAGTTTTTTGAATTTGAGTATTTTTCTTTTTTTTTTTAGTTTTGTCGAAATGTTTCAGTGTTCTTTGAATTTCGAGTCTTCTTTAAAATTCTTTTCTGCAGAATTCTCAGTTGAATCTTCTTTCACTTGTTTACCTTGGTAGAATTTCAGTCGTCGACTTTCGTTTAATTTTGCTTTTATTTTTGGGAAGCTTCTTGCCTTCCTAGTTTGAAATATTTATCGGCTAAATAAGAAGTGAGTGACGAAACCCTCCTGCTGGCTATTTTCTCGTGCCTTTAGAGTTGGTCCCCGAATTCGCACTGGGGGTCTCAATAGAAGTTCTCGACGAGGTGGGTAGCTTTTTGGTGCTGTATTCTCTGGTATTACTTCTCCCTTTTCCACTCTTGGCAAATCAAGTGCTGCACGTGGTCGGCTTGATTTTTTCCTTAGAAATAAAGTTTCATAAGACTTTCCTGGCTTATGGTAAGCAACACCGGTTAAAAGAAGGATTTGTGTTTTCTTGTCATTCAACCCAATTGCAATCATTCTCGTAGAAATCGAGCCTATACTGGGAGAATTGAGGTGTCCGTGGTGTAATGGTTATCGTCGTAGGAAATGGACACGGCGACACGAGTTCAAATCCTGGACGAGACTGATTGCATTTCACATTGCACTAATACTCTTGGGAAAGGTATGAATCCAATTATTCTCCCTCCAGCCATGGGTAAATCGTAGGACAGACTATGTTTTTCAGCCTTGGTAAGGCAACTAGTCTTGGAGAAAGAAAACTCTGAATTCTAACCTGTTAAGCTCCGCTTAAAAATTGACCTTGTGTCATATCCTGCCCGAGCGGAGGGGTTGGTAAATATATATACTGGGAGAATGGCAGCAAAGCTGCAGACAAAGCCGAAAGAAAGAAGCAATTTTTTTCAGACTGCACATAGGTCATACAAGGATTAAATATCCCTACTTGCTTAAAGACAAACAGCAACCAATATGCCATGCATACCAGATTGCATATACCATAAAATATGTTCTCATTGAATGCATTTAACTGGTCCCTATAAGAGAAAGATTCTACAATGTAAGATGAATGAAAGAACTACGAGGGGCATACGATAAGTTTCCAGACATTTTTCGTATCGGCATTTAAAATTGTCGTAGACTCTTAAAAATTGAGTATGTTATTGCTATACATCTTATGGGATGACTGACTAATTTTTATGATTTCAGGTTCAAATGAACAGTTACAGAAGGAATTGGAATATACCCTACTAAAGCCTGATTGTCACAGCTGGTGACTTTCAAACATGCAATCTGACACTTTAGACGAACGATATGCAATAAAATTCTGTCTTAAACTTGGAAAAAATGCTGCCACAGAAACATATGGAATGCTTCAGACTGCTTTTTGACCATCTTGCATGAATCGAGCATCAGTTTTTGAGTAGCATTAGAGATTAAAAGAAGGCAGGGGATCTGTGAGGGATGATGAGAGGTGTGGGAGGAGTAAGGAAGTCAGAACACCAGAGTTGATTGGCCAAAGGGTTAGGGTTAGGGTTACTATGTTGAGGTTTTAAGGAAGTTCAGGAAGAGATTCCGTCGGAAGGGGCCAGCACTCTTCAAATCGGTTCAGTGGCATTTCTACGAGGACAATACACCAGTCCTCAACTCTATCCTTGTCACAGACTATTTGACCAAGATGGGCGTACAGACAGTTCCTCAGCCTCCCTATATTCCAGACCTTGCTCCCTGTGACTTTTGGCTATTCCCTAAGCTCAGAGGCTGTGGTTATGAAACAATTGAGGAGATGAAAGAGGCTGTGACGAAGGTCATTGACACGCTCACACAAGAGGACTTCCATGGGGCCTTCGAGAAGTTGTTAGAATAGTACAACAAGTGCATTTGCAGCTGGAGGAGATTACTTCGAAGGAGACTAGAATTTCATGTGTATACTATCCATAAAAGTGCCCATACCAAAAAGTCTGGAAACTTATCGGATGCACCTCGTACATTTTCGTTTGAACATATTTTTGCAGTTTTAAAACATCAAATAAACTACACAAATTCTAATTTTAAGTCAATACAAACTGAATAAGTCGAACAAATTTTATATTCAGCTTAAATTTAGCTTCGAAAAATTCCGAAACGTTAATGCGTATTATAAACGGGAGATATTTTTTCAGGATTTCGCACCCGAAACAGAGGGGAGCGTATTATACAACAAGGAGCGTATTATGCACAATTAATTACGCTAAATTTGGCGTTTACTTTGTTGGACGCGCATTGTGCGTCGGTCAGATAAGACAGTAATCAAAGTTGGGTAGGGTTGGAGATTATCTCGTTTTTTGAGTCTGTAAGGGTCAAATTTATCTGGAGATTAAGTGTTTTAACTGAGCCTGGTTTTCATTAAAGGAATGGCCTCGAGTATTATCAAGCTATCAAACAGGTTGCACACTTTGATGAATGGAAACAAGGAAACAACCCTCCTAGTCGTCTGTGTCATATTTGTCAAACTGTGAAATCAAGCAAACTAAGCTAAACATGATAAAATTTGCAATCATTGTGTAAAAGAATTTGATGACCATTTTCCCTACATTTATAATTGTGTATTACCTCAGCAGTTGACCGTATTCAAAAAAAAAAAAAAAAAAAGAAAAGAAAAAGAGTGAATCCTTTACGGACTCATATATAAGAGACGCAACTCTAAAGTTCTGAAACGAAAAAAAGAAAAGAAAAGATTTGTTCTTCTTTGCGTGTATTTTTCCTTTAATTCCCTTTTCTATAGCACAAGTGGTCGGACTTTTCGCTTCAACTTATTTTGTCTACGTACCAAAAGGATCTTTTGTTATCGTCTGGTTTTGGCCGGAAGATCTTCTTAGGATATCATAATGAAAACGAGGCAATTTTGCAGAGAGTAAATGATCATCACTGAAATGGAAAGAATAACAAAAAAGCTTCTGTTTGGGCGGGAAAGACTGGAAAATTTAAAATGTTCTTTTGTTAGGGTTTTTCTTCCTCTGAAATTTGTTGCAATAGATTTTTTTTCTTTTTTATACTTTCCTCTTGTATCTATTTCTTTCTTTCTTTCTTTCTTTCTTTCTTTATGATATTCTTTCTCCTGGTTTTCATTGATTTATTCGTGTATTCACTCTCTCTTTTTTTCTAACTTTCTTTGTAAATATCTTTTCTTTATTTCTTTCTTTCTCTGTTTCTTTCTTTTTTCTTTGTAAATATCTGTTTTTTTCTTTATTGGTAAATAAATATCTTTTCTTTCTTTCTTTCTTTCTTTCTTTCTTTGTAAATATTTTTCTTTCTTTCTTTTTCTCTTTCTCTCTTTCTTTCTTTCTTTCTTTGTAAATATCTGTTTTTTTCTTTCTCGGTAAATAAAAAGCTTTTCTTTCTTTTTTAGTAAATATATATTCTTTCTTTCTTTCTTTCTTTCTTTCTTTCTTTCTTTCTTTGTAAATATCTCTTCTTTCTTTCTTTCTTTCTTTCTTTCTTTCTTTGTAAATATCTTTTCTTTCTTTCTTTCTTTCTTTCGTTATTTATTTATTTGTAAATATATCTTTCTTTCTTTCTTTCTTTCTTTCTATCTTTCTTTCTTTCTTTCTTTCTTTTAACAGACATTGACGTCATCAAACAGCTACAGAGGCTCCATTTGTAATAAATGATACGAAAATGTCGGTCACATTGATAAAGTCACATTTCAAATCGTTCTGTTTCGAATACTTCAATGGTTCCCTTAGTTAGATTTTCCCTTCAGTTACAGTCGCCGTTTTGGAGATATGGGAGCAGAACAAAGGCCAATTCGCAATAAATAATCTTTTGACCATCTTTTTCTTAAATTTTTCCAGAGTACTGTATTACTCCCCCTTTCACTTCCTATTCCTGCCTCCCCCTCGGCACTTTTAAAAATCTTTTCACTCCCTCTCTCTTTCTCTTACAGTACAGAAGTTCCCCTCCAAATGCAATCTCTCGTTTTATAGTATCTAAACTTATGTTTTATTTATATATTTTTTAGCTTTTATATTTGTTTAGCCTTATTTTTCTTATTGCGCACAAACTGCTTGAGGCACATGGTCACGTGCATATTCACATAGGTCACGTGATCAACTTTTAGAATAGATATAAAGACAAGCCACTGTAGCAATGTCCTTGGTGATGGCTATGTCGATGATGGCTGGGAAGGAAAAAACAAAAAACAAAAAAAAAAAACCAAACAAAAAACAACTGGTTTCAAAAAAGAAAATCTCCATAGCGAAGTGGCAAAAGTACTGAATTGTGACATCACAGTAAAGGGGTTCGAACTCTAGTCGTGGTATTCTTTGCAATTTCGAAGTTATACCTTTGGAGAAGGCTTGAACCACCTTATTTCCCTAGCCAGCTATGTATTAAGTCATACCACTACCGTTCTTCAACGAAAATGGCTTTGGCATTAAATAACCCATGATGTTTGACATACCATTAAAGAAAGAAATCTAGTTGTGAACTTTCTCACTCTGTCTCTGTTGAAGCAGGAAGGCGCCTCTGGTGGTATAAGGGTTAGTAAGCTCGACTAGCAAACCTACACGAGCGAGTTCGAGTCTCATTGGGTGCCCCTTTCATATGGCCTTGTGCCACATCTAAGCAAAAAGCTTGGTAAATTACCTCTGTTGAAGCCGGAATAAATTAATGGATACTCGATGGCTCGTTTCTTTATGCTTCAGGGAACAGGACTCTTCACATATCTTTGATTTCTCGTTCTCCGTTCACAGAAAGTATGTTTCCTCCTTCCCCAGCCACAAAAAGAGAAAAAGAGACTGAATCATGAAATCAGTGATATATATATATATATATATATATATATATTACAACAGTGTATGGTTGTTACTATCTCACTGGGTGGGTTTGTGGCAAAGTAAATGCGTTATGATTTGGAGGATGCTCAATATCTGTGGTAGAGCTATTATATAACAATAAATAATAAACCTACCTGATGGTTGTTGTATAAAGACGACATGAAATCAGTAGTCGTAGATGAGCATACATGTTATTTGATATATATAAAAAGATAATATATATATATATATATATATTATTATTATTATTATATTATACTATATATATATATATTTTCAAGAAAGTTTTGGTAAAGACGATAGAACACTGTTCATCATTTATAATTCTATTTTTACGCTTTGTTATTTTTCTAGTGTCGGGATCTACATAGTAAAGACATTCGACATTTAACAAGGAGTCTTGAAAAAATAAAATCAGAAAAAATAAACAATTTTCCATCATCTTTAAAGAAATTTGTTGGAATAACTTGCTGCCTCGATATACACTCTTCAACACACACACACACACACGCACACATATATATCATATTTACCCAACCCCTCCGCTCGGGCAGGATATGACATAAGTTCAATTTTTTAAGCGGAGTTTAACAGGTTTGAATTCAGAGTTTTCCTTCTCCTAGACTAGTTGCCTCACCAAGGCTGAATAATCTAGTCTGCCCTTCTATTTACCCATAGCTGGAGGGAGAATAATTGGATTCATATCTTTCCCCAGGGTATTAGTGCTATGTGAAGTGCAATCAGTCCAGGATTTGAACTCGTGTTCATATATATATATATATATATATATATATAGTTGGTAATTAAATTTGAGGGTATGAGAAAGATTTAAGCGAACATGAAGCGTTAAATTCATTTCATTTATAAATTCATTAGCATTCTGATGAAGCAGGATCACTAGCCAAAATATGTCAATCCTGTTTTACAAACTGTCTTCTTTTCTCTCACACACACACACACTCTCTCTCTCACTCTCTCTTTCTGTCAATTTTACATACTAACGAACACACGCATGTATATATATATATATATATAGTAAAAAGTAAAGGAGTAGCGCCCTCCCTTACACGTCGGTGTAGTAGCTATTGAAAAGGGATCCTTCCCTTCCACCGTCAACAACGGTCGCCAAATAGGGTTGCACCATTTCTATACATAATCTGCCTTGATTACGAACTACGAATATCGATAAAGCTAATAAAAGGAAATGATTTCACGCTAAAAAAAAGGCCAGAATCAGACGATATCCCAAACAATCTATTGCGGATGCTGAGTATGCAGATGATCTGGTGCTTCTGGCAGGTCCACTAGCCCACAACCTCGAGAAGGCTTCGAAATGTCCTGCAAGCCTTTCAAAAGGTCTTCTTGTTTAAACTGTTAAATGCTGCCTTTATCCTTGCTTTCAGTTCTTCTTTGATATTGAAATAGACCACCGTGTTGAGTCTGAGGCTTTGTTGGAAGGTTAGTGGAGGCATAACATCACCATCGCTAGAAAGTAAGTAAAGTTGGCGGCCATAGTCAAGGGTGACCAGAAGGCTCCCTTTTCAATAGCTACTACACCGTGGTGTAAGGGAGGGCGCTACTCCTTTCACTGGATTGCGCCACTTTACCCTTGATCCATACCTTATAATGCTGAGTGTTAAGCAAGAATACATCAAGTACCATTTTTTGAGTCTTTGGTATGACTCGACCTAGGATTGAACCCCGGTCTCCCGGGCCATTGGCGAACACTATAACCGCTAGGGCATTGTTTTAGCTTTTCTTTTACTCTAATCTCGCAGTCACTCGTTACCATAATTGCTATTATTATTTTCCAGTATATATATATATATATATATATCAAGTCGTGCTGATTTCACTGAGTCCTTTGACTCTCTTTTGCCATCCGTTTTTATCATCAATGGCTAATGGTGGGTCCTCTGGTCTGCATCTAGAGTTCACACGTATGATGCATGTAAAACTTTAAAGAAGATAAGCAGACCACATAGATGATCTAGCGCTTCTCGTAAATACATCGGCCCAAGCCTAATCCCTTCTGCACATGAACACAAAGCAGAGGTCAGAAGGTGTAGCTGTCTCCACTTTTAGTGAAAAGTCACTGAAATTAGTTAATCAGTTCATATACCTCGACAGCAATATCTCATCTACTGAAAGGGATTTCAACATTCACATTAGAAAAATATTGCTGCTATTGATAGGGTGTCAACCATATCAAATCTGATCTCTTCGATAGAAAAGAACGGGATTTCTGGAATCAACATCCCACAAAACAGCAGCTTTATGGTCACCTACCATTCATCTCGAAGACCATCCAAATTAGACGAACAAGACATAGAGGACACTGCTCGAGAAGTAAGGACGACTGATAAGCGACATGGGGGTGTCCTCGTGGTGTAATGGTTAAAGCGGTGGACTGCGGAATTGTAGTACACGAGTTCGTACTCCAGTCGCACTATTACGTTCACTTTCGGGCAAATACCCTTGGGAAAGGTATGAACCCCCTTATCCTCCCAGCTATGGGTTAAATAGTACCACTACTGTTCTTCTAGAAGAATGGCTTTTGGCTTAAATAACCTAAAAAGAGTTGATATGCCATTAAACAAAGAAAACCAAACTAATAAGCGACATTCTCTTTTAGACCTCTTCACCCAGACGTACAAAGGTTGGCTGACAAACAAGAACTTACCAGCAACCTGTGCTGACACAGGATGTAGTCAAGAAGACGTGCCGGAAGTGATGAATGATAGGGACGAATGGTGAGAGAGAGTCAGGGAAATCTGTGCTCGCAGTGTGACATAATGATGATGATGATGATGATGAAGGCAGGCATAAGTTTCTCGAAGGATGTGAACTCGCTTCGCTGATTCCATCTCCTACATCGACAAACCTTGCGGCCATTTTTAAGTGGAGTACAGCTGGTTTGAATTCAAAGTTTTCTTCTCCTATACTTGTTGTCTTGCCGAGCTCAAAGAATCAAGTCCGTATTTACTTAATAATTTCCCCAAGGCAAAGTTACAGCACAAGGTCAATTTTTAAACGAATTTTTAAACGAACAACTGATTAGTTGGATTCAGATATTTTTTTTATCTCCAAGACTATGTTCTTTAGCTCCACCAAAGATTTAAAAAAATCAGTTAGTAAAACTATTCAGTATTTGAACCCGGGTCGCTGTTTCCATTTTCTACGACCATAACTACGCCTCCCAGATTAACGTGCTGTTAGAACGAATCCACCGTTAAATAGTATCATTAGATCTGGAACTTAGAACGAGAACTTATTGTATATATTTCTCTTTTTCAGATTAACTATGACAGCAACGTGCCCTATGAAACTGGAAAAGTTTCCTCTTGACGTTCAAACATGTTCAATATTCATTAAAAGTTGTAAGTAGAACTTTTTCATTTATCAATTAATGTTTTGGAAATGGAGATGATAATACAAAAAGCTATATGTCAATCAGATATGCTTGTAAAATCTTCTATGGTGTTGTCTCTGACGACTACTGTGTTGGTGATGACTCAATGGCGGATATGTGAGGAGAAACACATAAAAATAATCTCGTATCAAGTGTGACGACTTTTGTTGCTTTATTCTCTCTGCATTTTTTGAGGCCGTGGAAGTTGGGGGAAATGAATGATATATATATATATATATATATATATAAATTTCGTTGAATATAATAGACATTTTCTGTCTACATATTTTCTTGTTGATACTTTCATATTGCCGTATTGATTTTATAGTATTCGGCGGGAATTGACTGATATATTTTCCATAATTGTTTATTTCCCAAGTACTTTCTGCCCGGCTTTGGGCCATCATCAGGAGAAGATGTATTACGGAAGTGATGTAACTTTTGTATGTACACTTTTAAACAGAACTTAAGAGAATTAATTTTCAAACCAGTGCTTATGTACTTAAATGTATTTAGCTACTGGCACTATTTATAGAACTATTTTAAAAGTAAACGTTGCACAGTGCAACAGCCCGGATGCTCTTCTTCTTACAAAGTAGTAGTATACATACAAAAGTTGCATCGCTTTTGTAATACATCCTCCCCTGATGATGGCCCAAAGTCGGGCAGAAAGTACTTGGGAAATAAACAATTATGGAAAATATATCAATCAATTTCCGCCGAATACTATGAAATCAGTACGGCAATATGAAAGGATCAACAAGAAAATATGTAGACAGAAAATGTCTATTATGTTCAACGAAATTTGTATTTTGTTTGGGTTTGTTTGGGTTGGGTTTTATGGCATATCAACCATTGTAGGTTATTTAATGCCAAATCCATTTTTGTGTAAATAATCTGTTCTATTTAAAACAAATCAGTTTCGCATAAGTACACAGTTTAATTGTCAAAAACATTTCCATTTCAAACTATTCAAGCAGTTATATATAACAATTCAGTTAAGTGTAAATACAGTTTTAATGTCAAAAACAGTTCCATTTCAAATAATTCAGTTAAGCATAAGCACGCACTTTAAATGTAAGTACGATTTAATTGTCAAAAGCATTTCTATTTTAAGCTATTCAGTTTACTCAAACAATTTATCTTAGCATAAGTATGCTGTTAGTTCTATTTAACCCATAGATAGGGCCCTATCAGGTGCTACCACAGGAGAGCGATGGCAATGAAGGGGTACTCCACATTCCCCAAAGCTCCAGCACTGCTGGAACCTTACCATCAGATTGTTTAGTGTCCTATTCAGGACACTCGTTAGGGGGGGGTTACCCCTCTGCAGAGAAGCAGTCGGTGTATTCTACAGCCCCAGCCGACTGGGCAAGAAATTTGTATTAATGAGGAAATGCTGCCAATATATATATATATATATATATATATATATATATATATATATATATATAATTCACAAACGAATGATTTGTAGGTAGAATTATTTTTACACAAGCCAAAGGTCATTTGTTTGCTGACAATTAAATAGCTTAAAAATGCTGTCTAACATAAATGATTCTGTTTGATAGTAATCATTTGTTTGTTCACAGTTAAATGATTCAAGTATTTTAATCTAATTCTAATAATTCTCTTTAAGATTAATCATTTGTTTGCACACAAATAAAAACGGTTTCACGTATTGCTATCTAATACTAATAAGTTTATCTAATATTAATCATTTGTTTGCATCGTAAATTGTTTTCAGATATTGCAATCTAATACTATTGGTTTCTTTGTTTAATGGCATATCAACTCTTTTTGGGTTATTTAATGCCAAAGCCATTCTGCTAGAAGAACAGTAGTGGTACTATTTAACCCATAGCTGGGAGGATGAGGGGGTTCATATCTTTCCCAAGGAAATTTGCCCGAAAGTGAACGTAATAGCGTGACTGGAGTACGAACTCGCGTACTACGATTCAGCAGTCCATCGCTTTAACCATTACACCACTAGGATACCCCTTTTAATACTATTAATTCCATTTAAAATTATTCATTTTTGCGCAGAGTTAAGTGGTTCCAAGTACTGCTATGTCAACCCAACTGACTCTCAGCCACCACCTTCTAGCATTGTTAAGATAAAATAGAATTAGTTGGTATTTTTCGACCGTCTCACCAACCGGATAAATATGGCACAAGGCCTTTTTTGGTGGATCCAGGAGCAGAGTCATAGCCCAGACTCGGCCGACGGCTCCAAAAATGCCTCGGGCCCAGTCGGCATTCCCTTAAAGAGAAGCGCCTAAGGCGTCAGGCGATCAACCTAACCCCTCCAAGGAGAGTTAAAGCCTGGGACACGGCCTCCTGAGGATCGACGATGCTAGCCAAGGCGCACCTTGACCGACCAACCGCCGCCACAACCAGAACGCACCCGACCAGGTCCGTGTTTGCCCAACACGGCTGATCGAAGATTGAAATGGCTAGGAAATAGAGTTAGGTACTTGTTTACCACTAGAGAAATTTGAAAAAAATATGGTAGAGGACAATCATGAAGGTGCTAGGGCTTGACATAACCTGCCGATTGATCGGATTTGGTCTCTCCAACAGCCTCTCTAACGTTGTAAGAGTCAAAATAGAGAATTCCTAGTCATTTGATCACTTGGTTGCTGAGTCAAGGACCTCTCAGACAATAAGATCTCGTCCTTAAGCATTAAGTGTCACCACCCACTGCCAATAGTTAGCTTCGTTTGGGGAAGAAGTTTTTACCCTTCTGCTAAGGTGTAGTCGTGTTATTCTAAAGCTCTAGCCGATGTTTTAATATAGTTTTATATATTCCTCTCTAACGCCAACAATTAGTTGCTATCATATGGTCACAAGTATCTCTATGATAAAAAACCGAAATATGGAATTATTGCTTCGATTAATTATTCTTAACGCAAATGATTTACATACATTTATTTGTGTTGTATATTGACTTTTGACAGTATGTTAGTCATGGTTTTCTAAACTGGATATTCGACCTGCGTCAACAAAGAAACAGCGGAAATAAATCACGTGAATTGAGAACCAGAAGAAAAATACGTGGGTGTTCAAAATATTATTTAATACCAAAAGACTCCGCACACCATCTCAACCCCCCACAGGACAAAGATTCGATCAGAATTGGGAGAGCAGTTAGCGTGTGGCCAGAGGGAGAGCCAGCTTCCCACCAACCGGCTGAGAAGCAGAAGTACCAACTGGGGCTCAGAATCACTCGTGGGTTAAGAAGATATAGTATCAATGATAGCAGGCCAGTGACTGGCTCTTAGACTATTATTCTCTCTTGAGAGTTTAGGCTCATTTTAAAAATTTTATCAAAAAATGCGTTTACAAATCTATATAATATATGTGTATAAATCAGATTTTGTATTTAATAACCAACAATAGTTGGTATGCGATAAAAATCCAACCCAATTACACCAGTTTCTTCTAAGCAGCGGTGGTGTCAATACAGCTATATGGATGCACTACATGGACGCTGACTAAACGAATGGAGAAAAAGCTTGACGGCAACTACACAAGAATGCAGCGTGCAATATTGAACAAGTCCTGGAGGCAACACCCCGCAAAGCAGCAGCTATACGGCCACCAACCACCCATCACGAAAACTATCCAAGTTAGATGAACCAGACATGCAGAACACTGCTGGAGAAGCAAGGCGAACGCATAAGGGATGCACTCCTATGGACTCCTTCACATGGACAAGCATAGGCAGGACGACCAACTAGAATCTACATACAGCAGCTTTGTGGAAATTTACTAAGCTTTTTGCTTAGATGTGGCACAAGGCCATATGAAAAGGGGCACCCAATGAGACTCGAACTCACTCGTGTAGGTTTGCTAGCCGAGCTTGCTAACCATTACACCACCAGAGGCGCCTCCATACAGCAGCTTTGTGCCGGTACGGGATGTGACCCTGAAGACCTACTGGAAGCAATGGACCATAGAGAGGGATGGCGCGAGAGGATCAGGGATATCTGTGCTGATGGCGAGACGTGATGATGATGATGATGATTCCTATCTAATATAAATAATTTTCAAACAGATCTCGTATTTTATCCATAGATAGGTACTACTAATCTACCCCTGGCTAACCTGATAGTAATTGGTAATAAAGAGATGACTCAATACTTCCTGGAATTATTTCTATTGAGGTAGAGGCAGTAAAAAATGCAGTGGTGGTGGGGGAGCTGAAGAGACGTGCGTAACATTCTTCTTCGCTACCAGTTATCTCTTTTCGAATTCAGTGTGTAAAAGTCCCGACACCGACCCCTGGTTCAAGAAACGTTCAGTTATGCCGGCCGAAAGTTATTCTCTCCTCCTTCTGGGACTGGGCCAGCTTTTATATCCCTCAGTGGGTTGTAGAATTTTCTTGAATCGGCGAGAAAATTCCACAACATTCAAGAAACAGGGAGTGTTTGTTCCTTTTTTGTTTCTTTGATCCTTTTTTCCGTGAATAGCCTAATGCTTATTTAGGGTCACAAGATCCTTTTGTTCAACCATTAAAACTGGCGCCAACTTGATTTGTCCATGATACATTCCGACGATCGCAACTCTGTTCTGTTCTGTGAGGGGGTGAAGTTACAAAGAGATTGGATTCTACAAGAAATCACCAGAGCCGACAAGAAAAACAATAGCTGTTTTTTTCTTTTAAAACGCTTTGTTTTAAAAGAAAAAAACAGCTATTGTTTTTCTTGTCGGCTCTGGTGATAAATAAATAAATAGTTTTTTTTTCTTAAACTAAAATCCATCCAAATGGGTCATTACACTACATTAGTTCCATACCAGCGTACCCCCTTTAGAGTGGAGGGGGGCAATCCTGAGCAGAAGATGCTATCATCGTATTTTTCGCATTCCCGACGGATGTTCCATCAAGTGATGTCATGTCATCAGCGATCTCGTTGGTTGGTTGGTTGGTTGGTTGGTTTTACGGCGTATCAACCCTTTTCGAACCCTTTAACACTAAATTAAATTTTAAAAAATTCATTTCCATACAAGTATAGATTTATTTACAAAGAGTTAAATGTAAAAACAGTTCGGTTAAATACCAACACAGTTCTATTTCAAACTGTTCAGTTTAGCATAAGTACACAGTTTAAGTCTGTTTAAAACAGTTCTATTTCAAACAGTTCAGTTTAGCATAAGTACGCAGTTTCAATGTCAAAAACAGTTCTATTTATAACAATTCAGTTTAGTAAAAGTTCTGAGTTTAGTTCTAATCGACCCATAGATAAGATCCTATCAGGTGCTAAGACTCAGGGCAAGACTGGACCTAGGAGCGATGGCAATGAAGATATACTCCGCATTCCCCAAAGCTCCAGCATTACTGGAACCTCACCATCAGATTGCTTAGTGTCATATCAGGACACTCATTAGGGAGTCTTGCCTCTCTGCAGAGGTGCAGTCGGTGTATTCTACAGCCACAGCCAACTGGGCATTACGAGATAGATAGATAAATCGATAGATTTAAAGAATCGAAAACTCCACGATGGATCTATATAAACTGACTAATATATATATATATATATATATATATATATATATATATATATATATCAGTCAGTTTATATAGATCCATCGTAGAGTTTTCGATTCTTTAAATCTATCGATTCAACTATCTATCTATCTCATAATGCCCAGTGCATGACACTAAATAATATATATATATATATATATATATATATATATATATATATATATATATATTGTGTCATATACTCGTTAGGAGGGGTCTTACCTTTCTGCAGGAAACCGACAGGGCAAAGCTCCGGTAGCGTTTTCGCCATACATCATCGATTTTTGTGAAATTTAAGATTATGTTTGAAATGATTGATTATAATTTTTATTTCCAATGTTCGACTGTAATCCATTTTTGAGTCGCCTTTTTTATTTTACGCGAGTTCGAACTCCAGTCGCGCTATTACGTTCACTTTCGGGCAAATACCCTTGAGAAAGGTATGAACCCCCTTATCCTCCCAGCTATGGGTTAAATAGTACCACTACTGTTTTCTAGGAGAATAGGTTTGGCATTAAATAACCTAAAATGAGTTGATATGCCATTAAACAAAGAAACCAAACCAACCAAACCAACCAAACCTTTTTTTTTGTTCATTATGATTATCTTTTTTGTTCTCAATTGTATTGTTTGAAGTATTCTTGTCAAATGTAAATAATTTTAAACAGATCTATTTGATCCACCGATTGGACCCTAAAAGCTACTACCACTCCTAGTCAGGGTAATTGCAATGAAGGGGAAATACACACTCCGTACATCTGTTACATAGCCATATACACGAATATGGCCATGTGCGAAATAGAGATATAATGTTCATAACGATAGAAAATATAAAGAACATAGGAATCTCGGAATTCGAAAACACGTAACGACTTCTCGTTCAGGTACGAAACCTTTTTATTAACTTTGAGTTAAAGGTTTCGACATAAGGAGGAGAGACGCAATCTTGCTATGCTGTCTTATTCATTTGGCCCCCCATCTCGAGCGGCTCCCATAGAGCGCAAGTTCGCCTCGCGTCTGCGAGCTCCAAAAGTCGAACCTCTCCGTCCGGCGTCTATATCTCACCTCCCTAACTTTCTTCAAATCTCCAAAAACCTCTGTGAGCTTCCGGTGCGTGACGTCACTCGCACTCCGTCACCCGTTTTGTCTCGGAGTATTGTGACATCTGAGTGACACCTCTATCCGCTCGTGCGCGCCCGCGTTAACACCTGCCTCAATGTTGCACCCAACTAACCCATGTGTTGAGCCGAAAGGTTCTCAGCCTAACTAAACTCAAAGGCATGAACCGAAATCCCTCGGCTATTATATTACACATCGTCAGAACTGGATCCTCTTCACAAGAAGCAATTTAAGGTCATATTCATTACTTCCCTTTTTGGGGGAGCGGGGTGGTCTTACCTCTTGGCAGAGTATACGATTAGCATTTGCTAAGCCCCCTTCGACAGGGCTATAAATGTATATACTGTAATCCACAGACAGATTGTTTCGTTGTACCACGACCCTTCAGTGTGGCAAGACACGCAAGATGTTTCTAGTTGGAATCAAAACCAGGCCGATTTTACGTCAGTCGGATATCTTACCCCAAATATATCATCATCTCAGCGTAAGCGAAGTAATTTTTTTAGGTATATATTCATATATGCTTATCAGTGTTCTCAATTCACAAGAAGGGCTTTGCACATACATATATATATATATATATATGAAGTGATAGATTGATAGATAGATAGATAGATAGATAGATAGATATGATTATATTCATTATAATGGTAACCAACCAGTTTCACGTTAGTGAATCACGAAAAGAGACCAGGTTGAAACGCCATGAAATTCAATGCCTTTGATTAACGTGAAATTTTACTGATGTGACAGCAAAATCGATTATGGAAGGCCATAAGAACTGTTTCGGGGAAATGGCTTTTTTCAATGGCCAATGTAATTTCTCCTAGATCTTCACCCAACTGTTTTTGTCAAAAACTTTTTTTCATATATATATATATATATATATATATATATATATATATTAATGTTATTGGATTCAATCTTTGTAGTATTACTTAGGATATTCTTCAATGGTAGTAATAGATCAAAAATGAATTTACGGTAGAAAATGAGACATTTCATACACTATACATGTCATCAATCTGACTTCTTAACGCATTATCAGACATTGAAGCAACGAGACCTTCAATCTATCTTCCTTATTCTTATCTTATACACTCGCATGTAGGCACACACACACACAAATACACACGCTCTCATATATATATATATATATATATATATATATATATATATATATATCAGTAATATCCAGTCAGCGTGCAAAGACAATGGGTGTAGATTATTTGCGTGTAGCTGCCAAAAGTTGTTTTTTAAAAGGAAGACGATGACCCTATTATTGACATTTATAAAAGAAGTAAACGGAAAAATGTGTAAAGATAATCTTTTAATCCACAAGCTTACATTATTCATAAAATTCCACCTGCTACGAAAAATCTAGCACAAGTAAAATGAAGATAGGTTAATTTACACGAACACTCTTCTGAATTTCTGAATTTTTCTAGTACTTTATTGTTTTGACCCTCTTTACTTTGGCCTGAGAATTTGAATTTAAATTTTTATGTTTTTTCTTTCCTCTTTTTTTTCCATACACATATATAAACATAAGAAATATGAAATATTTAAATAATAATTATAATATTCCATTTCCTCTGATAACGTTCTATTTTTTGAATTCTTCAGCATCTCAGTTTTATCCATCTCTGCGTTTACGTGATTTTGTTCTGGTATAGAAAACCTAAAAACTCTTTCAAAAACTCTTTTAAGAACCTCTTTATACAGGCAAGCAACTCCTGATGATGGCCCACGAAAGCGCTCGAGACAATTTTGGTAAATTCATCCACCAATTCCACCCTGAAAGCAAGACACTTACTAGAAAACTTGAAAGGATCTTATTGGCTTAGAGGGTAGAGTGTTCGCCAATGGTCCAGGAGACCTGGGTCCAATCCCAGGTCGAGTCACACCAAAGACTTTAAAAATGGTACCTCCTTGCTTAACGAGAAAGATTTCTTTTTCTTCCTTTTGACTCGAAATCTTTCTCATTAAACAAACGTACCATAAATTCTTCACAATACTTCTAATAAGTCAAATGACGTAATTTAAAACGACAAACGCTGATTCATCAATTAAACGGACAACTTTTTCTTATCATACAAACTTTCGTGTAGGTTTTTGTATTTTGCATTTTTAAACATCCATCGTTGACTTAACATCGCTAATATCACCCCTCATGGTCCTGATGATGGTTCAATAGAACCGAAACGTTATAGTGTCGACTTCTTAATAAATCTCTCCTTCCACTTGCATTACCTTGTTATTAATTTTTATACATATTGTCCGATTACATTCTTTTATTTACTTTCATATATATATATATATCACTAGCACTGTCTTCTAGATTGGTGCCTTCTCTCTTCGATTATACACACGGTCGATGGAGCTTACAGTACGCTGATTGTATTCTTTGCAGAGGAGGAGGACCACCCCCAGCAAAAAAAAGTTTTGACCTGTTGATGACATTCATTTGTATCTGATGGTGAGGCTCCAGTTCTTGCGATCTTGAACTCTAGATTACCCCATCCCAACCACTACTTCTAGGTCCACTTTGTCGTCGAGTAGCTGTTAGGGTTTTACATGAGTCAAATAAATGTTAGAAAATTATTTGAATTCGATTGGATCGTGTGCTAAAAAAACAAAAAAAAAACAACAACAAAAAGAAAACAACTCCTAAGAAACATCTGCACAAAAAATATAAATATAAACGTACAATTAACGCCATTCCCTAAGCCCTAGGTATGACATGCCATTTAAATCAGTCCAAATGCTCTGGACGGTAAAACCAAGACCTTACCCGTTTTATCGGGCGGCAAGGGAGTGCAAGGCGAGAGAGCTCTCTAGAACAAAACTGAATTTTTTTTGCTTCCCCCCCCAGACACATAATCCTACATATTTTTTTTACTAAGATTAGTGGTAGCATAACACGAGAAGAATAGGGCACCCAGTGAGAATCCAACTTACAAAAAATGATCTGATGATCTATCTTGCAAACCTTTCATCATCATCATCATCATATCGCGCTGGTAGCACGGATATCCCTGACCCTCTCTCGCCACTCCTCCCTATCGATCATCGCCCTAGGTAGGTCTTCAGGACAACAGCCTGTATCCTCACATAGCTACTGAATGTACGTTCGAGCTGGTCGTCCTGCTTTTGCGCGGCCATGTGTGGGGATCCATCTCTTATGAGTTCATCTCTGCTTCTCCAGCAGTGTCCTGCATGTCTGGTTCGTCTAACTTGAATAGTTTTCGTGATAGGGGGCAGGTGGCCGTACAGTTGGTGTCTTGTGGGGTGCTGCTGCCAGGACTTGTTCAGGATTGCACGCAGCATTCTTGTGTAATTGCCATCCAGTTTCTTCTCCAGCCGTTTTGTTAGCGTCCATGTAGTGCATCCATATAGCAGTATCGATGTGACCGCTGCCTGGAAGAAGCTGCGTTTCATTTTATCGGTTAGGTCTGATTTCCATATAATCGATAGCCTATTTATAGCTGTCCATGCTTTCGTTAGCCTCGTTTCGATGTCCTTTTCGGTTGATTCGACGCTGCTTCCTAGGTACGTGAATTTGTCTACTAGTTTAAGTGGGGTTCCTTCTAGAGTGGAGATGTCCCCCGTTTGGTTATAGCACATATATAGCGGATTTTTATCAAATCGTTTTAATTTCTTAGCTAATGAATTCACTTCTATGTAGCCAGAAAATTGAAATTAACAAAAAACTTGAGCTATCGCGAAGAAGTCATCTGGAAAATCAATACAGAGTTATCGCCCGTGTGTCTAAAAGTCGAGTCTAATAAAGGTCGCAACGGAAATGTCAAACCAAAATGGTGGATTTCGATTTGTAATTCGTATTGTTCCCGAGTAAATATTGCTTTACGAGACCCTAGTATTGACACGACCGGGGAAAAAAAACTAGATTAACAAAACAATATCAATCTCTTTAAATATGTGTGTGATATTTACCGTAGGATGTTTTTACCTATTAAAAATTCATGCATGTTTTTCTTTTGTTTAATGGTATATCAAGGTTCGTGGATTATTTAATGCCACAGCCATTCTTGGAGAATAACAGTTGTAGTACTATTTAATCCAGAACTGGATGAATAATGAGGGTCTAAACCTTTTCCAAAAGTGTTGGTTCGAAAGTGAATTTAATAGGGCGACTGAAGTCTGAACCCGCTTACTTCGAGACTACAATCCCTCGATTTAAGTATTGCACCACTGAAACTGCCACCACGTTTATATGAAAATGTAAACAAACAGCTGCAGCTGTTACTACATAATACCTTAAAAATTCCCTTAGCCAAACGTGGTACGCTTGTTGGCCGAGCGGTCTGAGACTTAATCTAACGTAAAGTTGGATGGGTTTCGATCCCGGCTTCGAGCATCCTATGTGTCTATCCACACTGAAGAGTTCTGATAGAACGAAACAGTCAGTCTGTGGATGACAATATATATGTATATATATATATATATATATATTTGAAGCTTATATTATCTATCTATCTATATATTGATGTTTATATATACATATATATATATTGTAGTCGATTATATCTATCTACGTATTTCTCTCTCGGTCGCTGTCTTTCTCTCTCTCTCTCTCTCTCTCTCTGTCTATCCATATATATGCCTATGGCTGTCTAAATACACATCATTTGAATATATATCACCCCATTGTCCTAGTTGGTAAAGTGTTTGCCATTGGTCCAGGAGACTGAGGTTCAATCCCTGGTCGATACATTCCAAAGACTCAAAAAATGGTATTTGATACCTCCTTGCTTAACTCTCTGCATTATAAGATACGTATCAAGGGTAAAGTGGCGCAATCCAGTGTAGTAGCTATCGAAAAGGAAGCCTTCGCTTCCACCTCAACTACAGTCGCCAAATAGGGTCGGACCATTTCTATTCATAATCTGCCTTGATTACGAACTACGAACATCGATAAAGCTAATAAAAAGAGATTATTTCACACTAAAAAAGGCCAGAATCAGACGATATCCCACACAAACTATTGTGGATGCTGAATACGCAGATGATCTCGCACTTTTCGCAGGTACACCAGCCCACAACTCCGAGAAGACTTCGAAATCTCCTGCAAGCCTTTCAAAAGGTCATCTTGTTTAAACTGTTAAATACTGCCTTTATCCTTGCTTTCAGTTCTTCTTTGATATTGTTGAGTCTGAGGCTTTTTTGGAAGGTTAGAAGAGACATAACATCATCATCACTAGTAAGAAAGTAAAGTTGGTTACCGTAGTCGAGGGCGACAAGAAGGCTCCCTTTTCAATAGCTACTACACCGAAGTTTAGGGGAGGGCGCAACTCCTTTCCCTGAATTACCCCACTTTACCTTATATTGCTGAGTGTTAAGCAAGGATGTATCAAGTACCATGTTAAAAGTCTTTAGTATGACGCGACCTGGGATTGAACCCAGGTCTCCCGGACCATTGACGAGTACTCTACCCACTAGGCTAATGAGCCGGTAAAATCGCTAGTAACCACCCAAAATACTATGATATGAACGGGGTGCTTGATTTTCATTAAAATGAATATGAAGCAGTCCTTATATCAACACCCTACTTCTAAAATTTTTGTACTGGACCTTCTGCGGTGAATGCCAACAGTACAACATACTATTTCTAAATTTCTGGGAGAGTGAATTGGATCATGATGCTACTTTCCCCAATTGACCCTGGTTTGCTGCACAGTAGAAAAAACCTGGAGTAGTTAGGGAGCTTGCGCGAAATTAATTATTCTTAATGGTAACAATTTACTTATAGCGCCCTCTATATATCAGAGTATGATCTAAATATGAATTTATAAAGATTAGTAAAGATTAGTTAATCCATTTTCTATTTACAGTGTAAATATTGAGTTCTTTCCCATAACACAGGCTACTGCATCGGAATATATGTATGTATTTATCAACCTCTCCGGACATACAGGGTGTGACACAAGGTCAGTTTTTAAGGGAACTTTAACAGGCTTTCATTCAGATTTTACCTTCTCCTAGACGGGTTGCCATACCAGGGATAAAGAGCACAGTCTGCCCGACTATTCACTCATAGCTGATATTAAAATAATTGGACTCATGAGTAAAAGCGCTTTGTCAAATAAAAACAAGTGTATGTGTATGTGTGTGTAAACGTGTGTGCGTGTGTATTAGTCTCGCCTTGTAAGACTTATTTAAATAGATACCAAGGTTTTATTAATTCGGGGAGGATTGGTAACGACATATCTGTTCATTTAAAACCTAATTTGTAATCTAATCATATAAAATATAATTCTGTTTATCTTTGCGGACGATTTAATTGAAAGTGATAAGCTGAGATTAATTCTGCGAAGACCCCAGTCTGCCTACAAAAAAAAAAAAACAATAAAAAACTCTCAAGAAAAATCACAAAAAGGAGACATTCAAGGCATATCAATCATTGCAGGTTATTTGATGCCAAATCTTCTTTATACGTATATACGAAATATATATGATTTGGTTTGGTAGGGTATTATGGCATATCAACCATTGTTGGTTATTCAATGCCAAACCCTCTTTATAGATATATATTAAGTATATATGATTTGGTTGGGTTGGGTTTTATGGTATATCAACCATTCTAGGTTATTTAATGCCAAACCCTCTTTATACATATCATCATCATCATCATATCGTGCTGGCAGCACGGATATCCCTGACCCTCTCTCGCCACTCCTCCCTCTCGTTCATCGCCCTAGGCAAGTCTTCAGGACAACAACCTGTATCCTCACATAGCTGCTGAATGTACGTTCGTGCTGGTCGTCCTGCTTTTGCGCGGCCATGTGTGGGGATCCATAAGAGTACATCTCTTATGAGTTCATCTCTGCTTCTCCAGCAATGTCCTGCTTGCCTGGTTCGCCTAACTTGAATAGTTTTCGTGATGGGGGGCAGGTGGCCGTACAGTTGGTGTCTTGTGGGATGTTGCTGCCAGGACTTGTTCAGGATTGCACGCAGCATTCTTGTGTAATTGCCATCTAGTTTCTTCTCCATTGGATTTTATGGCATATCAACCATTCTGGGTTATTTAATGCCAAACCCTCTTTATACATATATATTGAATATATCTGATTTGGTTTGGATGGGGTTTATGGCATATCAACCATTGTTGGTTATTTAATGTCAAACACTCTTTATACATATACATTAAATATATATGATTTGGTTTGATTAGGTTTCATGGCATATCAACCATTGTAGGTTATTTAATGCCAAATCATCTTTATAGATATATATTAAATATATATGATTTGGTTTGGTTGGGTTTTATGGCATATCAACCGTTGTAGGTTATCTTATGCCAAATCCTCTTTATACATACATATTAAATAAAGATGATTTGTTCACTCGTTTTTTGATGACATTTGTAAACGAGCCTGAGGTCAGTCTTTTGCACACAGTGTAACAGTTTGAAGTATTGCTATGTAACACTAACAATTTAACAGGAATCATTTATTTGCACACAATAAAATAGATATAAAATTATATTCTTGTTTTAACTGTTGATTGATTTGAAACTATTTAACTGTGTGCAAACGATTGAGTAATAGAATAAATAGTAAAAAAAGTTGGCGACCGTAGTCGAGTGCCACCTGAAAGCTCCCTTTTTAATAGCTACTACACCAAGGTGTAAGGGAGGGTACTACACCTTTGCTTGGATTACTCCCCTTTGATATCTTTGATACGTACCTTATACTGCTGAGTGTTAAGCAAAGAGGTATCAAGTACCATTTTCAAAGTCTTTGGTATGACGCGACCGGGGATTGAACCCCGGTATCCCAGACCATTGGCGTAGTATTAAATAGCAAAACATGAAACCATTTAACTGTGTGAAAACAAATGAGCTCAGGCACGTTTAAAAATGTTATCAACAAAATTTGTTTACAAATAAATTATTTAATATATGCGTATAAACATGATTTGGTATTAAATAACCCACAATGGTTGATATGCCATAAAACCAAACCAAACCAAACCAAATCAAATATATTCAATATATGTGCGCACAATTAAATAGTTCCAAGTATATTTATGCATCTCTAACAATTCAATTAAACATCAGGCATTTCATTACACACAGTTCAATGTCAAACAGTTCTGTTTCTAACTATTCAATTTCGCAAGAGTCATCGTTAAATAATTCCAAATATTGGTATGTATCACAAACAATTCAATTAAACATCAATCATTTGTTTACACACAGTAAAATGACCAATAGTTTTATTTCAAGCAAATCATGTATTTAATATATGCGTATAAACAGGATTTGGTCTTAAATAACCTACAATGGTTGGTATGCCATAACACCTAACAAAATCATGTACATTTGATATATATGCATAAACAAAATTTGGGATTAAATAACCAACAATGGTTGATATGCCATAAAACCTAATTTTCTTCCAGGCAGCGGTCGTGTCGATACTGCTGTATGGATGTACTACATGGACTCTAACAAAACGGCTGGAGAAGAAGCTAGACGGCAATTACACAAGAATGCTGCGAGCAATCTTGAACAAGTCCTGGCGGCAACACCCCACAAAGCACCAACTCTACGGCCACCTGCCTCCTATCACGAGAACTATTCAAGTTAGACGAACCAGACACAGGACACTGCTGAGAAGCAGGGACGAACTCAAGTGATGTACTCTTATGGACCCCCACACATGGCCGTGCAAAAGCAGGACGACCAGCACGAAGATACATTCAGCAACTATGTGAGGATACGGGATGTTGTCCAGAAGACCTGCCTGAGGCGATGAACGATAGGGAGGAGTGGCGAGAGAGGGTCAGGGAAATCCGTGCTACCAGCACATGATGATGATGATGATGAAATCTAACCAATCACGTATACCTAATATATATGCATAAACAAAATTTGGGATTAAATAACCAACAATGGTTGACATGCCATAAAACCCAATCAAATCAAACGGGTCGTAAATCTGTGCGAGTTTATAGATCTATTGTCATGTGTGTCGCAAGGTTGTCAGTGTTTCCAAAGTAGCCAGTTTCTCTGCTGACCAAAAATTAAAAAGCTAAGATATTTAATACATGAAACAAAAAAGAATTTAATTCGTTGTAGATTTAAAACTACAGTAAACTTAAAGCATAATCCAGTAAACTTTTATTGTTTATTTTCAAAATATCTAATCCTTGTGATAACACTTCTTAAGTGTTTGCTTTTAACGGCATGTCAACACGTCTATGGTTAATCTATCCTCAGAAGTTAAGAATACGCGTACATTTACCACTCGTTTTATTTTTTATGTGTATGTAGTCGTTTTTGTACTCATTAGTACGTTCACCGGATGGAGACACAGAATACTTTGACATTGTAGCAGGAGTACTACAAGGGGACACGCTAGCTCCATACCTCTTTATCATCTGCCTAGACTACGTGCTTAGAACATCGATCGATAAAATCTGAGAAAACGGCTTCGAGCTGACAAAGAAAAGGTACAGAAGGTACCCCGCAAAAACAATTACCGACGCCGACTACGCCGATGACATAGCGATACTGGCGAATACACCCAACCAAGCCCAAACACTACTGCATAGTTTGGAACCAGCCGCCGCAGGCATTGGTTTCCATGTCAATGCACACAAAATTGAATATATGTGCTTTAATCAAGCATGTCACATTTCCACACTAGACGGAACCTTTCTGAAACTGGTTGACCAATTCCCCTACCTATGAAACAGTGTCTAATCAACCGAAAAAGACATCGACACGCGGATAACGAAGGCATGGACAGCTATCGATAAGCTATCGATCTTATGGAAATCAGACCTGACCGATAAAATGAAACGCAGTTTCTTCCAGGCAGCGGTCGTGTCGATACTGCTGTATGGATGCACCACATGGACGCTAACAAAACGGCTCGAGAAGAAGATAGACGGCAACTACACAAGAATGTTGCGAGCAATTTTGAACAAGTCCTGGCGGCAACACCCCACAAAGCACCAATTATACGGCCACCTACTTCCCATCACGAAAACTATGCAAGTTAGACGAACCAGACACAGGACACTGCTGGAGAAGCAGGGACGAGCTCATAAGTGATGTACTCCTATGGAACCCCACATATGACCGAATTAAAGCAGGACGACCAGCTAGAACATACATACAGCTGCTATGTGAGGATACAGGATGTAGCCCTGAAGACCTGCCAGAGGCGATGAACGATAGGGAAAAGTGGCGAGAGAGGGTCAAGGATATCCGTGCTAGCGGCACGACATGATGATGATGAGTCGTTTTTGAAAGTTTTCTTTTTGGTACACGGACGTATCAAATACAAATTATTTTTTAACTTATCTACTACAAGATATTCAATTTAGTATAAGTTATTTGTTTGCAATAAGTTTAAATGTCAAACAGTTCTATTCGACGCATTGTTTGGACTTTATCCCGTGCTACCACTCAGGGCCAGAGTGGACCTGGAAGTGATAGCAATGAAGAGGTATTCCGCATTCTCTAAAGCCCCAGGATTGGAAACCCGAAACCAAATTGGTTAGTGTCATATAACAGGACACTCGTTGTTGGGGCGCGGTTAGCCTTCTGCAAAGATTTAGTCGGTATATTCAACTTCCCAAGGCGACTGGGCTGTTCTATGCATAAGGATTCTAACTAAAATACAAAATAAGACCAAAATTATATTTAAAACTAACAACCGTAATCGTCAATCCTCGAAGCCATTGATATTGAAAATAGACAACGAATAAAAGTGCATTCAACACTTTAACAAACAAATGAAACATATTCAATAAATAACACGCAAATCTAAGTATCTCTGAATAAACCCTTTAAAAAGTATAACAATCGCACCCAAACTACACGGTTTGGTTTGGTTTCTTTGTTTAATGGCATATCAACCTTTGTAGGTTATTTAATGCCAAAGCCATTCTCCTAGAAGAACAGTAGTGGTACTATTTAACCCATAGATTGAAGGATAAGGGTGTTCATACCTTTCCTAAGGTTATTTGCCCGAAAGTGAACGTAATAGCGCGACTGGAGTACGAACTCGCGTACTACGATTCCGCAGTCCATCGCTTTTACCATTACACCACGAGGACATCCCCCAAACTATACCGAGTAGAAGTAAGATTAAGAATATTCTAGTATAATAATGACAGCTATCGATAAGCTATCGATCATATGGAAGTCAGAGCTGGCCGATAAAATGAAACGCAGTTTCTTCCAAGCAGCAATCGTGTCGATACTGCTATATGGATGCACTACATGGACGCTAACTAAACGGATAGAGAAAAAGCTTGATGGCACCTACACAAGAATGCTGTGAGCAATTTTGAACAAGTCCTGGAGGCAGCACCCCAGAAAGCACCACCTGTACAGCCACCAAGCTCCCATCGCGAAAACTATCAAAGTTAGACGATCCAGACATGCAAGACAGTGCGGGAGAAGCAGGGACGAACTCATAAGTGATGTTCTCCTATGGACCCCCTCACATAGCCGAGCGAAAGCAAGGCGACCAGCTCGAACCTACATACAGCAGCTCTGTGTAGATACGGGATATAGCCCTGAGGACCTGCCAGAAGTGATGAACAATAGGGAGGAGTGACGGGAGAGGGTCAGGGATATCCGTGCAGGTGGCGCGACAAGATGATGATGATGATTATTATAAAACATGATTAATCTTCCTGGGTTCAATCCCAGGTCGCGTCATACCAAAGACTTTAAAAATGGTACTTGATACTTCCTTGCTTAACACTCAGCAATATAAGGTAGGTATCGAGGGTAAAGTGGAGCAATCAAGGGAAAGGAGTAGCGCCCTCCCCTACACCTCGGTGTAGTAGCTATTGAAAAGGGAGCCTTCTGGTCACCATCAACTAAAGGGAGACAACTTTTACTTTACTTACTTATAAAAAATAGACAACAAATGAGAAGATAAACACAATGCTGTAAAATGTACTCAACATGGCCGCCATTTTTTCATTTATTATATCAACACGCCTTTGAAACGATTTGCATGTTTTGAAAATAAATTCTGTAGATATTTAATTCCATTGCTCCTCAATAGCAATCTTAAGCGAGCCAATATTTAGATGGGAAGTTGCATTTGTTTAGTTTTATAAAATGCCCCATGTAGCATAATCTGGGGGTTAAGATTAGGGCTTCAATCTGGTTTACTTGCTGTTCTCTCAGATTTCTAATGGACGTTCAGTTCATTAACGCGCTTTCTTATTAACGTCGTAAGGTCCTTTTTAATCGGCGTTGCGAGAACAGTTAAAAGTCCTTCTTTTCGTTTTTTATACAATCCTTCACTTCTCCTTTTCCTTAAAAAGCACTTTTTGTGTATTTTTTTTATTTGCTTTATGTACGGTAGACAAAGAAACTTTGGGTTGGTTTCGGCGTTATACAAATCATAGATTCTTTGTCGTTTATTTTCTTGCTCTCTCTCTCTCTCTCTCTCTCCACCCCCTTTCCCTCATTTTGGACTGAATTTCAATTTAAAGAATGCTTTAATAATAGAACTAATCATAAAAATTTAGATCTATCGCGTTTTTTTTTCAAAACTTGATTAATCAAATTTTAAAAAAAGTGTTTTAAAAAATATTCCATATTTTGCTTCTGCACCCTGTAAATATATAAAAAAAATATCGATACCTACAAAAAATCTTTCTGAAGATGGTTGGTTGGTTGGTTGGTTGACTTTATGGCGTATCAACCCTTTTCGGGCCATTTAACGCCGAATTAAAATTCAACCAACTTAGTTTAGTTTAAGTATAGGTTTGTTTACAAACACTTTAATGTCAAAACAGTTCTATTTCAAACAATTCTGTTTACCGTAAATGTACAGTTTCAATGTCAAAAACAGTCCTATTTCAAGCAATTCAGTTTAGCTAAAGTTCAGACAGTTCTATTTCAAACAGTTCAGTTTAGCATAAGTACACAGTTTCAATGCCAAAAACAGTTCTTTTTAAAACAATTCAGTTTAACATAAGTACGTAGTTTAGTTCTATTTCAAACAGTTCAGTTTAGCATATCGATAAGCTATCGGTCATATGGAAATCAGACCTGACCGAAAAAATGAAACGCAGTTTCTTCCAGACAGCGGTCGTGTCGATACTGCTGTATGGTTGCACCACTTGGACGCTAACAAAACGGCTGGAGAAGAAGATAGACGGCAACTACACAAGAATGTTGCGAGCAGTATTGAATAAGTCCTGGCGGCAACACCCCACAAGGCACCAACTATACGGCCACCTACCTCCCATCACGAAATCTCTCCAAATTAGACAAACCAAGCACGCAGGACATTGCTGGAGGAGCAGGGACGAGCTGATAGGTGATGTACTCCTATGGACCCCCACATATGGCCGAGCTAAAGCAGGACGACCAGCTAGAACATACATACAGCAGCTATGTGAGGATACGGAATATAGCCCTGAAGACCTGCCAGAGGCGATGAACGATAGGGAGAAGTGGCGAAAGAGGGTCAGGGAAATCCGTCCTCGCGGCACGACATGATGATGATGATGATGATGCAGTTTTAATGTAAAAAAATTGTTCTGTTTCAAACTATCCAGTTTAGCATAAGTACACTATTTAGCTCTATTTGACCCATAGATAGGACCCTATCAGGTGCTACCACTCCGGGCAAGAGTGGACCTGGGAGTCATGGCAAGGAAGTTGTACTTCGCATTCTCCAAAGCTCCAGCATTACTGGAACCTCACCATCAGATAGTTTAGTGTCATATCCGGGACACTCGTTGGGGGAGTCTTACCCCTCTGCAGAGGTGCAGTCGGTGTATTCTACAGCCCCAGTCGACTGGGCAACTTCGGAAGATGATCAATCGATTTGATCACAAGCGCTTAAACGTAGAAACTTGGACGAAATATCTGTCAAATGAACCCTAACACAAATGCAAAAAAAAGCTAGAAAAAAATATTACCCTTCCCTAAAAAAATCCCAAGTCATATGAAAGGAAAATTCCGTGGTCTTTAGCCTCACTTGTATAAACACACTCACACATAAACATGCGTGTTTGTGTGCTCGCACGTGAGTGTGAGTGTGTTTGTGTGCTCGCACGTGAGTGTGAGTGTGTTTGTGTGCTCGCACGTGAGTGTGAGTGTGAGTGTGTTTGTGTTTTAATACGTGTCTCTGTATAGAGCCCCATGGTCGGCTGACAATTAAAAGATTTTCCTTCTCATATACGAGGCTTTCAACTTGCTTAAGTGATCGTATTATCTACACTGTTATATCTTTTAAATATTACTTACCATTTACTTTTAACTCATACTTTCTTTAGAGTGCCTTCCGAAAGAATAACTGTACTCATCTTAAAACTTTTTTTCCGTTTGTTTGACCATCAATTAGAAGACAAGCGGGCCACGATTTTTATCTTAATTTCTTTCTTTTTCTTTTTTTAAAATCTTTTTTTACTTCGTTTCATTCGGATTTGTTATTGTTGGTATATCTTTCCCGTTTTCTAAGTAAAAATGTCAAACAAACAAACTCTCCCTCCCCAACTCAAAAAAAAAAAAAAAAAAGAGAAGAACTGAAAAAATAATAAATACAGGGAAGAGGTGAACAAAAAGCGGTAGTCAAAGGCCGCACATTTTATTTGCTAATCGGAAATGTTCACTAGGCATGCGCAGCGGAAGTCGACTTCTGCCTCCTAGACCGCGGATGCTTTCAAATTATCTCTTCACTCTGGCAATAATGTCATTCTTTTATTTTTTTATTTTTAATGTAATACCTTTGAGCTCTTTCCACTCCAGGTTCCAACTTTGTCTTTCTCTCGTTCTTTTCATCTGTCTGTCCGTCTGTCTGTCTTTCTCTCTCTGTCTCTCTGTCCCTCACGCATTGAGAACTATAAAGAAATCAATATTCTATAATGCAGAATATATATATATATATATATATATATATATATATATATATATATATATATATATATATAAATCAATATCTTTTCTGTTTGAAATAAAGATATTATCAATTGAGAAAGATTTTGTGTTCAGACACACACACACCTATATATATATATATATATATATATATATATATATAGCTTCGGTTTCTTTGTCAAATGACATATCAACCTGTGGGGGTTATCTAATGCCAATGCCGATGTTGCAGGAGAACAGGAGTGATACTATTTAACCTAAACTTGGGGTGGAGGGATAAGTGGTTTATGCATTCCCCAAAGATAGTCCAAAAGTAAAAGTCATTGCGAAATTGGTGTTCGAACTCGCTTATTCGAGGTTGCAGTCCACCATTGCACGGATACACAGACATATTTTCGGATTTATTTATATTATTTACTTCCATTCTGTCCTTTTGAAAAAGCAAATACCAATATATATATATATATATATATATATATATATATATATATATATATATATATATATATATACTTTAAGAAAAAACAACGAAACCAATCACAAAGGATTATAAATTTATTTCCATCCTGTTACGCATTTTTGAAATTTCCAAAAAACACGAAAAAAAATTAACAGGACTTCTTTAGATCTTTTTGATAAAAAAAAAACAACTAGAATAGACACATAAGAGTGGGAGGGGATAGAAGAGTGGGAGGGGATAGAAGAGGGGTGAAGAGTACCTCTTCATTGAGCCCACTTCCGTTTTAAATTTAAATTTCGATTAGCAATGTAGTAAATTTATTTAAAAAAAAATTTTTTTTAAATTAATAATTTTTTAAATTTACATTTAGACCTAAATTACAGATATTTTTATTAGATTTAAACTTTAATTAATAATCTCACGTAAAGATGCAGTAATAGATATATTAAGCTAAAAACAAAAACAAATATTTAATTTATTTAATATATTTTAAAATTTCAAAACTATTTAGAAAGCATTAATCAGTTACACTTTTTATGCGTAGTACGTATGTATTATATGCTTTTTCACAATTTTCTATCTAACAATTTATTTTATTTATTCTCAAAATTAACTCTAATTCTCAAGAATAACTCAAAGCTTTTTTTAAAAAAAACTTTTTTTGCTTAATTATTTATAGTTTAAATTTGGCCCTATGTCTACACCGAGCTATTAGTTCTAAGAATACTATATATATATATATATATATATATATATATATATATATATATATTGTCATCCACTGACAGACTGTTTCGGTATATCACAACTCTTCAGTGTGGATAGACACGTAGGCCGCTTAAAGCTGGGATCGAAACCCACCCAAATTTACGTTAGACTTACTATCATACCGCTCAATCAACAAGCGAACCACGTCAGCTCGGGAATTATAAGGCATTATGTAGCAGTCTTCGTTTGTTTACAGTTTTGCCTTAACGGATACAAGAGTGCTCAATTCGTTCGAAAAGCTTTGCATTATGCGAGTGGCAGCCGTAGATTCCTTGCCAGAGTGCCCAACCCCCATGGGGTAGCGTATAGATTTTCTATCCTGATCAGTATAATTCCGACTTAACAGCGATTACAGATTTTCCTGTCATAAAAAAACAAATATACCAGTTTAAGTTGTGATCATAAGACACTAGTAAAATGGAGCTACAATTACCACTTGCTTATATATATATATATATATATATATATATATATATAGATAGATAGATAGATACATATATATTTTTTTCATAAATATATATATATATACTAAAATTTCGATGTATGATATTTCGTTCGGCTTTATTTCATCTTCACGAACTTCTTCAGACAAAGACTGTTTTCTAAGTTTTTCTATCTGAAAGCATGTGAGGAGAAACGATAAGAAAGTGGAAGGGGTATAGTTGTAGCAGGATTTAAAGTTAAATATATCAGATTTCATTAAAGATTTTTTGTTTTGAAAGTGGAGATAGATTTTAGAGGGCTGATAAGAAAAAGTAAGGACGGGTTTGGATAAAAAGAGGTTTGCCATATCTAGTTTCATGGAAAGATATTGACTCTAATGTGATGTCGCAGAAAATTTTCTATATTGTGGTGTCAACCCAGGGGTCGCACTCTAAATTCCATGAATTAAATATATATCTAATATGTATTTATTTATTATTATTATATAATAGCTCTATTTCTAGATATTGAGCACTCTCCATATGACATTGCACTTGGCTCGACACAAACCCACAAAGTGATTTAGTGACAACCTGTTATAATATATATATATATATATATATATATGTGTGTGTGTGTGTGTGTGTGTGTGTATGACACAAAACCTTAAAGGATTGTGTTACAACACCTCTTTCAGTAACTAGATTTTGGGTAACATTTTTTCCAAAATTATCGATGTCCTTTATACCATTTATATATAAAAGCGAAATTTGTCGTCGCAAAGCTTCTTTATAAAATCGAACAGGAATTGAAATGTTCACTAAAAGTGACAAATTAAATTATTTTATTGTCATATTTTTTTAAAAATATGCACCAGTAATTTAAAGAAAATAGTTTTAATAGAATTTGGATTCAAGAATAAGGAATTTATTCAATTTTTTCTTCGATTTAATGATCATATTTACATTGAATACATTGATTTTTCAACTCTTCATTTTTTTTCTTTTAATTATATCGTAATACAGAACACCCAGTTTGCTGGGGCTATACACCGACTGCATCTCTGATGTAGGGTAAGCCCTCATACGAATGAGTGTCCTGGATATGACACTTGACCATTTAATGGGGAGGTTTCAGTAATGCTACAGCTTTGGAGAACATGGAGCCCGCCTTCATTGCCAGCGCTCAGGCCCGGAGTAGTAGCTCCCAATAGACTCTATCCATCGGTCAAACAGAACTGTTTGACATTTAAACAGAGTGCAAACAAGGGTCTTGAGTTAAATTGAATTGTTAGAAATAGAAATGTTTGATCATTTTACTGGGTAAACAAATCCCTGATGTTTAATTGAATTGTTTTTGATCCATAGCAATACTTGGAATCATTTAATTGTGTCCAAACAAACAAATAGTGTTGAATAGAATAATTAGTGTTTGATAGCAATACTTGCTTGAAACCATTCAACTGTATATAAGCAAATAAGCTCCGACACGTTTAAAAATGTAATCCATAAGATTTGCTTACAAATCATATATATTTAATACATATATGTATAAAGAGGATTTGGCATTAAATAACCTACAATGATTGATATGCCATAAAACCCAACCAAACCAAATCATATATATTTAGTATACATGTATAAAGAGGGTCTAGCATTAAATAACCTTCATTGGTTGATATGCCATAAACCCAACCAAACCAAATCATATAAATTCATATATATGTATAAAGATAATTTGGCATTAAATAACCTACAATAGTTGATGTGCCGTAAAACCCAACCCAACCAAACCAAATCATATATATCTAATAAATATTTGTTTAAACAGGATTTTGCATTAAATAACCTACAATGGTTGATATGCCATAAAACCAAACCAAACCAAACCAAACCAAATCATATATTTAATATATATTTAGAAAGAGGGTTTAGCATTAAATAATCTACTATGGTTGATATGCCATAAAGCCCAACCAAACCAAATCATATATATTTAATATATATGTATAAAGATAATTTGGCATATAATAACCTACAATGGTTGATGTGCCGTAAAACCCAACCCAACCAAACCAAACCAAATCATATATATTTAATATATATGTATAAAGAGGATTTGGCATTAAATAACCTACACAGGTTGATGTACCATGAAACCCAACCAAACCAAATCATATATATTTAATATATATGTATAAAGAGGATTTGGCATTAAATAACCTACACAGGTTGATGTACCATGAAACCCAACCAAACCAAATCATATATATTTAATATATATGTATAAAGAGGATTTGGCATTAAATAACCTACACAGGTTGATGTACCATGAAACCCAACCAAACCAAATCATATATATTTAATATATATGTATAAAGAGGATTTGGCATTAAATAACCTACACAGGTTGATGTACCATGAAACCCAACCAAACCAAATCATATATATTTAATATATATGTATAAAGAGGATTTGCCATTAAATAACCTACACAGGTTGATGTACCATGAAACCCAACCAAACCAAATCATATATATTTAATATATATGTATAAAGAGGATTTGCCATTAAATAACCTACACAGGTTGATGTACCATGAAACCCAACCAAACCAAATCATATATATTTAATATATATGTATAAAGAGGATTTGGCATTAAATAACCTACACAGGTTGATGTACCATGAAACCCAACCAAACCAAATCATATATATTTAATATATATGTATAAAGAGGATTTGGCATTAAATAACCTACACAGGTTGATGTACCATGAAACCCAACCAAACCAAACCATATATATTTAATATATATGTATAAAGAGGATTTGGCATTAAATAACCTACACAGGTTGATGTACCATGAAACCCAACCAAACCAAATCATATATATTTAATATATATGTATAAAGAGGATTTGGCATTAAATAACCTACACAGGTTGATGTACCATGAAACCCAACCAAACCAAATCATATATATTTAATATATATGTATAAAGAGGATTTGGCATTAAATAACCTACACAGGTTGATGTACCATGAAACCCAACCAAACCAAACCATATATATTTAATATATATGTATAAAGAGGATTTGGCATTAAATAACCTACACAGGTTGATGTACCATGAAACCCAACCAAACCAAGCTGTAATATATGACGGCAGTAGCGTATGTTAATCCCATTGATATCAGAGATAATATAATAAAACTTTGATTCTTTTTCATAGAAGATACCTTTTTACCGAAGAGAAAAAAAAAATTCCCCTATTTCTGCGCGTATGGTCTTCCCATAGTGAAAAATATTAGGGTATGTTCAACGTAAAATAATGAGCCATGTCTAATACGGCTCACAGTTCAGAAAAGGTTGCCCATGTCTGAGCTTAGTGTTCCTAATACAGGAAATTTCGAAAAACTTTTATTTTGTCGAAATGACAGTGTTACAATTCAAAATGCAAATACTTCGTGATTTGGTTTGGTTAATGGCATATCAACCTTTGTTGATTATGTAATGCCAAATTTCAAACAATTCAGTTTAGTATAAAGTACAATTTTTGTTTACACACAATTAAATGCAAAATGTGTTTTATTTCAAAATATTTAGTTTAGTATAAGTAGAGAGTTTTCTCATTGTACCCCGTTAAATGTAAAAACTGTTCTATTTCAAACAATTCAGTCTAGCAAAAGTTCAGTTTAAATGCCAAATACTTCTATTTGACCCATAGATAGGACCCTATCAAGTGTTACTACTCCGAGCCAGACGGGATCATCATCAGATTATTTAATATCATATCCAGGAAACTCGTTGGGGGAGTGTTACCCAGTCGGGGTATTCTGCAGCCCCAGCCGACAGGGCCATTCATAATTTGGAAAAATTTTATACAATCTTCATCTTCGTACATACCAAAAACATTAAGCTCTTCGGTCTGCTGTACATTACAACCAATCTTCTTTTTTTTTGTAACATTGTTCGTTAGAATTTAGATGCCCATGAGAACAACGAATAAATATTACATCTAATCCAGCCTTTTAACCCAATTTTAATCCTTGCCAATAATTATTCGGCTCCATATTCTAGATATAACTAATGGCATTCAAGTTAATGTAGGTTTAGCTAAATTTTGGTCCTTGAAAAAAAATGCCTATATTTCACTGCGATTTTCTCAGGAAAGAAAAAAAAGTTCAATATAATTTTTGAAAAGCTCAAATAGTTCTCTTTCTTTCATAATGAAAACTTCTCCGTCTTCAGAGGGTTAAAAATGACTTTAAAAGGTCTTATTTTTGTTACAACTGCATCAAATTTTCCAACAATTGATGACGTCATAAAATCGGCAATCTTTTTTCCTTACTGCGTAAGCCACAATTTAATCGATTATTTAAAAGAACTGTCTTCACAAAAAGCCGTGTCTTTTATTCTTACAAAATATGTTCGCCTAATTTGATAAAAAAAAAAATGTCGGGCAAGGACAATAAGCCAAGCTATACTTGAAGCTTTGTTTACATAGCCTGCACTAACTGATCGATTAAAACGCATTTAGTTGAAAGGATTAGACTAGAGGTTGGGAAAGATGTGATAGACGCTTGTCAGAGCTTGAATATATATATATGCATCCTTTGAATACGTTGTTTTTTTGTATACTCACACACACACACACACACATATATACATATATATACATGTCTGTTTTTGTTTATCTCTGTTCATATCTTATTGTGTCATAACAATCTATCTATCTATCTGGTGCAAACGACGTAATTCTCCCATCGGAGAATGAAAAATGAATTATGGGTTTATGAATCAGGAACAGCACCCACAGTGTTCAGGAGCCCATTGCTGAGCAACAGCGTCCTGGATACATTCCTAGTAAGCCAAGAATTCAGTGGCCCAAGGGTAATCAGATAGTGACTAGGCGGTTTCTTTTTACTCACCACCCATCTTAAGCGTCCCATTGATCAACAAATGATATCTTTCTGCAGAATTATATATGACGTTTGTCTGGGGTGGTTTGGTGCAGTAACGCATAAAAAAGATAAAACTGAAGAAAAACCACCGAATAGACAACAGATACAGAAGGGAAAGTTAAGATCGGAACAGAGAATGCTGAAGCGCCGTTTGACCACGCTGTAATGTGTATCAAGTCTTCAGCATGAATGAAATGCATGTGGAACCACCATTCTCGTATGATTACGTAACATCAAGAAACGCTTACTGTAAGCGCGTAATGAAATCAACGACCGAAAGTAAATCACAAACTGCACAAAAAATGAAGGCCAATGGTCTGTAGACAGTCGCATTCAACGTACACGCAATGGTGGTCTGAGTATGCCTGATCTGGAGAGCCACTAGCTCGCAGAAACACTTGCATACTTGGGCCGATCCTTGTCGGGGGTCGTGGTGTGGTGACGAAAGGCGAGTAGGACTTCTCACCTCAAGTAAGATCCCAAGGCTGAAGGTCGACGTAAGCCGAGGGGCGAAGCACCGTTTGTACGCGAATGCCGTACGGACCTTCGTAACCTCTCTGGGTCCAGTGACCTTTCACGGCATCGGAAAGAACAATATTGGAAACTAGTGGTGGGCTCCGCTTCAGACCCTCTCAGTGAGTGGCGCGGCTGGAGGAGGTCCGCTCCCATTGGAATTGGGTGCCATGTTCGGGCTTCTTGAACAATTCTGAGTTCTTGCTCACCTGGCAGTTTGCACGGAAAGGGTTACCTTTTCTCGGCTTGAACTTCAAAGCGGGCCTGGCATACATGCCTGATTGTGCTCACTGCAGCAGTGGTTTAGAAGAAACGGCTGAGCACGAAACGGCGAGTTCGTCTGTTCTGAGATCACGTCGGGGAAAGGACGGCTCGCATTGAACCCAAGCACCTCGACGTTGGTTACGTCGTAGATAACGTTCTGCCTTCATTTCAAGGTGAGAAGCGTGTGGTGTTTCAAACGATCCTAGCTGTAGCAAGAATGGAGATTTGGACGACGTGAAAGAAGGGATTGTATGACGATGCAAACTTTTCTCATCGTGATCTAATATTGTTCTTTAGGCATCAGCTTAGTGTCAAGATCAGATGCAATAGAAAACGCTTGGATCACATAACATTCGACAAAAGGTGGGTGAATACAGTGAGCCTGGTCGTACGAAAGAGGGCAATGCTGGAATCATCCTTCTCTCCTCTTTCTGCGCATGATATCTGCGGACCAGGTCCTTCAGGACTTCATCCCGACTAAGTAGACTTTATTTTCCCTTGAGTACCTACTTAGCAGTGTGTTGTGAGTCATCATCCTCTTCACCTAGTTGTAAGCCTCCAAGATCTTCCCCATCCCTATTCTTATACCCCCACCCTTACTCTTGCCCACCTCTTCTGAAGATCTCGGAACCTCATCAGAATAAATTCATCCTACCTGTCCTAACCGCACCCGAACTTGCTTTGGGTTTTTTTTTCCATTTGATCAGATACCTCTCCCACTTAGAGAAGGTCCGGCTTGTTTTCGACGTTCTCGAACTCCGAAAAAAAGTCAGCCTCCATATCGTAGAAGTGGGGATAGGAGGGTAACAAAACGGGAAATTTTTTCATTTTGTGGGTTTTTTTTCCTATCCCCAACATACAACATTTTGTAAATAAAATCATTTTTTTAAATAAAATCATACATTTCATCTCGTGATTTTAAGTAGGTTTTCTCAGAGTAAATGCGATATTTTGGTGGATATAGCGTGGTTAGTGAAGGATGAATTTCTATATATTGTACTGTTGAAATGGTCGGCAAATGTGGCGAGCTAGGATCCCTTAGACAATTAGAGCATGACCGTTCCCTTCCCCTGCCCCATAAAACTATAAGGCCACCTGCCTTCCATTTTTGTACCAAATGGAAATAAAAACTGCACTAAAAATGAGGATGAACGTAATCTCTGCTTTTAGTTAATCTGGTGTATATATATATATATATATATAATTCTTTTAAATACCTTGTCCAATGGCAAGAGCTTCTTGGTAGCGCTCGGAGTGGCAGTAGCGCCTTGAGCTACCGAAACAGTGTTATCACCTCTGGTTGGCGTCAGATGAGGGAAGGGTATCGCACGTGCTTTCACTCGTTGTATGATGAAAAATATCTATCTTAATGGAGACCTCACCTTGAACATCTATCTATCTATCTATCTTATTTTGTACATTATCCATCTATCCATATTTACCAACCCCTCCGCACAGGCAGGATATGACACAAGGTCAATTTTTAAGCAGAGTTTAACAGGTTTGAATTCAGAGTTTTCCTTCTCCTTGACAAGTTGTCTCACCAAGGCTGAAGAACCTAGTCTGTCCTACTATTTCCTGAAGGGAGAATAATTAGATTCATACCTTTCCAAAGGGTATTAGTGCTATGTGAAAAGCAATTAGCCTGGTCCAGGGTTTGAACTCGTGTCGCCGTGTCCATTTCCTACGACGATAACCATTACACAATGGCACCTCCTTATCCATCGATCTATTTGTTTTTTGTCGATTTATCTATCTACAAGGATGACTGAAAAATATATAGGCTGATTGAGTTACTTTCATGGTATATGACCAAATTAGTTTTTCAACATAGTCCCCTTTGCAGTCCACACACTTCATCCATTGGTGTTACAGTGCTTGGATCTCATCGGTTAAAAAGACATCAGCAACAAATATGATGCCATAATATTAATATTTCTTCCGGTTAAATTTTCAGTCATTTAACTTTTCAGCCAACCCTCTTATATATATATATATATATATATATATATGTCTGTCAATCTATTTCACTTTGTATATTATCTATGACATTTTTGCAACCTATCTATCTATTTGGCTGGGTGGCCGGCTAGCTGGAAGAGTCCTCGTGGCGTAGTGACTAACTTGCTGGACAGTGACATCCTGGTAAGTGAGTTCGTAACCCAGTGGTTCTTTTAAGTTTACATTCCGATAAATACTCTTGGAAATGGTATCAACTCCTTTACTCCTTATTCCAGCGACTGACGAAAGAGCACCATTACTATTCTTATGCTCGGTTAGCTTTGGCTTTCAATAACCCATAAAGGTTGATAAGCCTTTCCACAAAGAAACCAAAACTGAACCTATCTATCTCAAAATAGCTAGCCCCAATCTTCTTAAAAATAAAATGAATAACTAAGGTTTCAAATTTTTATTTGATAATTATATTTATTTCAATGATTGGTAGAGTGTTCACCAGGAGACCGGGGTTCAATCCCAGGTAGCGTCATACCAAAGACTTTAAAAATGGTACTTGATACCTCCTTGCTTAACACTCAGCAATATAAGGTATGTATCAAGGGTAAAGTGGAGGAATCCAGGGAAAGGATTAGCACCCTCCCCTCCACCACGGGGTAGTAGATATTGAAAAGGGAGCCTTCTGGTTGCCTTCGACTACGGTCGCCAACTTATTGTGAAACTCCTTTTGAAAAGTGACAATACAGTCTGGTTTAATTCATAGAATATTAAAAATTGAAAAAAAAAAAAACCCAGAAAAAAACCCCAACAGATTTATGTAAAAAACACGGAAAAATTTCTTCATAGAACTGTTCATCATTATCACCATGTCACGCCATCAACACTGATCTCCCTGACCCTCTCTCGCCACCAATCGCTTCCAGCAGGCCCCCCGGGCTACATCCCATGTCTACAACGAGCTGCTCTATGTAGGTTCGAGCTGGTCATCCTGCCTTTGCTTGTCCATATGAAGGGGTCCATCACTTATGAGCTCGTCCCTACTTCTCCAGCAATGTCCTGCATGTCTGTTTCGTCTAATTTGGATAGTTTTTGTGATGGGTGGTTTGTGGCCGTATAGCTGCTGCTTTGTCGGGTGTTGCCTCCAAGACTTGTTCAATATTGCTCGCAGCATTCTTGTGTAGTTGCCGTCAAGCTTTTTCTCCATACGTTTAGTTTGTGTCCATGTAGTGCATCCATATAGCAGTATCGACACAGCCGCTGCTTGGAAGAAACTGTTTCATTTTATCAGTCAGGTCTGACTTCCATAGGACCGATAACCTATCGATAGCTGTCCATGCCTTTGCTAGTCGCGTATTGATGAGACACTGATTTCTAGGTAGGTGAACTTGTCAACTAGTTTCAGAGGCCTAACATTTATATTAACATCTTCTGCCACTAAACACGCATTCTGGGCAATTCTTTAGTTGGGTTGAGAATACTTGAAAGTTGGATTGTTTGCCCATTAAGCTGTAAGGGTTATTGTACGATTCTTTGAGGGTGAAGCATGACTTCGTAAGATAAAATATCGTTTGGTTTGGTTGTATTTTATGGCATATCAACTCCTGTGGGTTATTGTTGTGGCGGAATCACCTGCTAATGGACTCAACCACTCTCCATAAATAGCGGAAGACGTAGCAATACGAAGTCGAACCAGTCCCGGAAGTTAACCTCGCCCCTGCGCGGTTATGCGAACGAGCTTACCGTCCTATGTTCTTCTTACCAACCTTTGTTCTTGTAAATATATGCCTATACTATAACCGTGGTCTTCTGTTCTCTTTGTGACCCCTTCTAGGGCCATAACAGTTATTTAATGCCAAATTCTGTTTATATATATTTACTAATCTAATATCTACCAGTATTCACGGTACCAGAAAAAAACAAAAAAACCCTGGCCAGGAACAAGAGATAAAAGTATCTCGAATCACCCCCCGGGGGAAAAAGAAAAAGATTTTTGGGTAAAAAAAAACAAAAGGCCAACTTCGTCCGACCCCTTGAAAAAAATCAATGGATACGCAGTCAGTGGTCAAAAGAAAACCAAAAAGTCCTCCGCAAATCCTGCAATGCTACAATTACTAAAGTGCTCAACACAATACAATGGAGCCAATTATAAAATTAACCAAAATCGCGAGTTGAAAATCTTCTACTAAAGTTTCACCTTAACGGATCATCAGGAAGCCTACGTTCGACGTTAGGTTATATATATATATATATATATATATATATATATATAATTTGTAAATGAATAGTTTAAAGGTAATATTATCTTTAAAGGAGCCAGACCTCATTTGTTTGCATACAGTTAAATGCTTCCAAGTATTGTTACTGTTGGGTATCACCTACCTTTTCAGCATAATGAGCTGTTCCATCTGCCATATATGGCAGTAGCAGAGATCAGTCTTGGAATCAGCCAACGAGTCAGACCAGAAGAGCCGTTCCTATTGTTGAAGTGTATCATTACTCTATCACTAATCCTATGTTCTTATTACTAACAGTCTCTCTCTTGTAAATACACTTTCCTGTAAATGTAACTATTTCCCAACACTAATAATTCTATTAGATATTAGTATTTTGTTTGCACACAGTTAAATGGTTTCAAGTATAGTTAATTACAGAATAGTTCTATTTAACGAATACATGGCATTACCTAGATCATTATCTAATGAAGCGGCTTCACTTGTGAAAATCTTGAGAATGTAGAAAATCCCTTTATAGCCATTACTCTCAAGCCCACTATGGCTTGAAGGTATAGTAATTATGTCCGATCTATGGGTCAAATAGACATGTTTATTTTTTTATTTTTTACTATTTGAGAGAACCACGCGCCACAGAAAACCTCTTAAGAAACAACTGCGCAAAAAAATGTAGATATGAATCTGATTTCACGACAGATATGCTCAAAGTAACCCTAGAAAGGTTGACATGTCGTTAAAATCAAGCATTCAGATGGCGGACAGTACCTTAGGTTCCTAATTAATTAGCTATCTAAATACTGAACAAGTTCATTATTGCTTAACATCGGTGATCGAAAAGGAACTGTTTTTTTCAGTGTAACTTGCCCGAAGGTAGACAGCCATTTTTAAAAGTATACAGTCGCTAATTGAATATCTGTAATTATTTCCAGAAAAAGAATGGTAAGTCTGTGGGACAGTTTGCCAAATTGTGTGGGTTTCTCTCGACTGACTTCAGAGTTTCAGGAAAAAATCATTATGTTTATTCTTACACCACGAACGAAACCTGAGGTTAAAACAACAAAAATGAAGATATTCGCGCGAGTAATTCGTACATTAATGGCATTTCCTTGTCTGAAAATTCCAGACAATTATAGAAAGTAGGAGAAAGCAATAGGGGATCAAAACAACAAAGATAGAGATATTCGTCCGAGTTATTAATGGAGTAATGGTTATAAATACCAGACCATTTCTTGAGAATAATCGTCCAAAGAACGTATCCTTAAAAATAACTAGCAAGGGCTACTCGGTGTTGTCAGGGTAGAAGGAATAATATTACATTTAACGGTATTGAAAGAAAAATGTCCATGATATGTTATATAATTTTGGAAGGATTTTTTATATTATCATTTCTCGTTGGTTATATCTTATCTTTCGGTTTAGTTAGGCTTAGAACTATTCGGCTTAGTGCACGGGTAGGAACGCTCGCGCGGGGAGGATGTGACAATCACAGATGTCATAATAAAAAATCCGGAAAGGAAATGGGACTGGTGATGTGAATGACGTCATGCCCGGAAGCGATGGGCTGAGGATTTTGGGTGATTTTTGAAAAAAAGCAGTTAGTTGAGTTTTGAACCTAGACGAAGCGAGTTGATATTTTGGACCTGGGCAAGGCCAGTCAAGTTGGGTCTACGAGATGCTCCGCGCGTGGTGGGGTCAGATGGAACAGTCAGCATAGTAAAAATTGTCTCTCTCTTCTCGAGTTAAAAACCTAAAAGTCAAGAAGATAATAAAAGTTTCGTACCTGAACAACCGAGAGTCGTCAGTGTTTCGAGTGTTTTTCAGATTCCTATTCATGTGAACGTTTCACGTATCGGTATATTTTACGTATCTTGGTCGTATTTTTGGGCCTATGTTACAGATATATTTTTTCTATATTAGTTGATTCGCTTAATTGTTATATTGTTTTTTTTATATATATAAAAGATGATTGCAGTAAAATCTATAGCAATCTGGGCTTCGACGTAATTAATAAATAATTTATGCAGTAAATATATAACAATCCATCTAGCTAGCTAGCTATCAACACACACACACACACACACACACACACACACACACACACATATATATATGGATATATATATTTAAATCTTATCTGTTCGTATATATTTAATTTCAATATGTTAATATCTATCTATATATATATATATATATATATATATATATATTTATATCTTTTCTTTAAGAAAAAAAACAAATACCGGTTTTTCTTAAAGAAAGTATTGCTCTGTAAAATTAATTACATTGAGCTCTCTACCAGGAAAATTTAAATGTTCAGCTCCTGAATGATTTTCTTGTCCTGAGGGAATTACTCCAAACTCTGGTTTAACCTGACCGAATATTACCCATATATATATATATATATATATATATATATATATATATATATATATATATATATATATTTAAATCTAATCTGTTTATATATATCGAATTTCGGTCTGTAAATATCTATCTATCTATGTGCTCAGTACGCCCCTGTCACTATCTCTCTGTCTCTTCCTTTTTTTCTCTCTCTCTCTCTCTCTCTATATATATATATATATTCAAATTTAATGTGTTCATATATATCTAATTTTACTATACATCAGTCTATCTATCTATTTCAAAATTCAATCTGTTCATATATATCTAATTTCATTATGTTAATATATATATATATATATATATATCTCAGTTTTTAGTAGTATATGTCAGTTCTGAAAATTTCCCAAGTAATACTGATGACTCGACTTCCAAAAACCGAATCGATACGAAAGTAATTTCCTTCACTCAACCTGGCAAATCTAGGAGTCCTTTATTACGGAAAAAATATATTAAAATAACTTCTCTATCCCAATAATTTGCACACGAACAAACACTGAGATTTAGGTCTTGTTTCTTTTTCTAATGGTATTTCAAACTTTGTGGGTTATTTGATGCCAGCGTCAGTCTTTTAGAAGAACAATAGTGGGACTGCTTAATCCATTACTGTAAAGAAAAGGATCAGTGCAAATATATACTGAAATGGTAAAGCAATAATTAGAATCTTAGATTTGGTTTGGTTTCTTTGTTGAATGGAATATCAATCTCCGTTGGGTTATTTAATGCCATAACCATTCTCCTTGAAGAACTATAGTTATATTATTTAACCAATCGCTGGAGAGTGAAGGTATTTAATAATTTTTCCCAAAGGTATTAGACTGAAAGTAAATGTAATTGCGTAACTGGGGTTCGAACTCACTTACAACAATGTCACAGTCAAGCACGCAAGCCACTTGATCATTTGGATTTCCCTTTGGCTATTTTAACGCTTACTACAACGCTTACTACAATGTCACAGTCAAGCACGTTAGCCAGTTGATCATTCGGATTTCCCTTTGGGTATTTTAATGCAGAAATTGAAAAAAAAAATTGTTCGATTTTTTATTTATACATTTTCCTCCCCAACTTCTCTCTCTCCCTCTCTCTCTCTCTCTCTCTCTCTCTCTTTCTCTCTCTCCTTCTCTCTTCTAGCTGTTTCAGATCACGTGACAGGGTGTTATTTTCTTGCAATATAATATTCTACAGATAATGAAACCTTATCAAATTAAATGAACTGTTTATTACATATCCGACGCTCTCTGGAAGCAATTAAAAGTCTTTGTCCACTAAAAATGTCGCCTGGATTTCATGACCAAAATGGTTGAAAAGTTTGTTTTTTTACCGCTCTTTTCTTCTTTCTTTTTTTTTTTAGATAAACTGTTTTACGTAATTCAAATTTTATTCTCTTTTCTCGTTTAATTTTCTCTTTTTCTTCATTTTAATCCAACAGTTTTAATTGCTTTAAAGAAAAAAAGAACGGAAAAATAAAGAAGCAGACGAAACAACAACTTTTTGATTTATAGGCTTTTAGTCAGAGAACTTTTAGTAAGAGAAATTGAGATTTTATTGTCACGACATGGTTGCTTTTTAATGTGTTGCTGACATTAAAAAAATCATTTTCATTTTGAAAGTACATGTCCATTAGATTATTACTTGGATTACGTATTGGTACATCTATCTATCTATCTATCTATCTATCTATCTATCTATCTATCTATCACAATCTGTTTGTATACACACACACACACACACACATATATATATATATATATATATATATATATTGCTACGCCGCCATGTGCCCAGCGGGCTTACAGGGTGCTGTTCGTTCTCGCCAAGTCCACCAGTTAACGCAGACGATGGCTGTGGTTTGCCGACGCTATTTAATGTCACAGATATCACCAACTCCCTAGGTGAAGCACATTTTAAAGCCACCAGGTGGGTTATCGGTGAATTATCAAAAGTCAACACATCTAACTGGCTAGCTTTCTCTCTTAAATACAAGGTCTTCGACAAATACAATGCTTTCACAACAAAAAAAAGGACTCTGAATTTGGGTTAACAAGATCAATAACAATATTCTTTTATTGAATAAAAGAAAGAAACAAAGAAAAGGAAAAATACAATTCAGGTAAAAGTCAGGAGCGAGAAAGTCTCTCTGTATTTTGAAAGAGCCTCCATTAAAATATTCGTATCCTGGACGAGGTCCCCATTCAATATCCGCTAATGGCGGAAGGCGAGAATATAGTTCGATAACGGTAGACACGTTCCGCTTTCCTTCGGACTTTTGGAAATTAATGGTAGAGCTCGTGCTCCAAATCTCCAGTTTATCATTAGGGGGATATTCCTTCTTTTCTCCTCTATCTTATTAGAGCTACTCTTTCCTCTCGTAATTTGTCTTTATTCACGTCAGCATGAATACAGCAAGATACATTTGCGTATACTTTAATTGTATGTTCACTTACTTGAGATTCAGTGGAGTTTATTCTCTTCTCTTTTTACTCTCGTTATTGGGTTTCCATGACACGTTGGTAGAAGGACACTCGTCTTATTTCAGATAAGACCAAGATTGATAATTGTCTCTTTCCTCGTGGACAAGTCTTTTCTTTGGTTATTCGTTTAACGAGGCTCACCATACCTCGGAGTTTGATTTCATTCAAAGGAGAAGCTTTTTCTTTTCTCTTAGTGTTCTCTGCGCGGCATGACTTTGGAATTTAGGTTTCTTCCATATCCCAAATTATGTTCTTAGTTTTTCAACGAACAAAAGGCAACTGCTTATGTGTCTTCATCCTTCGACGAATAAACGGCAACTGCTTAGTTTCCGTAGTTTGAAAATTTACCCTGTGTTGGGTTTTTAGCCGTTTCTCCCTCAGTACCAATCATGGTCACCGGTTTACTTCTCGGCTGACGCATACATGGCCAATAGGAAGTGGGGTTCTCCCATGCCCATGTCAACTTGTTCTAATAGAGAGGGTTGAAGAGACGCGGCCCCTCTTTCCACGGCTAATTCTGCTTACTACTATCGTCGTCTGATAGCTACCGTGTCACACCTCCTTTCCCCATAACCCGGCGAATGTATGAGGGTGTCAAATTTCTTCGTCACAATATATATATATATATATATATATATATATATCTTTTCATAAAGACAAACGAAAAAAAAACAAACTTTCTTGCTATCGTTATAGATATATTTCAGTCTCTTACAAATTCTTATAAGTTTAACTTGTAAGCTTTATAAAAACCATCTTCAGATGGGATATGAAAAATTATCATTAGATGCTATCATATTACTTCCGGCAAGAATGGAATTTGAAAAAAATCTTTATTTTCATTTTTTTTTAAATTAAAATAGTTTATTTTATCTATTGATTGAACAAGAAAAAATTAATGAAAGTTTAAGATATTATATCTATTATCTTTCATATATATGTATATATATATATATATATATATTCTAAAAAAATACTGTTATCCCTAATTTACATACTACGAAACATTAAAAGTTTAAAAAAACAATCCCAAAAGAAATAATTCTTGGTCCTTTAAATAAAAATTATGCATAAAGTTTATACTTTACTTTTATTGAAAATATTATATTTCATCAATATTAAAGAATATAAGGAAAAATAATTAAATTGCAAAACTTAATTTTTTTATTCAAAATATAGTAAGATAAGCAATTTAATTAAAAATTTTGTAATCGAAATTTAAGACAATCGTAATAAACACATAATAATGTATAATTCATATATTTAACGTTAAGTAATTGTAATTAGTAAAGTATTAATCTATAAAAGATATTATGTTAATGTAACTAATAATTCAAAAAATAAAATAAAATATTTTAATGTTCGATTCTTAAGCTTATGATTATCTATAGTAAAAAACGGTGTACTAAAAAAAACCCGGAGTATCATTGTAAATATTCCTACCCGTTAAAAGTCCTATTAACTAATTCTTCTTCATCATTTTTTTTTCAATTCTATCTTATTGTGAAAATATGTTTATATATCTTATCTATTAATTTTGATTGTGTTCTATATTAGAGAATTAATAAATTGATTAATTCAATATTCTATTCGTAAAGGATTAAGGATTAATATACTAATATATTGAATTAAGAATATATAATCAATTAACGGTAGCTAAATACATAATTCTAAAAATATATAAAGTTAAATTATACTAAGATGTTTTTTCTTTGTCTACATGCTGCAATAATTTCTTACCTAGAAGTAAGTAACTTTTTATTTAAAAAATTAATATACATATTTTCTCTTCTAAGCATAAATTACACTTACCATATAACCTATTTATTAAGGAGGATCTTTTTATCATTTTCCAATTTTTAACAGGTGTTAGTCCTAGTCCTATATGAACTGACTGATATATATATATATATATATATATATATATATATATATATATATATATATATATTTATAAAATTAACTTAAATCGCGAGTCGGAAATCTCCTACTAAAGTTTCACTTGAACGGATCATCAGGAAGTCCTATACCTATATCCTATAGGGTCGGTATAGGACTTCCTGATGATCCGTTAAGGTGAAACTTCAGTTGGAGATTTCTGACTCGCGATTTAAGTTAACTTTACAATTGGCTCCACTCGTGTTGAGCACTCTTCTAATTGTAGCATTGCAGCGTTTATGGAGAGTTTTAGTTTTCTTTTAACCAACTGACTGTTATATTTTGACCTTTGACCCGGCCCAAAAATACTATTCCAAGGTAATACACCGGAAGGAAGTGACACATTCCAACGGCCAGTAATCGAAAGAGATCGCGTGGGCGGATTAAGGCTTATGATATGGGACAAGGTGAAGGCCCCATTGTGCCACTACAGTGATGCACCGGAAGAGAGTAAACTCTGAACTGCATGACAGTTATTTCCGCTTGATGACGATTAAACATCCGATTTCAAAGATCCAGTAGGCGATCGTGTGGGCGTTGAATTATTATATAATTGAGTTGAGTTGGGTGCCAAAGCAGTTGCCAGCAGAATTCCAGACAGCTAAAGACCAGATGTGGTAGGGAAGGCCACACACGACCGAGGGGGCTCTCGGAAACCCCCGATAGAGTGAGCCCTAGGCCTCCGGTTGAACAACAGGAGAACAAGAAAGACACAACGTAACGGTCATAACAGTGGGGTCAAAATATGAAGTTTATGTTCGGTCTCCAGCACCGTCTCACATGCAAACCTTGAGTAACCCCTTTCAAACCTAACAAATTAAGTTAGAGGTGAATATTTTTCTAAAGAAGCCTTCTTGCGTCGTTTCTTCTTGCGTCTTCCTTGATGCGTCGTTTATCATTGTGTCAGTATTTATCCAGTATATATATGTATGCAACACTGACTGCATATCTCTTGATTTTTTTCAACTGGTGTGACAGGGTAGGTCTTTTCTTTTTTTTTTGTCCAATGATGTTTTTTCTTTTTCCCCCGGGCGGTGATTCGAGATATTTTTATCTCTTGTTCCTGGCGGTTTTTTTTTTTCTTTTTTTTTCTGGTAATCGTGAATGCTGGTAGATATTAGATTAGTAAATATATATATATATATATATATTCTTAAAGAAAAAACAAAACCGGTCACATTAGGATTATAAATTTGTTTCCATCCTGTTATGTGTTTTTAATATAAACCAAAAACACGAAAAAAATTAACAGGTCTTCTTCAAATCTTATGGATAAAATAATTCATAATAGATACTTAAGGGATAGAAGAGGGGTGAAGAGTTATCTCCTCGTTTAACCCACTTCCGGGTTTATTTATTTATTTTATTCTATTGCCGATTGGAATTATAGTAATTTAACTTTTTTATTTATTATTTTTATTTTTTTATTTTTTTAACTTAAGACTCCATAATTCCTTACTGAATTAGATAATTAACTTTTTTATTAATTTATATAATTTAACAATTATTTTATTTATTAACTTTACTTTACATAAGGAAACAGTAATACTTATATTAATTTCGAGCCTCTTAATTCAGTTCCAGGAAAATTTAAATGTTCACTTTTGAATGGTTTTCTTGTCCTGATGGTTTTCTTGTCCTCCGGTTTAACTGGACCAAATAATACATACATACATATATATATATATATAAAGAGAGAGAGAGAGAGGGAGTATTCTTTGGTCCAGTTAAACCTGAGTTGGGAGTAATTCCATAAAAAAAGTATACATATATATATATATATATATATATATATATATATATCAGTCAGCTTATATAGATTGACTGCGATGTTTTCATTTCTTTAAATCTATCTATCTATATATATATATATATATATATATCACCTTGCCCAATCATCAGGGGCAATAGAATACACCGACTAGATCTCTGCAGAGAGGTAAGACTCCTCAATGAGTGTGCTGGATATAACAATAAACAATCTCATGGTGAGGTTCCTGTAATATTGAAGCTTTGGGGAATGCAGAGCCCCCATTCATTGCCATCGCTCCCAGGTCCACTCGGGCATGGAGTGGTAACACCTGATAGGGCCCTATCTATAGGTCAAATACAACTAAACTGCGTACTTGTGCTAAACTGAATTACTTGAAATCGAACTGTTTTGATATTTAAACTGCGTATTTATGCTAAATTGAATTATTTGAAATGGAACTGTTTTTTGACACTGAAATTGTACTTACGCTAAACTGATTAGTTTGAAGTAGAACTGTTTTGATATTAACTGGGTGTAAAAAAATCCATACTTTTACTAAACTGAATTGTTTGAATTAGAACTGTTTGACTGAACTGAATAGTTTGAAATAGAAATGTTTATGACAAACTGAATTGTTTGAAATATAACTGATTATTTGTATACAAATAGGTTTGTCATTAAATAACCTACAAAGGTTGATATGCCATAAAACTCAAACAACCAACGAACCAACCAATCCATCACAGTCTATTTATACACACACACACACACACACACATATATATATATATGTATACATTTATATATATATATATATATATATATATATATAAGTCAGTTTATATAGATTCACCTAGGTGTTTTCGCTACTTTAAATCTATCTATCTATCTATCTATCTATCAGTCTGTTTGTATATCTGTATTTATATCTATCTGCAAACATGCAATCGGTATATTCTACAGACGCAACCGAGTGGTAATGATAATAAGGTAATCTTTTAATCTCTTCGATATCAGATCTGGTATAATCCCAATCTGACCAACCAAAATCTTCACTACAACCAATACAAAATGAAGACACTTGAAGAGAATGGTCAAAAGAGGACTGTAAAAATATTACATGCATTCTTTTATACAATTCAGAAACCGTAAGTAAACAATCCAACGTAAGAAATCTACAATATATAGAAAGAAAGAATGAAATGTACATTTAGATCCCCTAAAATCAGAGATTATGAGATGATATATCCTTAAAAGCAACAGCTAGATTGATGCTGGAAAAGATAGAATTAAAAATAGTTAAATGAAAGTGTACCCCATGAAATGAACGCTGATAATGATGAAACAAATAATATATTAAAGCAATGAGGCAATATTTATATGAAAATTGAAAAAAATTTTTTTTTACTATAAAAATGCATAAAATGATTTTTATTGTAAATACTTTGGCAATGATTTTTACTTTAAAAATGCATTGGAAATGATTTTTACAATCAGAATCCATTGGAAATGTTTTTTTACTATAAAAATATATGAATCATGATTTTTATTGTAAATACCTTGGAAATGATTTTTACTCTAAAAATGCATTGGATACGATTTTTACGATAAAAATGTATTGGAAATAATTTTTACTATAAAACTGCATTGGAAATAATTTTTTCTATAAAAAGCATTTTAAATGATTTTTACTGTAAAAATGCATTTGAAATAATTTTTACTATAAAAATGCATTTGATATAATTTTTACTATGAAAATGCATTTGAAATGATTTTTACTATAAAAATGCATTGGATACGATTTTTACTATAAAAATGTATTGTAAACAATTTTTACTATAAAATGCCTTGGAAATAATTTTTACTATAATATGCATTTGAAATGATTTTTACTATAAAAATGCATTGGAAATAATTTTTACTATAAAAATGCATTTGAAATGATTTCTATAATAAACATGCATTGGAAATGATTTTTACTATAAAAATGCATTGGAAATGATTTTTGCTATAGAAATGCATTGGAAATGATTTCTACTTTAAAAATGCTTTGGAAATGATTTTTACTATAAAAATGCATTGTATTTTTACTATAAAAATTTGATGGAACCAAAAGAAATCGAGGTGAACATCGGGTTAATTCCGAATTTTTTGCCTGGAATAGTATTATGATATTATACAGTAATCATTGGTGATATGTACCTTCCACATTTAACCCACATAACAATAATTCTTCATTAGTCAGTTTATGTACATTAGTGCATATTGAAATTAATTCTGTTTTGTTTAATTTCAGTTGTGTATACACCGGACAACGTTGTGTTCGAATGGGATGATGGATCGGCTGTCACCCACAATAAGAACATGGAACTTTCCCAGTTCACGATTGATAACATTACATTTGGAAAATGTCATAGAGATTACGAAGGTATGTATTTCCGTAAAAAATGTTCTAATATTGCTTCTAAGCATGCATTTTTTGGTGCTAGGTAAGTTCGGAGGTCAGTAGACGATAGTGTAGCCGATCTAAGCATGCATTTTTTGGTGCTAGGTAAGTTCGGAGGTCAGTAGACGATAGTGTGGCCGATCTAAGCATGCATTTTTTGGTGCTAGGTAAGTTCGGAGGTCAGTAGACGATAGTGTGGCCGATCTAAGCATGCATTTTTTGGTGCTAGGTAAGTTTGAAGGTCAGTAGATGATAGTGTGACCGATCTAAGTACCCAAATGTTGTGTAGTTCGTATTTTTGTAGCGGTTAGGGCACGCGTCCCATATATTCCGAGAGAGAACAAGACATGGTAGTTTAGTTGAGCTAGACCTCAGCTAGAAGAAAGATCAACATGGGGTTCGGGGAAAGTTGCGAGAGGGACCAGCGTTACTCCAAGCGAGAAAACTTAGCAGAGTGAAAAGTCTTACGAAGTGTAACTCATATCATTGAGCAAGTTACCTTTATATCTTTTTCATTAACCAAAGATTGCACCATTTGGGACCAAAAGTACTTGGGAAACGTAAGGCGCCTTCTTGAATTAATTCAATTCAAAAGTCAGACATCTAATATAAATACATGAACTGATGAAAGATAGAATAGGTAGATACAAAGTGTCTGTCCTATTTAATTAAACACGTTTAAAAGAGAAAATGCTGCATATACATTGTCATCCACAGTCAGAATGTTTCGTTCAATCAGAACTCTTCAGTGTGGCTAGACACGTAGGACGCTCAAAACCGGAATCGAAACCCACCCAACTTTAAGTTAGACTAAGTCTCAGACCGCTCGGCTAACAACGGTACCTCGCTGGCTGAGCGAATTTTAAAGGTATTTATGTAGCAACAGCAGCACCAGCGTCCGTTTGTTAACATTTTTATTCCCTATCGGCTTCCAGAGTGCTTAATTCTTTCGAAGAGCTTTGCATTATGCGAGCAGCGGCCGAAAATTCCTTCGCCAGCGTGCTCAACCCCCATGGGGGAGCCTATATACTGTCATCCACAGACAGACTGTTTTGTCCAATCAGAACTCTTCAATGTGGCTAGACACGTAGGACGCTCGAAGCCGGGATCGAAACCCATCCAACTTTACGCAGCATTTTCTCTTATATATATATATATATATATGTGTGTGTGTGTGTGTGTGTGTTTCATTAAATAATAAAGACAAATTTTCTTTGTATGATTTATTTAAGATCCTTTCGAGAAGCGACGAAAAATCAAATATGGCCAGAGCATGAACGAAAATTATTATCTCTATTTTATTTTTGTTGTATCCAAGTATCTTCAACTGATTTTTATATGATCTCTTCAATCGTAGACACTGTAAGGAGTTTAATGAATTATATTAGTTAATCGTTTTATTTTAGTGATAAATTGTGAGTCGGGCAAAACCTTGAAGTTGAAGTGTAAGTCGCATTTGAAAGGTCAGGCGGATGTATTCGATGTCATTTCCTGTCATAATGAATTTTTGTTTTGAAATCGATAACGGGTAACTTATTAAAATAAACATGGGAATACGTGTCGGCTAATATTAAAAGATCTGGCTAGAAAATTTTAATGTACGTGTTATTGCCGGAGTGATTAACAGAATAATTAACGGGATAGATATAAGAAAGGTTTTAAGACGCAAAGTTAGTTGGAGAGCCGAAATAGACGACGAGATCAGACGCGACCCTAAGTAATTCATCCACGCAGATTTACAATCTAATTGGCCGGGTGAGTGACGAAAAGACTAAAGTCCTTGCTTGCGTCCGCCATCTCTCGAGGCTAATCTCTCTGTATATCTAAATCAGCTATCACATTCTTATTCTCTCTCTCTCTCTCTCTCTCTCTCTCTCTCTCTCTCTCTTGTTGTGACTGCTAAACCGTAGCAGACCATAAAAAAGCTCTCGTACCAAGCAACCAATAGACTCGTTTCCCGTTGTGTTAATAGGTTAATATTGCACAGATATAACCTTTGGTGCCGTTGCGTTACAACATCTTGCAATGAGCTCCTCATTTGAGCGATATCTATTTAACACAACCTAGGATTGTTTCAAAGGAGCCGTAACGATAAAACAAATTAAGCATTATATTAACACGATATTACACAGTTTCCAACAGCAGATGCACTAGGCTTAAACACTAAATAGCACGTCACAGCACCAAGGAGGTTAGCCAGACAACTACGATATATTGTTTATCTGTACACATTATTGACAACTAAATAGGTTTTGAATTGATATGAATTTTGTGTGAAAAATTTTCATGTTTTATTCTAACAGCAACTTAGTGTATGTTTAGGGGTTGACCTATACAACAGGTACTGTTCTAATCCAATATTTTGAGCTAAGAACCTCGAGGTTAACTTATATGCCAGATGGAGTCGTATGCCATCACTTACCATATTTATCAACCCCTCCACTCGGGCAGGATATGATATAAGGTCAATTTTAAGCGGAGTTTAACAGGTTTAAATTCAGAGTTTTCCTTCTCCTAGACTAGTTGCCTCGCCAAGGCTGAAGAACCAGTCTTCCCTACTATTTACCCATAACTGGAGGGAGAATAATTGGATTCATACCTTTCCCAAGGGTATTAGTGCTATGTGAAATGCAATCAATCTCGTCCAGGATTTGAACTCGTGTCGCCGTGTCGATTTGCTACGACGATAACCATTACATCACGGGCACCTCCTATAACCATTACACCACGAGCACCTGAACGTATGCCATAACTTTATATCATTTGAAATATTATCCATCACCCAGTTATATAAAAAAAAAGACTTGTTAATTACCTTCTGTTTGCTTTTAATATTTTTTCTAATCATTAAATATTTTCTCTTCTTTTTCTTTTTACAGAGAATAATTTTACTTGCATATCAACGAGTTTCCATTTACAAAGAAAATATGCCTACTACATGTTACACGCTTATTTACCAAGCACCCTCATCGTTGTGATTTCATGGCTTTCCTTTTGGCTACCGACTGAATCCACTGCCGCCCGCATCTCGCTAAGCAGTCTTACCATTTTGACTATGATTACGCAGAGACAGAGCAACAGCGGTGACCTGCCACCAGTCTCATACATAAAAGCTATAGACATATGGACGGTGGCTTGTCTACTTTTCGTGTTCGCTGCTTTTGTCGAGTATACGCTAGTTTGCTTCTTTTCCAGACAAGACTGCCATACCCTTACCATCTCTCTGACTGGAGCCAAAGAGAGTATATTCGCAACAGTTTCAAGTCAAGTAAGTATTCCTTGCTTTTCGTTATAGAGGTGAATCATTTTGCCTATTTCCTCAGAGAAAGTTGTAACTGTAGGGAGGACAGTATCACTATTGGTTAGAACAAGTTTTCAATTACAAAACATTTCCGTAGTGACTGTCAGCGGTTGTTCTTTTTCATTAGCATTGAACAAGAGCTTCGAAGCCAGGCTTCTAAAGTAAAGCCTTTTCTCTATTTTGATTGACAATGTTGCTGATACGGAGAAGACGATATCGATGTTAAGATTGTGAAAGTTTTCTGCTTAATAACAAACTAATACAAATAGCTCTGAGGCTGGTTCTGCAGAATACATCAACAGCATCTATGCAGAGGGGTATGACTCCCCTAGTGATGTCCTTGATATGACACTCAACAATCTAATGACGAGGCTCGAGTAATGCTGGCGTTTAGAGGAATGCAGAGTGCCCGTTTACTGACATCGATTCCAGGTCCAATCTTGCCTTGTTTGGAAGCACCTGATTGGGTCATTTCTACAGGTCAGATAAAACTAGATGGTATGCTCATGCTAAACTGAATTGTTGGATCTTTTAACTGTGTGTAAACAAATAACTGATGTTTAATCGAATTGTTAGTGATACATTGCAATATTTCGAACCATTCAACCTTGTTGACTGAACTGAATAGTTTAAAATAGAACTGTTTTTGACGTTTAAAGTGCATATTTATGCTAAACTGAATTATTTGAAACAGAAAGAACTGTTTTTACGGTTTGGTTTGGTTTGGTGTGGTGTGGTTTGGTTTCTTTGTTTAATGGCATATAAACCTTTGTAGGTTATTTAATGCCAAAGCTATTCTCCTAGAAGAACAGAAGTGGTACTATTTAACCCATAGCTGGGAGGAGAAGAAGGTTCATGCTTTTCCCAATGGTATTTGCCCGAATGTAAACGTAATAGCGCGACTGGAGTACGAACTCGCTTACTACGATTCCGCAGTCCATCGCTTTAACCATTACACCACGAGGATACCCACTTCTGCTTTTACATTTAACTGTAAGTAAATAAATGACTGATGTTTAATTGAATTGTCTCTGACGAGACGTGAAAGAATAAAAGGTCTTTTTATAAACTTATCATAGAGGTTATATTTAAAGCTACTCTAATGTTTTTATGTAATACAGAATATATATATATATATATATATATATATATATATATATATTAGAGTAGATTTAAATAGGTCGTATATAAGTTCTAAAAAGAACCTTTTTTTCAGTCACATCTTGTCAGAGAATACCGTGACATAAAACTAACAGCACAGAAGAATATTTAAAGGTGTTTTTTCCCGTCTACAACTCAGCTTTCTATATTCCACAATGTCATTTGCTTTTTGTCACGATGTTCTCTGACGAGATGTGACCTAAAAAAGATGTACGCTCAATTCAAAGCTACACTAACTTTTTTATGTACCACTGAATGTATATATATATATATATATATATATATATAAGAAAAAGAACCCTTCTTCTCCCGGAGAATGTAAACTCTTTAATTACGAAGTTTTACCATGTCTAGCACAAGGTCACCTGGAAAAATGTAGTTGCTTTGATTATAAAGCTTTGCTGATTCTTTCATTAAGAAGCTCCAGAAAAAATATGCAGTATTATTAAGCGTTGCTTAGCTTGGCACAAGGTCATTAAATGAGGATTTAGTCCTTTTCTTTATTTGGCTTTGATTTGTCTGATACAAGGTCATCAATGAAATCGTCGCCTGTCCAGGACCATATCATTTGTTGAGCTTTCAGCTGGCAAAGGAGCACCAAGGAACCGATTCTAGGATCTCTTGAAAAATTCCCTAGGTGCCTGTGACATTAATCATTGCCGATGATCCACTTTAGATAAGAACCGTGACGTTTGGGGGCTCAACACCAAACACGTTGTCTTTTCTTTTGAAAGCACCCTAAAGACCGGTCTTTGAGACAAACGCGCTGGGCGATGAACTGCATTACAATGTCATCAAATTCTGGGCAGACCTTCAGTTACTGTGATCGTGTCTACTGTCCGTGCCTGCTTGAAGCGAAGACCGGTTTCTTCTTGCTATTCATTTCTCGAAGCCAAGCTATGATAACAAGATTATCAGATGAAAACGTTTTCTATTTCTTTACTAGACCTTGCTGCGTCTGGCACAAGGTCATTTAAATGATGATGTAGGGTCATTCTCAAGCTGGCACAAGGTCGTTCGATAAAGTTATTGGCTTTTTCTTTATTGGGCTTTGTTTTGTCTCTTAAACGATCATTTGATAAGGATGTAGGCTCTTTCTTCTTCAGGTTTTTTAAAGTCCCTTAAAAGGTCATTTGATATAGATGAGACAGCTTTCTTTACAAAGATTTACTTAATCAGGTACAATGTCACGAGATAAAATTTTAGGGTTTTTCTTTATCAGGCATTGTTTAGTAAGGTACAAGGTCATTCGATAAAGATGTAGGCTCTTTTTATCAGGCTTTACTTAGTCTGGTACTTTTTGATATTGACTTGAAGACCCCGTTGACATGTGTCGATGCAGCGGTGGAAGTTGGACCTTGTTTGAATGAAAAAAAACAAAACAGGAAATGCACCAGGTACCTAAAGTAAACAGAAATGCCGCTAAAATTTCGTGGGTGACATGCTAAAACGAAGCGTAATCACATGCCTTAAGTCGGAGACAGGTCAGAGGTGTGAACACAAGAATATGTTTGGGTGTCCAGGATATTATGTAAACAGGGAGATTTCGACCCGAACAAAACGAAGAGGAAAACAGTTCTCTGAAGATTCGTACCTTGGTCCCTGTGTGTGCAGTTCAACCGTCTTCGACCCTCCGTATTCTACTCATCGGTACCTTTTGGATAAACATCATCATCATGTCACGCCATCGGCACGGATCTCCCTGACCGTCTCTCGCCATCCCTCCCAATCATCCACTGCTTCCGGTAGGTCTTCAAGGTTACATCCTGTATCGGCACAGAGTTGTCCTATGTAGGTTCTAGCTGGTCATTCTGCCTTTGCTGGTCCATGTGAGGGGGTCCACTGGAGTACGTCACTTATGAGTTCGTCCCTACTTCTACAGTGTTCCGCATGTCTTGTTCGTCTAACGTAGATAGTTTTCGTGATGGGTGGTAGGTGGCCGTAGGTTTGTGGGGTGCTGCCTCCAGGACTTGTTCAATATTACTCGCAGCACTATTGAACAAATCACATAATATTATTATACATCAGTTTTGACGTCTTCCTTTGCTAGACAACTGCACGAGTCATTTGATGAGGTCTTATGAGTTAATTCAAACCCTTTACCACAAGCAGGATGCGAGACAAGATCAATCTTTAAAGTTGAATATCGCTTGTTTGAATTCTTCTGGTCACCATCCAAGTTTGGAATTCGGGTCACCAATTCGACTATCTCCTTTGATTAAAGAAACAAAGTACAGTTTAAAATCCTTTACCAGACTTTTTCTTTACCGGATTTTTTCCTTACCAGGCTTTTTCTTTACCAGGCTTTTTTTTACTGGACTTTTTCTTTACCAGGCTTTTTCTTTACCAGGCTTTTTTTTTTACCCGGCCTTTTCTTTACCAGGCTTTTTCTTTACCTGGCCTTTTCTTTACCAGGCTTTTAGTTTACCAGGCTTTTTTTTTTACCAGGCTTTTTCTTTACCAGGCTTTTTTTACTAGACTTTTTCTTTGCCAGGCTTTTTTTTTACCAGGCATTTTTTTAGTAGACTTTTTCTTTACCAGGCTTTTTCTTTACCTGGCTTTTTTTACTAGACTTTTTCTTTACCAGGCTTTTTCTCTACCAGACTTTTTTTACCAGGTCTTTTCTTTACCAGGCTTTTTCTTTACCTGGCTTTTTCTTTACCAGGCTTTTAGTTTACCAGGCTTTTTTTTTTTACCAGGCTTTTTCTTTACCAGGCTTTTTTTACTAGACTTTTTCTTTGCCAGGCTTTTTTTTACCAGGCATTTTTTTAGTAGACTTTTTCTTTACCAGGCTTTTTCTTTACCTGGCTTTTTTTACTAGACTTTTTCTTTACCAGGCTTTTTCTTTACCAGGCTTTTTCTTTACCAGCCTTTTTCTTTACCAGCCTTTTTCTTTACCTGGCTTTACAACGTCATTTGATAATGTAATATAATGGCGGAGGGATTTCGTTTTATATATCGTGCCTTTCGGTTTAGTTAGGATGAGAACCTTTCGCTTAGTGCATGGGTCAGTTAGGTACAACATCAACGCAGGTGTTCACGCGCGCGCAGAGAGGATGCGTCATTCAGAGATGTCAAAATAAAAGTCTCACATAGTAATTGGGACCAGGGGATATGGGTGACATCACGCACCAGAAGCGTGGGCTGAGATTTGAGAAAAAGCAGTTGAGTTCCTGCCTCGGAAGAAGAAGATTGATTTCAGAGCTGGGCGAGTCCAGACGAATTTGTGCGCTACGGGCGCCGCGTGTTGGTTGGGTTGAGAGCTGACGATGTAAAAGCAGTTAGCATAGAAAGATTGTGTCTCTCTCTCCTCATGTCGAATAACCTTTAACTCAAAGATAATAAAGTTTTGTACCTGAACTAATTTCGTTTTTTCGGATTCCTATATATGTTTATGAACATTCTATGAACGTTTTTCCGCATCGTGGACCCTGTAAATGTTACAATAAGGATGAAAGTACTTTTTTTATCAGGACTGGTATAAAGTCATTTGTTGAGTATGATGGTACTTGGCCGCTTAGTTTTGCCCAGGGTAACAAAGGGAAAATGAACGATCAAAAATATTTAAGACTTAAGTTTTACTTTCAAATTATTTTATTTTCTTAAAGGCTTGACAATTTCTTAAAAATCCTAGATCGACAAAAATCGATGACCCAGTCGGCTGGGGCTGTTGAATATGCCGACTGTATATGTGCAGAAACGTAAGACTCACTCAACGAGGGTCCCGATATGACATTAAACAATCTGATGGTGAGACTCCAGTAATGCTAGAGCATTGGGGAATGTGGAGTACCCCTTTATTGCCATTGATCCCAGATCGAGTCTTACTCAGGGTCGTATCAATGGGTCAAATAGACATGTTTGACATTTAAACTATTCTTATGCTAAACTGAATTATTTGAGATAGAACAGTTTTTACATTCAACGGTGAGTAAACAAAAAAAAACAAAAACAAAAAAAAAAACAAAAAAAACGGTGTACTTATGGTAAAATGAATTGTTTGAAATAGAACAGTTTTTATATTTAATTGTGTGTAAAAAACGCGTTTTGACATTTAAACTATGTACTTATGTTATTGTTTGAAATAGAACAGTTTTTTGACATTTCGACTGAATTATTTGCTATAAAACTGTTTATATGTATAAAATGGATTTGGCATTAAATAACCTACAATAGTTGATATACCATAAAACCAAACGAAACGAAATCGACAAAAATCGTCCTTTTTCCCATTACTTAATGCTTCCTCTTCCAATAGCAATAAATCTCACCCAAGAGTTACCTCCCCTCTTTATGTCTTTTTCTTCTCTGATCCGGTTGATCAATAGCTTTTGATTAAACATTAAGCAGCTTAACTGTAAGTCTCTTAACTTGATTAATATTCCAAAAGAAATTTGCAGTCTCCAGAAAATTGCAAAGAAAATCTGACATTTATCATTTAAACAGTCATTTCTCTTCATGTGGATGGTGCCAGGTTACTTTTAAGTTTGTAACGATCTAGAGATTGTTTCTACCAAGATTTTACATGCATAAAAATGTATTCAGCTAATTTGCAGGTTTTCGATTTGGAAAGGTCAGGACTTGCATAGACTTTATTTGCGTACACATGTCAACGCATGTCAATCATATTAAGATAAGCAAATTTGTAAGATCTACATGTTTGTTTTAGAATCAGCTGTGAGCAAAAAATATATCAAGATAAACAAGGTAGGTGTCGGCTGATGTTTAGCGATGACGTGTCACAAAAGAGTTTGGGTGATTACGTGTGACTATTTAGGGAATAATTTTAAGAAAGTATATCGGAAGATTTCGAAGACACAGTTTGGAGTGAATGTCTGTTAAAGTCAGAGAAAGGGCAGTTGGAGTCGACAGACAAGAAGCCCCGATGGAGGTGTGATCGCGTCAGTGAAGAAATGTCTAAGTCTGCGGTTATTCGTTTCGCCTCGTTCGGTATTTAGTTACTGTCAATCTAAATAAGTTGATGCATTTCTTTATTCTATCTCTCTGCTTTCGCCGACAGCTGTAAATGTTGCAGATCCAAATAAACTTTCGTATCTTGAGATTAACGGAGCCGATTTGAACTATGTTGTGTTACAACATTCGTCATGGTACTGTTGGACAACATTGGTCCCAAGGATCGTCAGAGGAAATACCAGAGACAAGATGAAGACTAAGACTGCCTTGGGGATTCTAGCTCTTGCTTTTAAAACCAGTGTTATCATTCTCCTATACTGGTCACCCATTTTATCTTAGTTCGCCTTTCTCGTAATTTAGGAGAGTTTTCTTAAAATCTAGATAACAATCATCATAATGTTTGGTCGTGGCAAGGAAGTAAAATTAAGGGAAAGAGCAAGACCCACTCATCTGGGGCTTGGTTCCATTACTCCATTGGTCGTATCAATCGTCTTTTCCGTAAAGGCAACTATGCCCAAAGATATGGTGCTGGTGCTACCATCTACTTGGCCGCTGTCATGGAATATTTGGCCGTAGAGGTTCTTGAGTTGGCAGGAAATGCTGCCAGAGGCCAAAAAAAAAAAAATCCAGAATCATCCCCCGTCACTTGCAACTGGCCATCCGTAATAACAAAGAATTGAAGTTGCCCGTGGTGTAATGGTTATCGTCGTAGCAAATCGACACGGCGACACGAGTTCAAATCCTGGACGAGACTGATTGCATTTCACATAGCACTAATACCCTTGGGAAAGGTATGAATCCAATTATTCTCCCTCCAGCTATGGGTAAATAGTAGGGCAGACAAGGTTCTTCAGCCTTGGCGAGGCAACTAATCTTGGCGAAGGAAAACTCTGAATTCGAACCTGTTAAACTCTGCTTAAAAATTGACCTTTTGTCATATCCTGCCCGAGCGGAGGGGTTGGGTAAAAATGTAATTACAAAGAATTGAACAAACTGTTGTCCAGAGTGACCATTGCCTTATGTGGTATCCTTCACAACATCCAGGCTGTTCTGCTGCCTAAGAAAACACAGAAAACCGCCGAGTAAATTTATTTTTACCTCTGTACAAAGAAGAATGAAGTAAATTGGATTTTAAAATAGGCTGACAATTCCATTTTCCAAGGTGATGACCCTTACGATGCCTTGGCCATCTACAGGATTCCTTTTTAATTATTCGACCGTTGTTGCTGGTGACCTGACGATCGTCTTTACACTCCGACTGGACTTGATTGTTTGATTCATTGATTTTAATGAAATATCAACCCGTCAAGGATATTTTTGTATAGTTATTTCATAAGAATTTTCAGCACAGATATATAATATCAAGATGGGCGATGGGTTTTGTTTTATGGCATATCAACTATTATCGGTTATTTAATGTCAAATCCATTTTTATACATAAACAGTTCTATTTCACACAATTCGGTTTAGGATAAGTACAAACTTTAGTTCTATTTGAGCTTTAAATAGGACCCTATTAGGTGCTACCACTCTGGGCCAGAGTGGACCTGGGAGCGATGAAAATAAAGGAGTACTCCGCATTCCCCAAAGCTCCAGCATTACTGGAGCCTAACCATTAGATTGTTTAGTATCATATACACGACACTCGTTTGGAGAGTCTTACCCTTCTGCAAAGATGCAGTCGGTGTATTCTACTGCCCAAGCCGACAGGCCGACTATATAATATCAAGTATTCCTTTTCAAATTCAAATAATTTGCATACAATTGTATGGTTCCAGGTATTTCTATGTAATACTAACTTGTGTGGTTCCAAGTAATTATTTCTATTTCAAAATAGTTTTTGTTTGCACATAGTTATATGGTTTCAAGTAACTAATAATAATTCTTGGTAAATAATTATAGCTTCAAATAAGTATTTTTAATACAAATAATTTTCCAGCATGTGGAATCAAGTATTCCTATCTAATACAAATAATTTTAAAACTGGGCTATAGACACCATAGATGGGACCCTAAATGGTACTACCACTCCGGGTCAGAGTGGACTCGGTAGAAATGGCAATGAAGGAGTATTCTTCAGACTCCTCATTTCCAGAACTAGAGTCTCACCATAAGTCATGGTTTAGTGTCCTACCAAGGATATCTTATTCTTTCATGGAGTCTTTAACCTTAGCTGAAGGTACAGCCATCATATTCTGAAGCAATTTTCATTGAAAAAATAACGGAAGTAACATTTTCTAAGAGTGGTTGGTCTATATTTTTTATCAAGAGTAGTAATCGCGGGTTCATTATCAGTTAAATAGCTCGTTCTAGTTTCGAAACATTCCGTACCTCGGTAGCAGTATCACCTCTTCTGAAAGTGATATCATATGGGAAAGGCATAAACCGACATTGGCTGAAATTTGATCACTATGATAAAATGAAAGGGAAATACTTCCAAGTAGTAACCGTATCAGTACTACTGTATGGTTGCACAGCTTGAACGAACAAAACGACAAGAGAAAAAGCTCAAAATTTTGAACTACACAAGGATGTTGCCTGATATTTCAAACAGATCCGGGAAAGGGTCCCGCACAAAACAGTGACTTTATGGCCAGTTACCTCCTATCTTAAAAGGTGAACAAGACATGCTGGACACTATTGGAGAATTACGAACGAAATCATAAATGACGTTTTCTTATAGACTCCTACACAGAGACACAAGATGCACCATTGCTGGCTGCTTAGCAAAATCATATATTCGTCAGCTATGTGTGGACACTGGATGTCGTGTATAAGATTTGCCTAGAGATATGACCGATAGGGACGGATAGCGCGCACGTGAGAGAGAGAGAGAGAGAGAGAGAGAGAGAGAGAGAGAGAGACCGTACTACAGTCATGCCTTCTTGAGGAGGATAATATGTATGTATTGACCAATTCCTACGCAATAGTTGGATGCGTGACAATGACAATTTTTCAATCAGAATTTAACAGGTTTGGTTTCAGAGTTTTCCTTTTCCTAGACTGGTTGGTATACCAAGACTAAAGAACTCAGTCCGTCCCACAGGTTTGCCCATAGCTGGAGGCTGAATAGTGAGATTCATACTTTTTCCAAAGGTATTAGCACTATTTGAAATGCAAACAGACTGGACTCGGATTTGAACTCGGATCGCTGTGTCCATTCCCTCACCGGTAACCATTATAACACAGGCACCTCCGATGATAATATGTCTCGCTGGACTGTCGGCATTTTTAGTCTTCGCAGTATAAAAACTATTTTCTAGATTGGTTTGGTTTGGTTTGGTTCTATGGCGCATCAACCATTGTAGGCTATTGAATGCCTAATCTGGTTTATTCATACACATTAGATATACGATTTGGAAACATAAGTCAACAAAGTTAAATAGTTCCAAATTTACTAACAATTCAATTAAATATCAAAAATTGGTTTAAACACTGTTAAATGATCAAACAGTTCTATTTCAAACGATTCAATTTGGTATGAATCAAAGTTAAAAGGTTCCAACTATCGCTATGTATTACAAACACCAATCTTTTATTTACACAGTTAAATGATCAAACAGTTCTATTTCAAACGATCCAATTTGGTATGAATCAAAGTTAAAAGATTCCAACTATCGCTATGTATTACAAACACCAATCTTTTATTTACACAGTTAAATGATCAAACAGTTCTATTTCAAACGGTTCAATTTGGTATGAATCAAAGTTAAAAGGTTCCAACTCTCGCTATGTATTACAAATACCAATCTTTTATTTACACAGTTAAATGATCAAACAGTTCTATTTCAAACGGTTCAATTTGATATGAATCAAAGTTAAAAGGTTCCAACTCTCGCTATGTATTACAAATACCAATCATTTATTTACACAATTAAATGATCAAGCAGTTCTATTTCATGCAATTCGATTTAGCATTAGCCATTTGTTTGCACTTAGTTTAGATATCAAACAGTTATATTTGACCCATAGATAGGACCCTAGCAGGTGCTGCTTCTACTCCGGGCCAGAGTGGAACTGGGAGTGATGACAATAAAAAGGTACTCTACATTCCTTTAAGCTCCAGCATTACTGGAACCTTGCCATGAGATTGTTTAGTGTCATATCCAGGACACTCGTTGGGGGTGGTCTTACCTCTCTGCAGAGATGCAGTCGGTGTATTTTACAGCGCCAGCCAACTGGGCAACTATCGAGTTGATATATTGATGACTTCTTGGTATACAATTCCATGCTTGCAAAATTTGATAAACAGGCCTTTGAAATTGATCACTATTGACTTTAATCATTTTAATTTCTTTCTGTCGACAAACACAGTTCTCAAGTGGTGTCTTTTGACAATCAATCTGCTGATAGGTTATAAATAAAAAATGAACCTATATTACCAAATGGGGTGTATTGATTAGTTCACTGAAAATTTAGGCAACTAGCAGAGAAATTTGTTTTGCACATTTCACTGCATCTCACCTTAGTGTAAATTAAAATTAGCACATTGTCTATTACTGGAAAAAATTGCGCTTTTAAGGCTATTTTTTAAACACGCTCGCTGCTATCCTGCTTATTTGAAACCCTATACAGGGTGCAATAAAAATACCTCTCAAATTTTAATCAGTCACCATCGTTATGCAAGTAAAATTTGGCAAATGACAATGGTAGCTCCATCTAACTCATATGATACCAGATCAATTGCAATCATAGATTGGACCGTTGTACACTTTCCATTCACTTTTTTTAAAAGACTGGTGAATTTACAATCGCTACACAAAGGGCTTTTATACTTATTTCGTGCAACATCGGAATTATGCGGTGCACTGTCACTATTCTCGATAGACACATCTACAGTTACACTACAGAGACATTTGTACTACTATGATTATAACGGGTCTATTAGTGTATCACTACCCCTTAATTTCCCGTCGTTCCCCGTTGTAACATCAGTGCGAAAAAAATTGTCGGCCACACAAAACATCGTTTGTTGGTTTGTTTGATACGAATTTTATTTGCCACCAGCACTGTTATTTGTCGCTAAAGAGAGAGAAAACTGAGTCGACCGCTTTGGATAGACAGAGAGAAATAAATCATCGCAAGATGATACAGACAGATATAGACCTTGATATTATCTTTCTCGTCTTCTGTCGTAGTTCTCGTACGAGACTGATATGCCTTCCGTCTTCAAAACTTCACAGTATGTGTCCAACTAACATTGTTTTCCTCTTTTCCATCCAGCGTCCGCTCTATCGGCTCCTCCGATTGAATTTCATCCAGGCAATCACGACCGACGGCCAATTTCTCGTGCGACATTTCTATTTCTAATTTGGGTGCCTGCTGCTATCCTGACTGTAATTTCGGCAACCTACCGTTCACTTTCCTATTTGTTTCTCCCTTATTACCGTGCCTCTTTATCCCTCTCTCTCTCTCTCTCTCTCTCTCTCTCTGTATCTCTGTATTTCTTACTGCCTCGAATCTCATTCTCATATATCTCCCTCTTTTTCCACCGTCCTGTTGATGACATTTAAATCTTCTTAGGAAACAACTTACGACTAAGCAATCACCCAGAGTCCCGAATAATATTATAGCTGTTCCAGAGACAATATAAAATCCATAGCAGCATAAATTTTCTATCGAGAACAGCATCATTCACAATTCATGAAATGATTACGAAAAGCTCTCTGTATAGCAATTACAGATTCATCTGTTTTTTTTTAATCGTTTCCCCAGCAAACCTATTGTCTAAGTCGTGATCATGACAGGTGGCACCTGAAAGAAATTGGTAGGACATTAGTTAGATGGAGCAACCATGACCACTAGCCTAAGTTCACTCGTACAGGTGACAGGTAACTGTTTAAAATGTTGAAGGTATTTCTTTTGTACCCCGTAATATTATCCAGTTTATTTTGTAAATTCTTATTTTGTTCAAAATCCAATTAGAAAATGTTTTATAAGCCAACTTAAAGTTTATCTTGTAAAATAGAATAACATTTCATTGCTGACTTCATTATGTCAGTGGAGATTTGTGTACTATAACCACAATTAACGCCATGTGCGAAATAGACATATAATGTTCATAACGATAGAACATAGGAATCTCGAAATTCGAAAACGCGTAACGACTTCTCGTTCAGGTACCAAAACCTTTTTATTAACTTTGAGTTAAAGGTTTGGACATAAGGAGGAAAGACACAATTTTCTATGCTGTCTTATTCATTTGGCCCTCATCTCGAGCGGCCCCCCATAGGGCGCAAGTTCGCCTCGCGTCTGCGAGCTCCAAAAGTCGATCCTCCTCGTTTGGCGTCTAGTATTCAACTCCCTAACTTTCTTTCAATTCTCCACAAACCTCTGCGCGCTTTCGGTGCGTGACGTCACTCGCACTCCGTCACCCGTTTCGTCTCGGACTATTGTGACATCTCTGAGTGACACCTTCGTCCGCCCGCGAGCGCCCGCGTTAACACCTGCATCAATGTTTGCACCTAACTAACCCATGTGCTGAACCGAAAGGTTCTTAGCCTAACTAAACTCAAAGGCATGAACCGAAATCCCTCGGCCATTACGTTACATTTGAATACACCGACACTATGCCTTGAAGAATGGTAAGATCACCCCATAGGCGGTGTCCTGGTATGACACTAAACTGCGTCTGGTGGTGAGGCTCCAATTGTTGCATACTCATATGCAGATGCATGCAGAAACATATTCAACACAATAAAGACGAGCGGACACAGTTCTTTAGAAAAATATATACCGCTCACTTTATTCGAAAGGGTTATTGTATGAGGGGTGAGTTGGAGACTGAACAAAGACTGCAACATATTGACCCTCCAACTCTTCTGGTTATAACAGCATTTCTTTCCTGTTCACCTGGGCTGATCAACCTGGGGTTCAACCGGGGGCTTCTTGCGAGCGTCACAATTCGCACTCAATTCAACCCTTTGACAGTCAAGGTTATCCCCTGATATCTTCAACCGGATGCACCTGTTATTTACACAGGTGCATTTCTTCTTTGACAGCCCGGCCGGGTCGGAGGTCAATATGTAACACAATTCTGGAGGTCTAGCAAGTGTAGAAATTCTTATTAAGGCCGAATATAGCTGTCTTTACTCATAGATTGGAATACGTGAAACCATACTACTGTGTGAAAATTATTTGCATTTGATAGGAATAGTTGAAACCATACAATATTTGTACTCATTTCATATTACGTCCGGATACTGCTCTAGTTTCATCATTCTATCTGGAACAGCATCATCCTGATATACCATGAAATTGGCATGAAAAACTCTCTGTGTGGATATTAGGTTAGTTGATTGGTTAGTTGGTTGATTGGTTTGTTTTACGGCATGTCAACTCCTGTTGGATGAATTAATGCCAATTTAACAGTCATAGTCTCGAATTATGTACGGTAGAAACATATATCTTCACTATCATTTTAAACAGTCAAACACTTCACACTTTGTTGAATATTTTTTTAAGATGCAAGATTTGTTTTCCGCATAAATGGGACCCTTAGAAGTACTCGCACATTGAGACAGAACCCTATTGGTGGGGTTAAGAATATGCTGATTGTATCCCCCTGAAGAGGGTAAGGCCCTCTCAAAAAATTAAGGGATATTCTGGGTATGACCCTAAACTGCTTGTGACGATGTCACTCCAGTTCTGTAGATCTTGGGAATGTAGAGCACCGATTCGTTGCCATTATTTCCAGTTCCACTCTACTCCGGAGTGATAGTATCGATCAGGTCTTAATCTATGGGTAAAACATATCAGTTTAAAAATTATTCGTATGCGATAATGATCATGTGCAAAAAAAGACCTAAGCAATAACTAAACGTGGTTTTTTCACCACTTCCCATAAAAACTCTGAACGGGGCGACCAGCCGTTAAAATCCATATCTGGAGTAGAATGGACCTGGAAGTGAGAACTAGAAAAGGGTCACTCCTTCCGTGCCTGGTTTCCCGTGGTTTAATGGTTATAATTGGGAGAAATGGACACGGCAACACGAGTTTAAATCCTGGCCGAGACATCGCATTTCACAAAGCTCTAATACCCCTGGGAAAGGTATGAATCTCTTTATTCTCCCTCCAGCTATGGGTAAATAGTTCAGCAGACTGGGTCCTTCAGCTTTGGTTAGGTAACTAGTCTAGGAGAAGGAAAACTTTGAATCCAAACCTGTTAAATTCCGCTTAAAATTGACCTTGTGTTGGGTAAATAAACACTCCTCTCTCGTCTGAGCTCAAGAACTAAAGCCTTATCAGCAGATGAAGTTTAGTGTCCTATCTAGGACACTTTTGATTTTCTTTTTTTTGGTTATGGTGGGGGGAGGATGGGGGAAGGTTTTACCCACCGGAAGGGGATCTTATCAGCGTATTTTAAATCCCACCTGTCCGGTAGTACGAAGTCAAGGACTCAAATAAATTTATTAAGAATGATTTATTGTGAAATTTTTACATAGTAAATTACTATAATGTCATTACTTCGAGAGGAAGGCCCCGAAACGGTGCACATTCTCTCCTGATGACCCCCAAACAAGCATGGAGTTAAAACTGCTCGGTGGAAATAAGAATGGCTAAAGGAGCGTTTTCTATCCGCTCACTTTTTGATAAGTTTCTGTTACTTGGTAAGTAACTTCCCTTCTGATACTTTAATGCAGGTCTTCATTTGCACTGAATCTAAATCTTCTCATATAACTCCGATAGAGGGCGTTTGTGTTGTCGTGGTAAGTTACTTCCTTCTTATTACATACATTTTCTTGTACCTAATTTTGATCAAATGTCATTTCAGGGTGAAAAAGACACAGATATGAGTGTTAATTCGGTAAGTAATTTCTATTTATATCCTAGTGTTTAAATACACGTCATTATACACACACACACACACACACACACACACACACACACACACACACACACACACACACACACACACACACACACACACACATATATACATACATATATATATATATATATATATATATATATATATATATATATATGTATATGCGTGTGTGTGTGTGTGTGTGTGTATTTATGTATCACACATTATCAAAAAGTCTAAACAAGCATGGTATCCAGATAGTTACCAATTTTTCTAAAAGAATCTAAAAAAAAAATCTTCGATAAGATGGAAAAGAATCAAATCAAATCTGAATCTGTCGTATATTCGATTGCATCTACGGGTTGTAATAAAAACAATATTGGTGAGACCTCAAGTTCAATAAAAAGCGTATTCATAAATAAGTCCGAGATTTAAAAATCCGTGATGATAGAAACGCGTTTGTTGAATTTAATTTAGAAACCAAACATAATTTTAAGTTTAAAGATTCTACAATATTAGTTAAGATCGATAATAATCGACACAGAAAGATAGTTGAATGTACCATTATTTCTAATAATAATACTATCAAACAAAGGCCCATTTTTAAAACTTTTCTCCTCATTTAGTCAATTGCCCAGCCAGCTGGGGCTGTAGAATACACTAACTGCACCTCTGCAGAGGGGTATGACCCCCCCCTAATGAGTGTCCTGGATATGACACTAAACAATCTGATGCTGAGGTTCCAGCAGTGCTGGAGCTTTGGAGAATGCGGAGTACCCCTTCATTGCCATTGCTCCCAGGTCCACTCTAGCCCGGAGTGGTAGCACCTGATGGGTTAAATAGAACTAACAGCATACTTATGCTAAAATGAATTGTTTAAGTAAACTGAATAGCTTGAAATAGAAATGTTTTTGACAATTAAACCGTACTTACATTTAAACTGCCAGCTTATGCTTAACATAATTATTTGAAATAGAACTATTTTTCGAGATTAAAAGTGTATTTACATTTAACCGAATTGTTACATATAACTGCTTGAATAGTTTGAAATGGAAATGTTTTTGACAATTAAACTGTGTACTTATGCTAAACTAAATTGTTTTAAATAGAACAGATTATTTACAGAAAAATGGATTTGACGTTAAATAACCAACAAAGGTTGATATGCCATAAAACCCAACAAACCAAACCATAAATAAACTGTACTTACATTTAAACTGTGTGCTTATGCTAAACTGTATTGTCTGAAATTGAACTGTTTTTGACATTGAAACTGTACTTACACTAAACTGAATTGTTATATAAAACTGTTTGAATGAACTGAATAGTTTAAAATAGAAATGTTTTTGATAATTAAACTTTTGGCCCAGCGGTTAGAGTGTTCGCCAATGGCCTGGGAGACCTGGGTTCAATCCCAGGTCGAGTCATACCAAAGACTTTAAAAATGGTACTTGATACCACCTTGCTTAACACTCAGCATTATAAGGTACGGTTCAAGGGTAAAGTGGAGCAATCCTGGGAATGGAGTAGCGCCCTCCCCTACACCTTGGTGTAGTAGCTATCGAAAAGGGAGCCTTCGGGTCACCCTCGACTATGGTCGCTAACTTTACTTACTTACTCATGCTAAACTGAATTATTTGAAATAGAACTGATTATTTACATAAAAATAAATTTGGCGTTAAATAACCTACAAAGGTTGATATGCCATAAAACCCAACCAACCCAACCCAACCCAACTCATTTAGTCAAATTAATTCGAGATAGTGACAATATCCTAGATTTAAATTATTTTTAATAAATCATTTATCAATAAATTATAATTATTTTCAATAGTTTTGATATGATTTCTGAATAAATTTTTTTCTAAACTAGATTTTTATGCCCAACATAACAAATACGTTTTTTATTTAAGATAAAAATAAACAGATAAATAAATAAATAAATAAATAATAATAATAATAATAATAATAATAATAATAATAATAATAATAATAATGATATGGGACTTTGACATACAAACGGATCACTTAATCTCGGCCAGAAGACCAGACCTTATAATAATCAACGAAAAAAAAACAAAAGAAAATCTGCAAAATTGTCGACTTTGCTGTCCCGGCTGACCTCAGAATAAAACTGAAAGAATGTGAAAAGAGAGATAAGTACCTCGACCTTGCTAGAGAATTGAAAAAAATCTATGGAACATTAAGGTGACAATTATACCAATTGTGATTGGTACTTTTTGCACAGGCACTACAGGTTTATTAAAGGGCCTGGAGGATTTGGAAGTTGGAGGCTGAGTGGAGACCATCCAAACAACAGCAGTATTGAAGACGGCCTGAATACTGAGAAGAGTCCTGGAGACTAGAGGAGACTTGCTGTCACTCAATCTCCAGTGAAAGACCATCAGGATACAGGAATGTAATTTGGCATAGAAGAATGTGCCATGCTTGTATTGAAAAGCGGTAAACGACACCTGACGGACGGAATGGAACTACCAAAACAAGATTGGAAAAAAGAAGACGTACAAATACTTGGGAACCTTGGAGGCTGACACCATCAAACAAGTGAAGATGAAAGAAAAAATTAAGAAAGAATATCTCAGGAGAGCCAGAAAGTTACTTGAGACAAAACATTCTAACAGAAATCAAAGGAATAAATACCTGGGCTGTACCCATCGTTAGATATTCTGGACCCTTTTTTGAAGAGGACCAGAGAAGAACTTAAGCAAATGGACCAAAGAACAAGAAAAATAATGACCATGAACAAGGCATTACATCCCAGAAATGACGTTGACAGACTACATGTATCAAGAAAGGAGGGAGGAAGAGGATTTGCCAGCATTGAAGACAGCGTTGACGCATCGATATAACGATTCAAGAACTACATAGAAAAGCACGAAGGACAACTGATTACAGCCACCAGAAACGATACTAACAACTCGAAGACCAACAGAATGACAAAAATTGGAAGAAAAATAACTCTATGGGCAATTTAAACGACTAATAAACAACATCTCACACGAGAAAATCTGGATGTGGCTAAGAAAAGGAAACGTTAAGAGAGAAACAGAATCTCTCCTAACAGCAACACAAGACAATGCCATAAGAACCAATCATATCAAAGAAAGAATAGACAAGACGCAACAAAATTGCAAAAGATCAATCACGTAATAATCGAATGCAGCAAATTATCATAGAAGGAATATAATACTAGACACGACAGGGTGGGCAAGGTGATCCACTGGGAGATGTGCAAGAAATTGAAATTTGACAATACAAACAAATGGTATATGCACAACCCAGCATCTATGGGACTTTGACATACAAACGGATCTCGCCCAGAATCCCAGATCTTATAATAATCAACAACAAAAAAGAGAACTTGAAAAATTGTCGACTTTGCTTGTCCCGGCTGACCACTGAATAAAACTGGAAGAATGTGAAAAGAAGGATAAGAACTTCGACCTTACTAGGAAATTGAAAAAACTATGGAACATAAAGGTGACAATTATACCAATCGTGATTGGTGCTTCTGGTAGAGTAACTAAAGGACTATTAAAGCGACTGGAAGACTTGGAGGTAGGAGGACGAGCGAAGACCATCCAAACTACTACATTATTGAGAATGGACAGAATACTGAGAATAGTCCTGGAGACTTGAGGAGACTTGCTGTCACTCAAATTTCATAGGAAGACCCTCAGCTGACACTGTTGAGAAAAATTCTCAAACAATCAAAATAATTATAACTATGATAATAGCCAAGAAAAAAAAAAAAGAAAAATTGCCAAATAGTAAGCTTTACCGTCCCGGTAGCCCACATAGAAAAATTAAAAGAAAACGAAAAGAGAAATAAGTACCTAGACCTAGCTAGAGAACAAAAAAAAAACTCTCGAACATGAAGATGACGTTGATACCAATGGTAATTAAAGCGCACGGAACAATTCCACAAAGGATTAGTAAAGGGACTGGAAGACTTGAAAATAAGAGAGAAAATGGAGACCATCAAAACTACTGCATTATTAAGATTGTCCAGAATACTGAGAAGAGTCCTGGGGACTTTAGAAGATTTGCTGTCACTCGAATTCGAGTAAAAAAACTATCAGCTAATGCTAGTATGAAAAACAGTCAAAAGATTAGAATAATAAATAAATAAAAAATTCAAAATTCAAAATCAGACCAGACCGATAAAATGAAACGCAGTTTCTTCCAGGCAGCGGTCGTATCGATACTGCTGTTTGGATGCACTACTTGGACGCTAACTAAACGATTGAAGAAGAAGCTAGACGGCAATTACACAAGAATGTTGCGAGCAATATTGAACAAGTCCTGGCGACAACACCCCGCAAGACACTAACTATACGGCCACTTGCCGAAAAGTATACAAGTTAGACGAACCAGACACGCAGGACACTGCTGGAGAAGCAAGGACCAACTCATCAGTGATGTACTCCTATGGACCCCCGGATATGGCCAAGCAAAAGCAGGGTGACCGGCTCGAACATACATACAGCAGCTGTGTGAGGATACGGGATGTAACCCTGAAAACCTGCCAAAAGCGATGAATGATAGGGAGAAGTGACGAGAGAGGGTCAGGGATATCCGTGCTGGCGGCACGACATGATGATGATGATGCACAGGAACATTATTTTTTTGAGAAAATATTTTGAAATTCTTAATTCTTGTAAAGGTTTAACGTTTTATTCTTTTTATTTTTTTAATATCTATAGGAAATATGTTGTTAGACTTTTTGAAAAAAAAACTCAAACATCAATTACGTTTCCATATTTTCAAACCGAACGCCATAAGAATTTTATCTTTTTTTTTTTTCGTTCTCATCTTTTTGTTTAATAATAATTTTCAGATGACATATCGCGTTTCAATATCGCCCTGAAGATTGTTTGGAAAAATCCGAAACGTTAATATTGGCAATGTATCATATGTAAACAAACACACCCTCTGAATATTTTTTTTCATATTTTCATATTCACACACACACGCGCGCACCCCCTATATATATATATATATATATATATATATATATCATAGGTGTTTGTGTCTTCTAGAAGTAAATTGATTTTGTCAACGTACTTATAACGCCACCGCTTTTGTCGGCAGGATATGATGATGTTCGGGTTTTGGGTTAGGATAGATACTGCCTGTGTATATCTTTTGGGGATTGATGAATCGTTTGGATGAGAGACAGAGGCAATAATGATTTCTTGGATGTAACCCTTGGAAACGTCGGTGTTGCAGTTCCTGCAGTTGCTCACTATGGTATTTGTGGTGATGTCGCAAATTTTAGTCCTAGGCTGAGGGCTTCCATTTCAGTGGTAGAAAACTGAAAATTAGTAAAGTTTAGGACTAAATCCGGGCGTCCGATGTGTTTCTACTTAATTTCTTCCAGAAGGTGAGAAAGAGGTGATGGTTTGGTTTGGTTTGGTTTCTTGGTTTAATGGCATATCAACCTCTGTAGGTTATTTAATGCCAAAGCCATTCTCCTAGAAGAATAGTAATGCTACTATTTAACCCATAGCAGGGGGTTCATACCTTTCCAAAGGGTATTTGCCCGAAAGTGAATGTAATAGCGCGACTGGAGTACGAACTCGCGGACTACGATTTCGCAGTCCATCGCTTTAACCATTACACCACGAGGACACCCCAGAAAGAGGTGACATCTTCACACTAAACGGTAGCTCTCTGAAACTCGTACACAAGTTCACCTACCTAGGAAGCAGTGTCTCATCAACCGAGACATACATCAACACGCGACTAGCAAAGGCTTAGAACTTTTAAGATAGTGCATGATATTGTTAATACAAAAAGTGTAAATAATGGCTTCCAAGCGCATTTAATCGATTACATACATAATTATTATATTACCAATACTGTTTTGGATTAGTGATGGAGTTTTAGTATGTTTTGAATATCCACATGAACACAGTAAGCTACATCAAGGTCTAGACTACAATGTTTATTTATGGTATTGCATTTATTTTACTTGTATTGCAGTACTTTTTCAAAGTATAAATAAGTGCTTAAATGTTGAAATTAGGGATTTATTAGTTGTTTATTACTCGAATATATATAAATTCGGATGGGCACTTTTATTGATAGTACACACATGAAACTCGAGTCCACTTCCAAGTAATCTCCTCCGGCTGCAATGTTGTACCGTTCCAAAAACTTCTCGAAGGCCCCATGGAAGTCCTCTTGTGTGAGCGTGTCAATGACCTTCGTCACAGCCTCTTTCATCTCCTCAATTATCTCATAACGACAGCCTCTGAGCTTAGAGAATAACCAAAAGTCACAGGGAGCAAGGTCTCAACTATAGGGAGGGCGAGGAACTGTCTTGATGCTCATCTTGGTCAAATAGTCAGTGACAAGGATGGAGTTGTGGACTGGTGCATTGTCCTGGTGGAAATGCCACTGACCCGATTTGAAGAGTGCTGGCCTCTTCCGACGGAATCTCTTCATGAACTCCCTTAAAACCTCAACATAGTAACCCTAACGCTAACCGTTTGGCCAATCAACTCAGG
>CAUZXS010005077.1:0-27500 GCA_963585895.1 Sepioteuthis lessoniana | reverse complement strand
TTTTGGTAAAAAAGATTTTCAAAAGTATGGTGGCACAGAGTGAAAAATGCTTTTTTTTAAATTTGAGTTAAGTGTTTGATTTATCCAAATTTCCACATATTTCTATCATAATGTCAGTTTAGGGCTGCTTTTCTAAGAGCTATTTTTTCAACTGACGGGATATTATTTTTCTCCGTTCAGATAACTTAAATTGACTTAAGCTAGAGTTAACGCCATCAAATAGTCTGTGCTTACTGTTAGGGTCCCTGGCTATATTTTGAGCTTATCCGTTAATCAAAATTTCCAGATGCTTAACGAGATATTCATCTTTGCATGTAAGTGTCATTACTTGCCTGTCAAATTAGCTAAACTGAATCTTATCTTTTTATTTAATCATATAATGTAGACATTTAGCTTTGAATTCCATAGCCATCAATCCTACCTTTTTTTGCATGACGTTTTTCTGGTCACTAGAAAAACAAGACCGAAAAAAAATCGTTCCGTTTAAATTTGTCGTGCGAACAATGGCTACCAGCGTGTGGTGAATATTAACCTCTCGACAACATTTATTAAATAATAAATCCCCACAAGAAAGATAATTTGGTGTTATTCCTGTGTACTATAAAAACTGGGATTGATAAATTTAGGGCCAGTGAGATTAGGGTTCAGTCCCAGGTCACGTCATACCAAAGATCTAAAAAAAATGGTACTTGATACCTCCTTGTTTAAGGCTCAGCATTATAAGTTACGTATCAGGGGTAAAGTGGAGAAATCCGGGCGAAGGAGAAGCGCCCTTCCTTTCACCTCGGTGTAGTAGCTATTGAAAAGGGAGCCTTTGGTTACCCTCGACAACGGTCGCTAAACTTTACTTTTTATTTTTTATTGGTTAAAACCAGCCTATATTTTTTTAGCTAATTATGGTTGCAGGAGAAGTGAGGGTTATCAGGGTGCTAATTGATGGGATTGGCAAACAAATAGCAGGTGAAGGAGAGACAAGTTGACAGAATTCAACATCTCTTCCACTGGGTTAGTTGTAACACGACACGCTTGATCTAGAACTCCGTGACTGGTCTTGCAGAGGTCACCATATAATATTGTTCTCATACGAGACGAAAGTGAAGTAGGCTTTTTTATGAACCACAGTATATATATGTTCTGTGAACTTTAGCTTATATATATATATATATATATATATGTGTGTGTGTGTGTGTGTGTGTGTACGTACTCAGGTTCCCAGAACATCACTTTCCCTTTTTACTTCGTGTGAGGGAAACTATATATATATATATATATATATATATATATATATATATATATATATATATATATATATATATATATATATATATATATATAATTGATTTTCATTATTTTGCTTTTTTTTTGTCTTTCAATGCTCTCATACTCGAACCACAATACAACTCACCCATCATGCTACACCGCAAAATATTTTCGATATCTTCCTATATTTTTTTTTATTAATATGGTCGATATAGTACCGGCTATTAAGAAAATGCCAAATGAATTTAATTTTAGGACCATGATTAATTATTTTGTTTGCTTATAGTTAATCACAATATAAATTTAAAAAAAAATAAATGATTGAAGAATCATATTGATTGTACTCTTTTCTTTGTTTTTATCTAATTGGCAGTTTAATTAAATCATTCAGGAAATTAATTATGAAAATGTACAATACTAATAAAAAAAGGAAAAAAAAACACAGGCTCTTGGACAGTTTTTTACGTTGCTCATATTCTAAATGAATTTGGATAATTAAGTCAGGATCGGAAGAGACTTTCACGAAAAAGCAAAGATATCTTTAAAATAAAATGTGTCTATATATATATATATATATATATATATATATATAATGGGAATGAAGAGTTCTCTACGTGAGAGAATTCCAAAATGTGTCTAGATAGATAGATAGATAGATCGACAGATTGATAGATACGGATAAGAACAGACATATATATATATATATATATATATATATATATATATATATATAAAATGAGAATGAAGAGTTCTCTACATGACAGAATTCTAGAAGTGGAGCTTCGTCATTAGATGCATTTGAGTATAATACCTAGATCACATATTTTTAGTTGAGATGGTTTTACCTCTCAGCAAGAGATATAGTCAGCAGAGCAAACAAGGGTTTTGTGGAGGAAACGGGTGCTCTTCATGTTGTACCACCCTCGTAACTTATGCAGCATGTCAATGGGATCTTTCAGTCTATCTATCTGGCTACTTTTGAATAATGATTGTTCAATTTGGACGATACAAAGGCATGGCTTCGTAGGATAGCGATGGAGATCCGCTTAAACAACCATTCCCTCACATTGGTATTCTTTCTTCGAACTGCCATCAACGTTGCAATTTAGGTGAAAGGGGAGCATCTTCTAGGATGAAGGTCATTATACCTTTCGGTTAGAAAAGCGATCTGTTTCGGCCTGTTTGCACTCGTTTCAGTCTGGAAAGCAGAGAAGTCAGAAGCTCGATCATTTCACGATCTAATCAGAATAAAGCCGGCGAATATATCACTGAGGGTTAAATTCCATATTGAGAACCTTCCCACCACTTGGGAGAGAAATGTAGCTATAGTCTTTTCCATGATCGAGGCCAAACGGCTCCTGTTTCAAGAAAAAGCCAGCAGCATCTTAACTACAATTGACAATATAATCAACGGCAGATTAATGAGGAGAAATACCAGATACTTACATGAAAAAACAATTATCAGTGGGGATGAATTCATTCAGCTCTAACTTGTGCTGGCATTAGTAAATTTCAAATACTCAAAATCTAAGCCTCAGTGATGGGTTAGGAAGAATACAGTTCTTATCTATTCGAGTTCCCATGGGTATCAAGGGTGCGGTTTTAAGCCGGGGTTATTTGGGAGCTGGTAAGCGGAGTTGAAGAATACTAGTCGACTATAGCTAAATGCTTAACTGAGGCTGAACGTAATGACAGAGCGTGTAATGTCATCCTATTCCTATTGCACTGAGATGCTCCTCAGAGGCTTCAGATCGAACTGCGTCAATCTTCCGTTGATGATTGTATAGCCTGGCTGGTGTGATTTCGATGGTTTTGTGAGGAATGTCTTTGAGCGGGAAAATGGTACGAGGCCCAAGACGACATTTAAACCGGCAGGAATTTGGGTCCACCTGCTGGTTGAAATACTGACGTATTCCTCACCAGCAAGACTCGTCCCATTTGGACGATAGCATTTTCAAGGCAGTAAACTGCCTCCTTACTTCATGTTAATCCGCTTACATTAATTTTCTTGATCACTTAACATGTATGATTAAATTTAATAACTTAAATCATATTAGTTTGAATAGTAATAAGGAAATTGCATATCTCAGCTCTGTTCGGACACTAGATACTGTCTATAAGACCTACTATGATGATGATAATAGAAAACTCAAATTTTGGAAAAAGATTGAAAAAGTCAAAAGGCCGTGAAATTTAATAACTAATTTATATAGCTATGTACAAAGCTTAGTTAAGGTGTGGCACAAGGTCAGTTGTATGGGCACCCAGTGAGAATCGAACTCACTACTTAAAACAAATTTATTTAGTGTTTGTATACTTTTACTACTGATTGGCACGATCAGATTTTGTTATAAAGAAATGCACCCAAGAGAATTTTGAATTGTATAGGATTTATATGGAAGCTATCGGATTAATTCTGTTGTGTATACCCCTCTAGAGCTAAATTTTAGTGTAAGCAATCACAAATATTATGTAAAAAAATATTATGCTGCGTCGGAGTTAGTTAATTTCAGGTCAGACGTCAGAATCAGGCCTGGGTTTAATTTGGTATATTTACTTCCTTCAGCGTGACAAGTTATGGATATACAAACAAAGAAACATACCAGCAAGGTTACACTTCTGTTATTTTTTAAATTTCTTTTATTACGTTTCTTCAAACTTTTCGTTTCGCCATCGACAATGTTCAGATGTTTATGCTTCTAAAAAATGAGTCATGTTTTGCGATGGTAACATCCAGTCCTTGACATAGTTTCAAATTAAACTTTAAAAAATTGAGATAAAAAAAAACCCCAAAAGAATGAGCAGCTATCAAAGAAATTAAAGATAAAATATTAAACAGACTTGAAGCATCGAAGGCAGTGAACAGTAACTTCAATAATGGGAAAGTCAAAATGGTATATGAATCTTGTCTTATTACTGCCTAGTGTAGAAATTTTCCAAGCGGGCGGCATGGGACTTTTGGTGAAAAATTAATCAACTCGTAAATCACGGTTATAATATATATAAAATAAAACCTTAAAAAGAAAAGATTGGTTCTCAGAAAGATCAATAAAATCATGTTCACCCCGACTCACAAAAAAGAATTACATACATATACTTGTAAAATCTTCACTCGTTAAAAGTATATGTATATACCCTAAAACCTTAACCCTTGCATCAAACAGGAGTTTTCAATAATATCATTTAAATAAAAGTATATCGACGTACATATTTCTAAATTCCTGTCTATAACTAAAAAAACCATGTGTGTGTATATATATATATATATATATATATAGGTATTATTAGCTATATTAGGAGGTGCCCGTGATGTAATGGTTATCGTCGTAGGAAATGGACACGGCGACTCGAGTTCAAATCCTGGACGAGAATAATTGCATTTCACATAGCACTAATACCCTTGGGAAAGGTATGAATCCAATTATTCTCCCTCCAGCTATGGGTAAATAGTAGGACAGACTAGGTTCTTCAGCCTTGGTGAGGCAACTAGTCTAGGAGAAGGAAAAACTCTGAATTCAAACCTGTCAAACTCCGCTTAAAAATTGACCTTGTGTCATATCCTGCCCGAGCGGAGGGGTTGGTAAATAGGATTATCATCTATATTTCAGTGCACACAGTCTACCCGTTTGTAACAGAGTGTATGAATGCGTAAATATATGTGTGTCTGTTAGGGGTCGCCAAAATATTTAACTATCGATATATTCCCTTTAAAATGTCTTTGATTCTTTTTTATCCTCACGAGTAAAATAGAATGCTTACCAAACACTAGAAGATTAGTGTTTCGCATCCACTCCCACTTCTGAATATCATTCTTGAAAAAGGAAAAAGGAAAAAGTTTAGGTCAACTGCAGAATCTAAGAGAAGTGTACGTAGTACTGAAAAGGAATCGACGATACACAATATCAAAATGTTCAATCTTATCGAAATACGAGAAAAGATAGCAAGATAAATATGGCGTTCAAGATAACAGCGAAGACTAGAATTTACCGACCGTTATTGGGCGTAGGTAGAATAATCAGTATAGATTTATTTGTTAATATTGAACAACTTACCTCTGATCAATACTGATTGACTCCCACCCCCAACTGGATAAGACTATCGAAAAATTTGGCGACCCTTGGTTAGATATTAATCACAAATGATAAAAATAATTATGATATGTAGACCTTATTAGAGAATTAAAAAGCTATGAAACATGAAAGTGACGGTGATACCATTTGTAATTGGTACGCTTGGTACAGTCACCAAAGGATTGGTTAAGGAACAAGAGGATTTGGAAATAAGAGGGCGGATGGAGACCATCTAAACTACTGCATTGTTAAGATTGGTCAAAATACTGCGAAAAGTCCTGGAGACTTGAGGAGATTCGCTGTCACTCAAACACCGGTGAGAAACCATCAGCTAACGCTGTCGAGACAAAAATTTTTAAAGGAGTAAATGATAATAATAATAATAATAATATTAATAGTTGTTCCGATGAACAACAGACCCTGTTCTAACTAGAACGAAAAAAGATTTTAAAATATTCACAAGAAAAAGTAAAACAATAAAACACTTGTAAATTTTACAAAGTCGTAAACTAGTTAAATTATATATATATATATATATATATATATATATATACGTATGTGTGTGGGTGTGCATGTGTGTGTTTGTGTTTGAGGTCTGTCCGTGTGAATATGTTAGTGGTAATGTATATATTTACTTATACACTCACTTATCAACCCACTCATATATATATATATATATATATATATATATATATATATATATATATATATATATATGCACACACACAATTGTAATACTTTAAAGACAAGTTTCACTCTTGAATGTAAAAAAAAAGATGTCTGTTTTAACTTTCATGTCGTTTTACTTTTATTTCAATTCCTGCTTGGTTTATTGAAAATGAACGAAATTTACCGTAAAGTCGATCAATTCTGAGTTGCCGTCTCTAAATTATCCGTGAATTATGCAAAATTATGCAAATATATGAAAAAACAGAAAAGACTGGAACTCCCTATTTAATTAAAAAAAACCAAAACGGAGTTAAATATTTAACACACCGAGTCGTTTCTGTGTAAGAGATCAAATTTGCATATACAAAAGTGTACGTATGATATAAACACCAACCATTGTAAATTGTATGATCGGTTGACTAAGACACTCACAAGCAATTTTTTTCAACTTTACTATACAAACCTTTTAGAGATAGAACACTATTTTTATGCCTCTACAGCTTTCAATATTCAATATTATATTTAAGCTTATATTTAATCGCTTTTAAAATTATTTTTTAAAATCTAAATCAAAATTTTTCGGCAAATATCGAAATAAGGAAACTATCAAAAAAAAAAAAAAATGTAAATTCCTTTAAAACGATTCTCAATTAGAAGCTAACTGGAATTGTAGATATTGAGCAATATGGCGATAACTAACGGAATATAGAATTAAATATGTAATTAATTATATCTTACTGTCTACTAGGAACGGTCAAAAGGGATCCCTCCTGCCCAAGAAATTATTTTCTTTAAAATAAGTATTTATAAATTAATACTTGCAGACGACTGAGAAAGGCACAATGAACAAAGAAGACATTTAGAGTGCTCTTAACACGCATGCGTGTTGTTTTGTGTGGGAATTTTTCTAAGAACTTGGTTGAGGTTTTGGGAATCCTATTTCCAATTACTCATTAATACAGTAATTTAGAAATGATTAGATGTATTAAAAAAAGAGATAAGTGGATTATTCGTTTCAATCACTATATATATATATATATATATATAATCATGATGTGGTCATTAGATAGCTAAGTAATGATATATCTTAGTTAAAACTTGTTTTCTTTTGGTAAACTATTGAAACCTATAAGACTTCCATAAAATTCACCTTACTCATAGAATAATGATAACAATAATAGTAAAAATGAAATCACCAAAGGATTGGTACAGGAACAACAGGACTTAGAAATAGACGAGTGGAGACTATCTAAACAACAGCATTATTAAGATTGGCCAGAATACTGTGAAAAGCCCTGGAGACTGGAAGAGACTTGCTGTCACTCAAACTCCAGTGAAAGACCATCAGTTAGGTTGATGTGAAAAACTCTCAAGGAACAAAATAATAAGCCTCATTTTCGTTCACGCATGAAAACGTAAGCTTCGTTTTCTGTTGTCCAGGAACAAAGAAATCACAGATATACACACAAAGACAGATAGATTTGCCGTTTCAATAATCAAAAAGGCATAATATCAAGCCTGGCAAGTATTTATGAATAATGAAAGTCAGAAATAAATAAACAACAACAACAACAATAATAATAATAATAATAAAATAATGAGAAGAAGAAGAAGAAGAAGAAGAAGAAGAAGAAGAAGAAGAAGAAGAAGAAGAAGAAGAATTCAATCTTGTCAGGCTTTAAGGGTTGGTTCCTGCTAGATCACTGCATCGAAAAGCCAACTCTTGACTTTAATGAGTGACCTCTGTTGAGCAAAATGTACCATAAGACCTATGAATCCTCTGTAGATGATTTGGGAGAGCTTAGTACAACGAGACCCTTTAGACCACAGCACTGCTAAAATCGTCTTGGATACTTAGAAAGAAATCTTGAGATCTATAGAAACTTGCAACCACAACAGACTTTAGTGAAAAATTACCAGTTTTATCTGGGGTGAAAAACTCACAAAAAGTACTATAATAATAATAATAATAATAATAATAAAGTGACGATTGTGCCAATTGTGACTGGTGTTTTTGGCACAATAACTAAAGGATTATTAAAAGGCCTGGAGGACTTGGAAGTCGGCGGACGGGTTGAGACTATCCAAATGACAGCATTGCTAAGAACGGCCAAAATCCTGAGACGAGTCCTAGAGACTTGGGGAGACTTGCTGTCACTCAAACTCCAGTGAAAAACCATCAGCTAACGCTGACGTGAGAAACTCTAAAGGAGAGAATAATAATTAGAAGAGTCCTGAAGACCAAAAGAGACTTCCTTTCACTCAGGCTTTAGTGAAAAACCGCCAGTTAAAAAAACTGGAGCGAAAAAAACTCACATAATGGGTGAAAACAATTATGCTGTCTTTCAAAATATCTTCATCCCATCTGAAAAAAAAATACAACGTAGAAAAACAGAATTTGATAACCTTCTAAAATATAATGATCTACAAATAGTTACAAGAATTTAAAAACAACTTCTGCTTCGGTAGAAGTTGAATCTCTTGGAATTATAATGAAGAATGTTGATACACACATTAAAAAGAAAAAAAAAACACGTCTAGGTGGAATACTAAATGTCTTAAGAGAGAAAATCCGATTCTCCCAATGTTTACCAAAGAAAACCTGCGTTTATCTCAGGTCTTAAATAAAGGACTTGTTAAAAGATTATATAAAACAGCAAATAATAATAATAATAATAATAATAATAATAATAATAATAATAATCCTAAAAAAGACCTTGATAAGAGGTTTAACTGATTGGAAAATAGACGAAAAATAGAGACAATCCAGATCAGAGTATTACTAAAATCGGAGAGAATACCGAGAAGAGTCCTGGAGACCTGAAAGACAGACTCCAGTGAAAAATCATCTGTTAGAGTTGTGGTGAAACACTTGTAATAATAATAATAATAATAATAATAGCAGTTACCTAGTATCTAAATAAATACTATTCTTTGCCTAGAGACTATTCATTCATACTTTCTCGACGTAAGTTGATATTAGCTATAATTTCATTCAAAAATTGTTGTTTTTTTTATATATTTTATCGACGGTTTTCTTTAGAAAAAAATTATAGTCTTCCACCATTTTTTTCTTCCAAAAGCTTATTTCTTCAGTGTAATAGTTGTAAAGGAATTATGGGAAGTTATTAGCGGCAGTTAAGATCATATATTTATCAAAATTGACCGATTCATTTAATGGTGCCCACGCAAATCCTTTAAGATGTAAGACTCATCGTCTGGCGTCTCTACAGCACCCGCCTCAAGATCTTTTTTAGCAAATTAGCCGACATTAGAATTTGTAAGCATTGAGAAACGCATGTTCTTTTTTTTGGGTTTTTTATAATACAAAAACGAATGAAAGAATAAAATCACCTAATTTAAAAAAAAACAATAGCACTGCTTCTGTCCTTGGTGAAATTCTGCAATTTTTTTTTCTTATCATTATTGTTGGGGTACTTTCTTGGTGCAAACGAAGTAAATATTTTAGAATGAAAAAAAAAAAAAAAAAAAAACGAAAAAAAAAGAAAAACGAGACAATTCACAATACCGTGTTGCCAGATACGGCAAGATGTCTGATGCAAAAAAAAAAAAAAAAAGAAAAAATCTCAGAGACCTCCCCTCCCCCCTCCCGCGTTTTATTATATAAATCTTTAAAGGAAACAAAAAAGAAAAGAGAAGAAATAATCCAGACCAGAACACAACTAAAATCAGCTAGAATAGTTTGTAGAGTCCTGGAGACCAGAGAAGACTTGCTGTCACTCAGACTTCTGTGGAAAACCATCAGTTAGCCTTCGTGTGACAAGCTCACAAGTATAATACCTTTTGTCTGCTTGTCTATCATCACATAATTTAAGCTGGACTGGAGTTATGACCATCAAAAGTTTTTTCCATCTTACTCAGAGCATTTTAGCTTTTTGAAAATTCCATTTCTTTTAGATAGGGGTCCGATTTACAATATATAAATGCTAAACATGACCCTTTATATCCATCAGGTCAGTTAAACTGATTTTTGATCTTTTTATCATACGAAATAGGCACATTTTTTTCCATCCACTCGAAAATCAATATCTAAAAATCATATTAATGTATATACATTTATAGATCGAGTAAACGTTAGCCTCCCAACGAGGTTTACAAACTTATAAGTCCTCACAAAAAAACATAGTCTGATGTTATTCCTGTGCTTATGGGCGCATAAAACCGGGGTGGGTAAATTTATTCAAAGTTTTCGTAAGTTAAAATTTCACCCATCCAGCGTGGTTTTTTTTTAGCTTTGAATATTTTTCGGGAAAGTACAATTGATTTGAAATCTAAAGAATCTCAATTCCTAACAGTGGCCATCAAACTCACCTTATATTAAGGCGTAAATACAGAGTATAAAAAAAGCCCTGGTTATATTCTCGATATATATATATATATATATATATATATATATATATAACAGAAACGAAATAAAAACTCATATGATGACGATAATGATGAATATATCTGGGAAGAGTCTCCGTGGTGTAGTAGCAAACGTACTGGACCACGACATCGAATTCCAGTGATGCTGCTACGTTTACTTTCGGACTAATACCCTTGTGAAAGGCATGAAACCCTAAATCCCCTTTCTATGGGTTAAATATAGCACCATTATTGCTCTTCTACAAGGATGGCTTTGGCATTAAATGACCGACGAAGGTTGATATGCCATTAACCAAACCATGAATAAATCTGATAGTGGCTGTTATTTAATCTTCAACAATGACCACCAGATACCAAGTGGGATAATAATAATAATAATAATAATAATAATAATAATAATAATAATAATAATAATAATAATAATAATAATAATAATAATAATAATAATGATTGAAGGCTATGGAAATGTTAAGAAAAAAAACACATAAATTATTTTCTAAGAAAAAGAAAATAGTCATCGGAGTGTAGAGAAAAAAAATGACAGAGGCATTCCTCTAAATTATTATATATTAATTCCCCTCGCCTTAAACACTAAAGAAAAAAGGAAAAAAAAAAAAAACCCAGGAATTTTGCTAAAAAGAAGAACTTATGTCTTGAGAGTTTTCGGTCTATTATAATAACTGTGAAGAACTGAGTTTTACAAGAAAGAAAGAAAGAAAGAAAGAAAATAAAAATAACAAAAAATCTTCGTGACATTAAAAAGAACGAGAGAGAGAGAGAGAAAAAAAAAACGATATTTTTTTTTCTATTGCCAGCAACTGAAATTTATCAAACGAAAAAGAAATAATTGATTGATTCATTGATTGATTGATCGAAAAAAAGAAAAAAGAAAATGAGATCATATAAACGGCGTGTGTAACTCTTCAACACAGAAGATTCGTCGTTTAGTCTTCAAAAAAAAAAAAAAGACAATATGAAAGCAAATATTTCAATTACAAGAAACTTTGAACAAAAATGTACAAATGATATAAATTTTCTACAAGAAAGAAAGAACGAAAGACCACTACAATATACAGAAACGTGAGAATAATATTTGCCAGTTTAGGTAAGTAAAAATCAACATTTTTTTTCATTTACTAATTATATATATATATATATATATATATGTATGTATTTCTGTGAAGCAAGGTATGAAATTGTTTTTGTCCTGTCGGCTAGGGCTGTAGAAGACGCCAGCTGCACCTCTGCAGAGGGGTAAGACTTCCTCAACGAGTGTCCAAGATATGACACTAAACAATCTGATGATGAGGTTCTTATGATGCTGGAGCTTTGGGGGACACTGAGGACCCCTTCATTGCCATCGCTCCCAGGTCCACTCGGGCCCTGAGTGGTAGCACCTGATAGGGTCCTATCTATGGGTTGAATAGAAATAAACAGCGTACTTTATGCTAAACTGAATAGTTTGAAATGGAACTGTTTTTGACATTGAAACTGTACCTACGCTAAACTGAATCGTTTAAAATAGAACTGCTTTGGCTTTTAACTGTGTGTAACAAAATCTCTACATATACTAAACTGAATTGTTTGAATTAGAACTGTTTGAAAAAACTGAATAGCTTGAAATAGAAATGTTTTTGACAATTAAACTGTGTTCTCATGATAAAATGAATTGTTTCAAATAGAGCTCAATATATGTATAAAAATGGATTTGGCATTAAATAACCTACAAAAGTTGATATGCCATTTAACCCAACCAACCAACTACGTTTTATTTACCGGATCAAATTTATTCAGTACAGAATTAAACCTATATATACTTATTAAGATTAACTTGATTATTAATTGATTTATGAAATTAAATATATTATCAGTTTAAATTTCATCATAAGGTACGTCAGGGACACTCGACGAATATTCTATCGTTATATTTGTTATAAAGAAGAAAATCATCTCAGATACACCAAGGGGGTTGTCCTCGTGGAGTAATGGTTGAAGCGATGGACTGCAGAATCGTAGTAAGCGAATCACTCTATTACGTTCACTTTTGGGCAAATACCCTTGGGAAAGGCATGAACCCCCTTATCCTTCCATCTATGTGTTAAATAGTACCACTACTGTTCTTCTAGGGGAATGGCCTTGGCATTAAATAACTTACAAAGGTTGACGTGCCATTAAACAAAGAAACCAAACCAAACCAAACCAGATATACCAAATTAAGTTTGATGTAATTTCTTTCCGCAATAAAATACGTCACTTACCGACGAAATTTGGGGCAAATTTAGGTACAGTCGATAACTAGCATGGCCAAAATTTAGTCTTGCACAATTCCTAGTGGATCATCGTTCCCACTCAGTCGTGTATACTCTTGTATTTCTGTTGTGCCATTGGATGCATTCGCTAATTATGTGATGAACCGTTTAATCCATGTCAATCTATGACCTACATTTGCTCTTCTCTTCCATATTATCAATTTTTACTTTTTCATAATATGTCCTTATGGCAATAAATTATGTTGCTGTTTACAGAGTTTCAGTTTCTCTTTTCGGGTTTCCTTTTCTTAGCCCTGTCCAGGTGCAATATTTTTGTGTATTATACACTTTTGCTTTTAGATAATTCTTATCTACTAAAATCCATTTGCTCTTTTCAGGGTATCTCGCGTGCAAATTTAATTGTTTGTCTCTTAAAGTATCCACACGATTGTTTTTCTTCCAATTTTCGTTTTCTAGAAGCTGCTATTATACTGCTTTTCCTTTTATTTATTGATATTGCTTTTATTGGCAACTGTGGTTGGTCTTTGCTCTTTCTTATAAGTTATGTCCCCCGAAAAGAGCATAAAAATAAACAGGACAAACACGTATTGAGAGAGAATACAAGTTATAGTTGTTGGCGACCGTAGTCGAGGACGACCAGAAGGCTCCCTTTTCAATAGCTACAACACCGAGGTGTAGGGGAGGGCGCTGCTCCTTTCCTTGGATTGCTCCAATTTACCCTTGATATGTACCTTATATCGCTGAGTGTTAAGCAAGGTGGTATCAAGTACCATTTTTAAAGTCTTTGGTACGACACGACCTGGGATCGAACCGTGGTCTCCCGGACCATTAAAAGTTATACATTATAGAAAAACAAGTCATACAATATCGCCAGTGTAGTTCTTGCTACCAACGGTGTTTGTCACACGCCCCACCAAACGAGCGAATACGGCACAAGACCTTTTTAAGGTGGGTCCAGGCGCAGGGCCGTTGCCCAGACGCGCCAGGCGTTCCCAAAAATGCATTGGGCCCTGTCGGCATTCCTCTAAAAAGGGACGCCTCAGGCACCAGACGATAAATGTAGCCACTCTGAGGAAGGTTAGAGCCTGGGGGACGGGCCCCTGAGGCTCGAGGAATAAGTCAGTTTAGGCCGCGTGACGCAATTGCTAGCCCCCCAGTACTCGCGTCAGACAGCCTCGACTGACTACCGTATCGAGATATGATGCATCCGACTAGATCCGTGCCGTTCATACCACGGCTGACCGAAGTGTGCCCCATCCACTGGATTGGTACAAGTGGGCAAAACCGCAACAGCTTTGCAACCAACACCCTGAGTGGATTACAGTCAAATATCATATCCTTATTGGAAGAGTCCATTGTGTATCAAAAATAGGGATGATACCTCAACATTATGATTTCCTCAAGTCCTAGAATTGTTGTATATATGCCGCCTCAAATATTGGCAAGTTCCCTTCCTCCTTATTTTCTGACACGCATTGTTTTGTTTTGTTTATGTAATCTCTCGAGTAGAGGGATTTGAGCATCGTCATCTGACAAAGTCCCTTCCTTTGTCTATTTTAAGAATGGTCCAGAGTATCTTACAAAGGGACTGCCCAGATGTTTATTCTTTTAATGAGATTTCTTCTCCAGGGTTTGATTTTAAAAAGTTCGCTTGTTCCTCTGTGGTACACTTTCCTTACCCTTTCTTTCATCTCTGCTTGCTTGATGAAGTCCTATTCTGATTTTTCCAGGTACTTTTTTTCTGAAACGTAGTTGGTTAGAACGATAGAATATGCCGACTTCATAACCACTGTTCCCCCAACAAGTGTCCTGGATATGACACTCATCTATCTGATAGTGAGGCTTCTATCCAGGAGCTCTGGGGATTGTGAAGTACCACTTCATTGCCATTACTTTCAGGTGTACTCTGGCCCAGAGTGGTAGAATCTGTTAGGTCCCATCTATGGACTAAATGGAACTATTAAACCATTTAACTGTATGAAAACAAATTATTAACGCTAAAGTGAATTATTAATATGACATAGCAATCCTTGAAACGATTTTGGTGCAAACGAATGCATAATGTTGAATAGAATTTTTAGTGTTAGATAGCAATACTTGAAATCTTTAATTTCATGGGTAAGACATTAAACTGCTTTTGACGGCGAGTTTCTAGTTTTAGAGTTTAAGGACTGTGAAGTAACCCCTCTTTAACATAACTCGCAGGTTCACTTTGACACTGTTAGGGTCCCATCAATGGATGAATTAGGATTGTTCAGTCTTTTTTAGGGGTGTAATATAACGGACTGGCGCTGTCGTTGAGAACGCGAGTGCATCGGCTGTCGTCAATCAGTGAAAATGTCACGAACCTAGCGCGTGCGGGCAGAATGATCTATAGGGTTCAGACGTGATTTTAATATAATCACACGTGTTTCACAATAGTTTTCACTAGTGTCACCGAACATTCGGGAACCTCCAATTTGTTCCAAAATATCTCTATATAAAAAGGGAGATTTTGGCAGTTGAAAGCAGGGTCCTAAACAGGTGCGTCAGAAGTTCAGGAGACCCCAACCCGTCATTACCAGCCTGTCACAATACGATTAATAGGAGCGTGTCAACAAGCCGGCTACCACGACATCCGCCGTCGCTACCAAGAAGAGGGAGGAAGAACGCATGAAACGAACTTTTCGCGCTGCAAGCCGTTGTAACCAATGTGAATAAAAAAAAACGACTACTATTTTTCTTCCTTAAATTTCGAGTTTGAGTGTTTCTTTTTCTGCGGACTCCTTTCTTTCAAACAAAACATTTTGGTCCTATGGTACTGGGGTCATTATTAATATCAAATTGATTTATTAGTTTTAAATAGCAAAACATGCAGCCATTTAACTGTGTTCAAACAAGTGATTATTATTACATTGGAATACATGATACATAGAATTAGTAATGCTAAAAAGCAATGCCTGAAACCATTTAACTGTGTGCAAATAGAACTGTCAATGTTAAATTGCAATACTTAAAACCATTTAGCTATGAGCAGACAATATATAGCAATACTTGAAACCATTTAACTCTGAATACTCTGCGTTGGCTGTTAAGGGAGCACCTGCCGTTCCTTACACTCAAATGTGTCATAAGATTCCCGTGTTTACTTGAACTTGTATGTGAGATTTTCCATAGGTAGTATATTCTGTTGTGTATTATTTGAGCTCCTGGTATTCTTCCAAAGAAGAACAACATTCATCAGTTACAATAATAATAATAATAATGACAATAAAAATTTCTATCTTTATCATTATTATTTTACTACTTGTGAGTTTTTCATATCAGTTTTAATAGATAATTTTTCCTGGAGTCTAAGTGACAGCAAGTCTCCTCTGGTCTCCAGGACCATTTTCAATTAATCTAAAAGATTTTTATCATTCACGGTTTTCGGACGATTGTCTTCATCTTTATTGTTATACATACAACATTTCGACCGGTATGTCCTCCGGCCTTCTTCAGGTGTTTCTTGTGGAAATCGGGATTCTATATGGAATTTCGAATCATGTCCTTTATTTAATCCACAGGGGTCGTTTGTTCTGATTCCGTTTACACTAACCAGATACAAGAGCTAAGTATTCCTGTATTGTTACTCACCTGCAGTCAGGATTGAACCACCGATCTCCAGATGATTGTCACTCAGAAGCTTTGGGAACAAACACATATAACCGTTACGCTATGTGTCCTTCTTCTAAGGGACTATTATCTGGAGGTTGCAGGTTCAATCCTGGCAGCAGGCGAGTAACAATACAAGAATACTTAGTACTTATACCCAGTTATGGTTAACGGAACCAGAGCAAAACAACCCCTGTGGATTAAATAAAAGATGGGGTCTGAAATTCTGTGGAGGCTCTCGAGTTCGACAAGAAACACCTGAAGAAGGCAGAAGGGACATATCGGCCAAACCATTGTGAATATAACAATAAAGATGAAGACAATAGTCCAAAAACTCTGAATGATAAAAATCAAGCTTTGTCTCAGAAATAGAGACAACTAATATCAAGGATCTCAACACGACTGTGGTCTTAACTATCTCGATTCTTCATCTGATCTCTAATTTCTTCGGTCTCTTTTCCCAGCCTTTGTTGATCGTCTCTGGCACTCCAACAACAATAGGTATCACTGTCACTCTCATCTTCTTCTTTTTAGTTTTCTAAGAAGATCCGCGTATTTGTTTATCTTTTCGTTTTCTTTCGTTTTCATTCAGTTGTCGACCAGAACGGCAAAATCAACTGAAATACAAGTTTTTTTTCTTTTCGTGTTAATACAACGTCTGGCCTTTTAAACAGGATTAGGGGATCTGTTTGTATCCCAAAATCACTGAGAAAATTATGCATCTCATTCTCAAGGACGGATTTGGGTTTTTAGATATACCATGTAATCATCATCATCATCATCGTGTCATCAGCACCGATATCCCCTCCATATCGTCCATTGCTACCGGCAGGTCCTCAGGACTACATCCCGTATCGGCACAAAGCTGCTGTATGTAGGTTCGAACTGGTGGTCCTGGCTTTGCACGTCTATGTGAAGGGGTCCACAGGAGTACATCACTCACGAGCTCGTACCTACCTCTCTAGCAGTGTCCCGCATTTCTGGTTAGTCTAATTTTGATAGTTTTCGTGATGGGTGGTCGGTGGCCGTACAGCTGCTGGTTTGTGGGGTGCTGCCTTCATGACTTGTTCAATATTGCTTGCAACATTCTTGTGTAGTTGCCGTCAAGCTTTTTTTCCATACGTTTAGTTAGTGTCCATTTAGTGCATCCATATAGCAGTATCGACACGGCCGATGCTTGGAAGAAACTGCGTTTCCTTTTATCGGTCATGTCTGACTTCCATATGACTGATAGTCTATCGATAGCTGTCCATGCCTTTGCTAGTCACGTGCTGATGTCTGTCTCGGTTCATGAGACACTGCTTCCTAGGTAGATGAATTTGTCTACTAGTGTCAGAGAGCTACCGTTTAGTATGGAGATGTCACCTATTTGATTAAAGCACATATATTCAATTCTATTCAATATTATACATTCGTTTGCACAAAAATCGTTTCGAGGATTGCTATATCATATTAATAATTCACTTTAGCATTGATAATTTGTTTTCACAGTGTTAAATGGTTTAATAGTTCCATTTGACTCATAGATGGGACCTAACAGATTCGACCAATCTAGGCTAGAGTACATGTCTTGTGTGCATTGACATAGAGGCCAATGCCTGCAGCTGCTCGTTCCAGACTATGTAGCTGGGTTTCGGCTTGGGCGGATGCATTCGCTAGAAACGTTATGTCATCAGCGTAGTCGCCGTCAGTAATTGTTTTTGCAGGGTACCTTCTGCTTCTTTCTTTTGTTAGCTTGAAAAATACTATGTTGTAGTTTGGTCCAACTTGAGTCTCTTACACAATTCCCAGTGGACCACCTTTCCTCCGCAATATTTTACTCCTTTTGTGCTTATGATGTCGCGAATTATTAAAAGTGTTTTCTTTCTTTCATTTTATTTTCAGATAAAGCAAGACTTGTTTCCAGATGCCAAAAATGGGACCGAAAAGAGTAAAAGATTAACTAAATATGAAGAAAACGCGGGGAAAAAAACGTGAACAAGATTGAATAAAAAAGTACAAAAATAAACAAAAAGTTATCAGAAAAAATCCTTATGAAATGGGTTAACGCTAAAAGAGCAAAGACAAAAATATACTCAATACAGGAAAAGAACATCATTGTAAAAAATTTAAAAAATCAAAGCAAAAAACGCTATATATATATATATATATATATATATATATATATATATATATATATATATATATATATATATATATATATATATATATATATATATATATATATATATATATATATATATATATATATATATATATATATATATATATATATATATATATATATATATATATATATATATATATATATATATATATATATATATATTTGCATTTATGTGTGTATAAATATATTTATGTAAAATATATAAACAGAATTGCTTCTAATATGCACTGATTTATAATAGTTACACATTTTAAAAAGCGGTGAGTCCTCCTGGCGCAATGGCCAAAGTGCTGAACTGCAGTCTCGAAGACAGTGAGTTCGAACTCCAGTCGTGCTCTTACGTTCACTTTCGTACAATTACTGTAGGGAAAGGCATGAACCGCTTTATCCCTTCCAGCTTTGGGTTAAAATGTATCACTGTTGTTCTTCTACAAGGATAGCTTTGGTATTAAATGACCCTCAAAGGTTGGAATGCCATAATAAAACAAAACAGACAAACCAAATAAAAAATGTATATATAATCTCAACATGTGCATATTTGCTTCAGCTGTGTACAATGTCACTATACATATTTCTATAAAGAGCGAAATGGTCACTTGTGCGTCTGAATGTGTGTGTATATATATATATACATATATATATTCACAATTCAATTGTTTATTACAGAATGTCACCTATATTCTCCCCACTATCATATAATTCTACCAATGATAAAACAAAACATCTATGATTATTGCCAAACACACTTAACAATCCATTCAAATGCATAACTCTATTGCACATACCGTAGGACAGAGAACTGTAATATCGTTTGTCTTATGCCTGACGGTAATTAGCCAGTTTCAATTTCTTAAATCTTTATTATCATTTTTTTTCCCCGACTAGCTAGATTAGTCAATGTTTCTATCTTTTTGTCCGGTAGTTTCTGTGAACCTCAATGAAAGAGGATATGTTTCTCAGCTCACCTTTCTTTTGGTGGCTGGGGTACGAGGAGACAAGTGTTTCACGAGTACGGAGAGCGAGGAACGATTTAACGATACGAGAATAGCCGGTTCCAACTAGATCAAAGAATCTTTATGTCTGGTGTCAATTTCCCCCGATTTCAACGGCTTCACAGACTGAACAGAGGGAATTAAGCAACACAGTTGATAACACTTGAGACTAGTCATGTTTTTTGTGTTTCTTCTCCTTCATCCGACGATCAGCATTCATCGGCATATCAGTGATCAGTGACTTTGCCACGAAATTTCCGATTTACATTAAATATGGGAAAATAACCAGCTGGGATTCCAGCCTTGATCCCAAACCCTGCGAAGCAGTAACTCCAAATCGTAACCAAAAAAAAATTATCGATAGATGAGATGGATTTTTTAATGGCATGTCAACCTGCCTAGGGTCATTTTATGCCATGAGGTTAGGGAATCGTATTCATTGCATGTTTATATTTATATTTTTCATGTTCTTGTTTCTTTAGAGTTTTTTTTTGCACATAGTCCTATTGAATACAAATCATTTTTTAAACCGGCTTATTTTGGACTCTAATTGACACTACCACTCCGGATCAGAGTGGACTTGGGAGTAATGCCAATGAAATGGTACTGTACAATCCCTAGATCTCCAGAACAAGAGCTTCGCCATCAGATGCAGTTTACTGTCTTACTCAGAACACTTCTTTTTTTGTGAGGAGGAGTCATGCCCCTCTGAGGGGTATTTGGCCAGCGTTTTCTAAGCTCCGCTGATAGGAACGGATTCTTCCTTGGTACCTCATACTTCTGACCTTGTGCCAAACTAGCTGAGTAAATGACTCCCTAAAACTGCGTTCGCTTGAATAAAACAATTGGTATAAAACGTATTTCTCTAGAAGCCTGGTGGGTGTCCTCGTGGTGTAAGGGTTAAAGCGCTGAGCTGCGAAATCGTAGTAAGCGAGTTCGAACTCCACTTGCGTTATTACGTTCACTTTCGGGCAAATACTCTTGGCAGAGGTATGAACCCCCTTATCCTCCCAGCTATGGGTTAAATAGTACCACTATTGTTCTTCTAGAAGAATGGCTTTGGCATTAAATAACCTACAAAGGTTGATATGCCATTAAACAAAGAAACCAAACCAAATTTATACAAGGGCAATAACAGATTATGAGATAGAGGTTGTAATTATTATTATTATTATTATTATTATTATTGTGCTGTTTTTATTGATAGACAGATATGCAGATATACACACTTCAAAAGAGCAGAATAGATATGTCATCATCAAGCCATACCGCTAGCATGGATTTCCCTGACTCTTTTTCGCCATTTGTCTCTATTGTCCATTGCTTCTGGCAGGCCGTCCAGACTACATCCTGTGTCTGTACAGAAACCTAACCGTGAAGCCTGAATAATTCTAACACTTCCAGTTAGCATTATCTCGAAGCTGTCTTCTTGTATCCACGTGGCAGTGGCGTCTTACTCTTCTATAGGGCATGCAGACAACGTATTGAAAGCACCACAAAAAAGGTTATAGATTGGAATTTTGAACCTAGCAAATTTTTGGTCTTTTGTTAGGCTAAATAAAACCCTAAGTTATACATTCAGTAGCTTTAAAGGCTGTTTCGCCTGAGATGAATCGTCTGCTTAGACAATAATCGCATAATCTTAACTATTGAGAAGTAATTTTCCTTGGTGAGGTTATGGCTAGTTGAAACACTATTTTAACACTCCTCGATGGCACAAGCCGGATATCAATTAGAAACAACCGATTGATTGATTGATTGATTTGAACAGTATATAAACCTCACTCGGCTTATGTTATGCCTACAGGTTAGGAAATCGCGTTCGTTGTAAGTTCATATTTATATCTTTGTGTAGTATTTTTTTTTTACATGGACCTATCGAATTTTAATAATTTTTGAATTTATCTATTTAACTCATTTATAGGACTGTAACCAGTTCAACTACTTCGGGTCAGAAAGTAATGGCCATGAAGAGATACAATGCACTTCTCATATCTTTAGAACATGAGTCCTATCATTAGATGCACCCAAATATCATATTCAAGACAATTTCTGGTTACCGTTAGTGCAAGCAAATGAGTATACTTACAGTCCTCTGTCTCTAGCTATTAACATATACGGAATCTGAACAATATATATATATATATATATATATATAATTAAGGTGATATATGGGAATATTTGAAAAAATATACTTTTTATGTATTCTTTCATTTTCTATTAAGTATTGTGTATTTGTGTAAAAAAAAATTCTCTCACATTTTTCATTGTCCCTTAAAAATCTTTCAAGAAATGACTTACAAAAAATTAAAAAAAAAAGACATTTACATCAATATGAATTTTCTTTACATTCAGTCACACACACGTATATATATATATATATATATATATATATATATATATATACCAATTAACATTTATGTAAATATAATCACACACACACACACACACACACACACACACACACACACACACACACATATAGACAGATGTTTACAAACACTAAGACGAATACACATATATAAATGAGTACATGCGCATGCGCACACATATTACATTTATAAATACCAATGCGTTAGCGCTGACAGTAACAAACAAATTATATAAATACATGCGTATCTCAAAATAAACATCCACGAAGGAAAAGATTGCTACCCGAAATCAGGTGGAACGTAAGGTATAAAATGAAGGTCTCAAAGACTGCGTTGAAAGAAAAAAAGAAAGAAAAAAGAAAAAAGAAAAAAGCCATCATTGGTTTTCTGATGAAGTAGTTTGTCTAGATACGTGAAATATCTCACGAGATATAGACGAAACACTTTGATAAAAATGTTAGTAGAGATTAACCAAATCTGTATTAATTCTGTGAACCTTTGGGTAGCACCTTCTGCTAATATGCGCGCAAACACACACACACACACACGAATTTATATATATATATATATATATATATATATATATATATATATAAACATGACATTACAAAAATATACTGGTTGGTTTACCCAACAAAAGAAGAAAGTTAACACCTTCGTGGAGACATCAGTAACAAGACTTCACTCTTATGATCACCTTTTGGAAAATCAGATTTGAATGAAATTTTGAAAATTGGTACTCTGCCTCTCTCCATTTCATAGCTGTTGCTACACTGTCTTCAGTATACTTATCATTGGCTTTGTGCTAAGTCAATACCTTATATATATATATATATATATATATATATATATATATATATATATAAACATTCAAAATGTGTACATATATACGAGTCGAGAAACGTTTAAAAAGTTTTAAGCCTTACCCAGAATTACTCAAAGTAACAAGACAGTTTTTCCTTGTAGGCCCCCACCTCCACATCACTGCACTTGGTCCAACGTTGTTTAAGTATTGCAATACCATCACAGAAAATGATATTCTTGTCCTCCAAAAAACCCTCCACAGTACATATGACGTCATCATTCTTTCTAAAATGATTACCCCATTGGGAGGTGTGTGTGTGCTTGTGTGTATGTATAAGTGTGTGTGTATATATATGTATATTATCTGTATATGTGTAATTGGAGGAGGCTGTGGCGTAATGGTTATCGTTGTAGGAAATGGACATAGCGATACGAGTTCAAAACCTGGACGAGGCTGATTGCATTTCGCATAACATCAATACCCTTGAGAAAGGTATGAATCAAATTATGAGTAAGAAGTAGGGCAGACTGGGTTCTTTAGCCTTGGTGAGGCAATCAATCAAGAAAGAAAACTCTGAATTCCAACTCCGTTAAAAATTGACCTTATGTCACGTTCTATTCGTGCGGAGGGTTGGTATATATATATATATATATATATATATATGTGTGTGTGTGTGTGTGTGTGTGTGAGTGTGTATGTATGTATGTATGTATGTGTGTGTGTATATATATATATATATATGGGTGTTTTTATATATGTGTGTATATATGTATGTGCAGGCATATATGTGTGTGTATATATGTATGTTTGTGTACTTATATATATTTGTGTGTGTGTGTATGTATGAATATTTATGATCCTGCTGGTAGCACGGATTTCCCTGGCTTGCTATTTGTCTTTATCATCGATCTTCTAGACTACATATTGTGTCCGTACTAGTAAGTACTAGTTGCATATATGCACATACAGTTATAATTAAAGTCAACACGAAAGTCTTTTCAGTCAATAAAATGTAGAGGAATACCCCAAGATATTTCAAGTAAAAAATAGGATAATAATAAAACATTATAAAAACTCACGACACCGTGTTTTACGTGGTATGTACTGAAGGGATGTCTATTCAACACGTCTGATTTTGTTAGATTAAAAAAGTTGCTTGTTGGCCGACCGTTGTCGAGGGCGACTCGAAAGCTCCTTTACTATCTAAATAAATGTGGTTTTCAATAATATTTTCCTTCCATGAATATATATATATATATATATATATATAAATTAATTCGTGAGTCGAGACTATCCTACTACAGTTTCTCCTAAAGCGGCTCCTCAGGTTACCAAATTCTGGAATTAGTTACCCTGAGGAGCCGTTTTAGGCGAAACTGTAGTAGGATAGTCTCGACTCACGATTTAATTTTTGTAATTTTGCTCTACCTAGTATTGAGCACTCTTTGTAATTGTAGCATTGCAGCATTTTGTGGTGGGTTTTTGTTCTTTTGACCAACGGATTGCGTATCTCTTGATTTTTTTCAATTGGCGCGACAACGTTGGTCTTTTCTTTTTTTTTCTCCCGATAACCTTTTTCTTTTTTCCCCGGGCAATGATTCGAGATATATTGTTATCTCTGAATTCTGGCGTTTTTTTTTCTTTTCCTTTGTCACCGTAAATGCTGTTAGGTAGTAAATTAGTATATATATATATATATATAAGTGTGTGTGTGTGTGTGTTTGTGTGTGTGTGTGCGTATGAGAGAGAGAGGGATAGAGAGAGAGAGAGAGGAAGAGAGAGAGAGAGAGTACTTATTTAATACCCAGAAATGTAAAAAAATAGTTTCCGGTAAAAACTTTATCGAATGTCAAAACAAGTAATTTCATACAACCGATTACATTCAACCGGACAAAATATACGAGGAAAAGTGTTGGAATGGCCAAAGAATTGTGACTATAACAACCAAGATGAGGATACTAGTTCAAATTATTAAGTGTGTGATAATGATACATCCCCATCCCAGGAAGTGCCAAAAAATTGTGATGGGTCAGTCAGGCTGGGGCTGCAGAATACACTAACTGCGTCTCTGCTGAGGGGTAAGACCCCCGCCCAACGTGTGTCCTGGATATGACACTAAACAATCTGATAGTGAGGATCCAGTAATGCTGGAGCTTTGGGGAATGCGGAGTACCCCTTCACTGTCATCACTCCCAGGTCCACTCTGGCTAGGAGCGGTAGCATCTGATAAGATCCTATCTATAGGTCAAACAGAACTAAACTGTGAACTTATGCCAAAATGAATTGTTTGAAATAGAACTGTTTGTATGCATAAAAATTGATTTGGCATTAAATAACCAGCAATGGTTGATATGCCATAAAACCAAAACAAACCAAATCAAAGAATTTTGACTATGATAACAAAGATAGGGATACTAGTCCAAATATTTAAGGATATAATAATAATTATTCCACATTTTGGAAATGGCCAAAATATTGGGACGATAAAACTTACACTCCCATATATATGTATATATATATGTGTGTGTGTGTGTGTGAACGTGCATGTATATATATATATATATATATGTATATATATATGAATATATGTATATGTGTGTGTGTGTGTGTGTGTGTGTGTGAGCAATACACTTGTTAGTTTTCCATATATGAATGTAATCTTTTTTTTCAATTCAGTTTTAAGAGTTCTGAACCGCAACAGTGAGCCAGATACCAACAATCAGACATAGTTCGGTCTTAAATGGCCATTGAAATTGTGTGTCGCATTTTTCTGTTGTCGGGGTGGGTGGAGAAAGGCAAAAAAATGGTGATTTGTAAGCGAGATGATCCAGTATACTATTGCTTCACGGAAGGTAACTTTCCCTAAACGTGTCTACACATCCGTAAACACACACACGCACCCACACACACACACACACACACACACGCACACACACACACACACACAATTTCACACATTTCAATATGCAAGCAATCTATTTAAATTGGCATATGTAAATTGACTTACGCATCATGGGACATGAAAGTCAACGCTAGCAAAAATTCGGAAAAAATTAAATAAAATGTATAAAAATAAATTATTGAAGATAATGGAAACTAATAATGATATCACGTCCTTTTCCTCATACGGCTGCTAAAAAGTTGATAAAAAAAAGATTGAAAAGCTATTGAGTAAGAAAATGTCACGTGACCACTTCCCGCCTTAATTTGAAAATTTTAAAAAATCGGAAAAAAAGCGCTACAGCTACAACGGAAAAAAAAGGAAAAATATATATATATATATTAAAAAAAAAAAAAAGAAAAGAAAAAAAAGAACTTAAAAAATTTAAACTTAACGTATGGGTACTTTTCGTTTTGTTATAATTGTTGTTAAATACGTTTTGTGACATTTTTTACTCAAACTTAATTACTTCTATTTCTTTCTTACTTCATTTTTGTCTTTTTAAACGAATAAACTTTTAAAAGAAAGAAAAAAAAGAAAAATAAAGAAATAAAAAAAATGTGTATCTGAAAAAGAAAAAAAAAATATGGGCGTTAAATTTTTTTCTCACTAAGAAAAAAAAAAAAACTTTAAAAAAATCGATTTAGAATGCATTACAAAAAAAAAAGCAAACAAAAATATGTTTGAAAAAAAAAAAAGCTGAATTTTAAGAATTTAATAAAATTCCAGCTCACATCTGATTTCCCCTAGGAATGAAATGATAATCAAACTCACACTTTAACGTTTTTATTATCATTATTATTATTATTATTATTATTATTATTAATATTATTATTGTTTTTATCATTATTATTATTATTATTATTATTATTATTATTATTATTATTATTATTATTTATATGACGTCTACATGCATACATACATGTATACCATTAACATACAAGATGTATATAAACACAGACAGGTAGAAATATCATATATATATATATATATATATATATATATATATATATATATATATATATATAGCCATGCAGACAGTCAGTTATGTATACGTACATGAATACATAATAACAGATATGCGGGCAATTTTTAGGAGCTGTCTTCAATGGATCAAAATCCATACAAAACATGCTTTACTTATATAGATATGCGCGCGCACACACACACACACACACACACACACACACATACACATACATACATACATATATATATATATATATATATATATATATATATATATTTGAATGAGGATTGAATTCAACGAAAAAACTTTAATGCGCCTAGCTATATCTCTTTTTTCCCAGCTCTCTCAATCTATGTATGTATTTATGTGTCGATCTATTGCTGTCTATTTCGCTCTATTCATATCTATCTATCTATCTATCTATCTATCTATCTATCTATATCCTTCATATCTATCTATCTATCTATCTATTTCCTTCAGTTTATATCTATCTATCTATCTATCTATCTATCTATATCCTTCATATCTATCTATCTATCTATCTATCTATCTATCTATCTCCTTCAGTTCATATCTATCTATCTATCTATCTATCTATCTATCTAATCTATCTATCTCCTCAGTTCATATCTATCTATCTATCTATCTATCTATCTATCTATCTATCTATCTATCTATCTATCTATTTCCTTCAGTTCATATCTATCTATCTATCTATCTATCTATCTATCTATCTATCTATCTCCTTCAGTTCATATCTATCTATCTATCTATCTATCTATCTATCTATCTATCTATCTATTTCCTTCAGTTCATATCTATCTATCTATCTATCTATCTATCTATCTATCTATCTATCTATATCCTTCATATCTATCTATCTATCTATCTATCTATCTATCTATCTATCTATCTATCTATCTATCTATCTATTTCCTTCAGTTCATATCTATCTATCTATC
>CAUZXS010005076.1:157500-167500 GCA_963585895.1 Sepioteuthis lessoniana | reverse complement strand
ATGTCACTCCAGAACTCTTCTAAGTATTCTATCCGGTTTCAACAATTTTATCGTCTCTATTATTGATAATAGGAAATGTAATTTTAATTTTCTAGGGATATGAAGTTATTATTGTTTACTAAAGATTATCATTAGATAATTGAAGCTAAATGATTACTGGAAATACTTGAAGCCATATAATTGAGTGTAAATTATTATTATTAGATAAGAATACTTGAAACAGAATTTTTATAAAAATTATTATCATTATTATTTTACTCCTAGTGATTTTTTCACACCAGAGTTAGCTGGTTGTCTTTACTGGAGTTTGAGTGACAGCAAGCCACCTCGGGTCTCCGGGACTCTTCTCAGTATTTCAGCCATTCTCAACAATGCTGTAGTCTGGATGGTCTCGATTCTTCCTCTGATTCCCAATTCCTTCAGTCCCTTGTCCAATACTTTGGGGACCATTCCAAGTGCACCAAATACAACTGGTATCACTGTCACCCTCATGATCCACGTTTCAAGTTCTCTGGCAAGGTTCAAGTAGTTGTCAATCTTTTCGCTTTCTTTTATTTTCACTCTAAGGTCAGCTGGAACAGTAAAATTCACCAGACGCCAGGTTCTTTTTTTTCTGCTAGGTCAGGTCTTCTGGCCGGAAATTGGTGATCTTTTTGTGTCTCAAAAACCCAGAGAATTTCATAGATCTCATTTTCTTGGACCGATTCTGGTTTGTGCATATTCCATTTGGTAATATGGTTAAAATTCAGCTTTTTGTACAATTCCTAGCGGACCACCTTTCCCAGTCAGTCGTGCTCTTTTTATGCTAGTTGACTGCATTCGCTTAGTTTTTGATAAATCGTTTCAGCTCTTTCTCTGCATAACCCACACTTGCCATTCTGTTACCTTTTATCGATTTTCCCTTTAGTATAATTGGTCATTATGGCGTATTTTCTGTTGAGGTTTCCTTTTTTTAACCATATCTAAGTCTTCTCGTGTGTAGTCTCACCAATTTGTTGCTTTAAATATCCATACAGTTATTTTTCTTGAGATTTTTGTTTCCTGGTATTTGCTGTTTTTATATCTGTACTTATTTTATCAATGGTGTTATTGGCTGCTGTTATTAATCTTTCTTTGCTCTTTTTAATGTAGTCCTCAAGTCTTTGTATCGATGCGTCTACGCAAACCTGGTAAACCTTATTACATCTCCTTTTCTCGATTCATAGAGTCTACTAATATCATCTCTCGGATTTAAAGCTTTACACGTAATTATCAACTTCGTTGTCCTTTTGGTCTATTTTTCTAAGATACTTGAATCATATGGTTAACTTAAAAAAATTAAATTTGGTATCAGCCCAATCGACTAGGGCTGTAGAATACACTGACTGCATCTCTGCAGAGGGGTAAGACACCACCCATCCAACAATATCTTAGATATGATTTTATACAATATTATGGCAAGGCTCCAGCCTTAGAGTTTTGGACAATATGGAGTACCCTTTCATTGCCATTGCTCCTAGGTCCACTCTGACCTGGAATGGTAGCACCTGATCGGAATCTATCTAAGGGTCAAATAAGACTGTTTGACATTGAAACTGCGAGCAAATAAATGACTTACATTAAATCGAATTTTAAGAAATAGAACTGTTTACCGATTTAACTGTGTGTAAACAAATAACTAATGCTTAATTGGATTGTTACTGATACATCGCAATACTTGAAACCATTTAATTGTGTGCTAACAAGTTAGTAATGTTGAAAAGAACTATTTGTGTTGATCAGCAATACTTGAAGCTCTTTAACTGTGTGCCTAAATTGAATTGTTAGTCCCACACAGCGATTCTTGAAACCATTTCATTGTGTACAAATAGAACTATTTGTGTTGGTTAGCAATATTTCAAACCATTTACGTGAGTGCAAGCAAATGATTAATACTAAAGAGAACTATTCATGCTAAAATATTTGGAAATATTCAACTGTGTGCAAATAATAGTAATACTTGTGTACAAACAGATTCGCCCTGACTCGTTTAAAATAAGATTACCTACAAACTATTGACTTCTTAATCAAGTATATAATTATTTAACGGTTTACAAAGAAATGAGCTGTGGCTTATTTAAACATCTTATCTACAAACTATGAATTTACAACTCATATATAATATGTATAAAGAGCATTTGGCATAAAATAAGCTACAATGGTTAATATGGGATAAAATCCAACCAAACTTAAATTCGGTATTAAATAACCTAAGAAGGGTTTACATGCCATTAAACTAACCCATAACCAAAATTCTATAAATAGCATACAACTCGATACCAAACTTAATAGTCGCAGATTCAATAAAATCAGAACGGAATGAGAAGATAATTATATGCGGCAGCAGGTGGTTGTCGCCGTGGATTGCTAAATTCTTCGCCATTTCCTTTCAATCTTTTTGTTTATACTGCTGTGTTATAGACAGTCGCTACTTTTAGTTCAGTCTCATCGCAATGGGCTTTTTGGATGATTCACGAGGGGATGCAATCAGAAGAAGAAGAAGAAGAAGAAGACGAAGAAGAGTGAATAGGTGTAGAAAATACGTAAAACAAGGGAGGAAAACGGACACACAACAACGAAAAAAAAAATAACGAAAATAATAACAAAAAAATATTTGAAAATCGGAATCTAATTTTTGAAGTTAATCTATTATTGAAATTTTAAATTCAGATGAAGATTTATACACCCCTAAGCAACTTTTATAATAAAGAGATGAGGTCTAGACGTCTAGAAGTCAGTTTTCACAACTTAAAACAATTCTGTGAGAAAAAATTATGAGGCAAATCTCGAAACATACATACATATACACAGAAACATAAATATACATACACACACATATATATATATATATATATATATATATATATATATATATATATATATATATATATATATTCAGTTGGTTGGGGATGCAGAATATACCGACCACTTCTCTGCAGAAGAGTAACATCCACACAACGAGTATCCCGAACATGACACTTAAAAACATCATGGTGAGGTTCCAGTAACACTGGAGCTTTGGGGAATGCGGAGTAACCCTTCATTTGCAATAGCTTCCAGGTCCACTCAGGCCCGGAATGGTAGCACCTTAAAGGGTCTATCTATGGGTCAAATAGAACTAAAGTGTATACTTGTGCTAAACTGAATTGCATGAAATAGAATTGATTGGACATTTAAACTGTGTATTTATGCTAAATTGAATTGTTTGAAAAAAAAACTGTTTTTGACATTAAAACTGTATTCACTCTAAACTGGATTGTTTGAAATAGAACTATCTTACATTCAGCTGTGTGTAAACAAAACACTTCACTGATACTAGACTAAATTGTTTGAGATAGAACTGTTTATATGTTTAAAAATGGATTCGCCTTTAATAACCTACAATGGCTGATGTGTCATAAAAATAAACCAAACCAAACTATGTATATATATATATATATATATATATATATATATATATATATATATATATATATACTCACATATATATATACATATATACATACATACATACACACATACATACATATATTTCTATACATATACATACAAATCCATGCATAAATATATACAAACACACACATATACATACATACATACATACATGTGTAAATATATACGCGCATACATACATACATAAATGTATGTTACCACGAAAACATATACACACATAAATATGTACATACACATGCATACATACGTAAATATATACACTCATATATAAATATATACATACACATACATACATAAATATATATACTCACATACTTATTTATACAGTCCAAAGTAAAGTTAATGACCGTAGTCGACGGTGACCAGAAGACTTCCTTTTCAATAGCTACTGAAGGGAAGGGCACACGCCTTTCCCTGGATTGCTCCACTTGCCCTTGATACGTACCTTATAATGCTGAGTATCAAGCAAGGAGAAATAAAGTACCAATATTTTAGTCTTTGGTATGACTCGACTTAGGATTGAACCCCAGTTTCCCGGCTCATTAGCAAACACTCTATCAACTAGTATATATATATTTACATTTATATGCATGCATATGTACGTGCACATACACACACACATATATATATATACATGCATATGTATACATGCATATGTATGTGTATACACACACACACACATATATATATATATATATATATATACATGAATATGAAGATCCTTTCAAGTTTCCTGATTGGTGTCTGGGTTTGGGGTTGTAATTTGTAGATGAATTTACCAAAATTGTCCTGAGCATTTTCAAACCTTTTATAGGCCCTCGGGACAATTTTGGTAAATGCATCGACCAATTTCAAACCAAAACCAAGATACTTATCAGGAAACTTGAAAGGATCTTTATAAGGTTATATAGACAAAATGTCTTTATTATTTAATCAAACATGCTTAAATGAAAGACTGCTTCCCAACTATATATATATATATATATATAGTGTTACATGCTTAGAACATCGGTTGATAAAATCAAAGAAAACGGCTTCGAGCTGATAAAGAAAAGAAGCAGAAGGTACCCCGCAAAAACAATTACCGACGCCGACTACACCGATGACAGAGTGATTCTGGCAAATACAACCAACCAAGCCGAAACACTCCAACATAGTTCGGAACGAGCCGCCGCAGGCATTGGCCTCCATGTCAATGCACACAAAACTGAATATATGTGCTTTAATCAAGCAGGCGACATTTCCACACTAGAGGGAACTTCTCTGAAACTGGTAGACAAATTCACCTACCTAGGAAGCAGTGTCTCATGAACCCAAAAAGACATCAACAAGCGGCTAACGAAGGCATGGACAGCTATCAATAAGCTATCAATCAAATGGAAGTCAGACCTAACCGATAAAATGAAACGCAGTTTCTTCCAGGCGGCAGTCGTGTCGATACTACTGTATGGGTGCACTACATGGACGCTAACAAAACGGCTGGAGAAGAAGCTAGATGGCAATTACACAAGAATGTTGCGAGCAATATTGAACAAGTCCTGGCGGCAACACCCCACAAGGCACCAACTATACGGCCGCCTACCTCCCATCACGAAAACTATCCAAGTTAGACGAACCAGACATGCAGGATACTGGCGGAGAAGCAGGGACGAGCTCATAACTGATGTACTCCAATGGACCCCCACATATGGCCGAGCAAAAGCAGGACTAGCTCGGACATACATACAGCAGCTCTGTGAGGATACGGGATGTAGCCCTGAAGACCTGCCAGAGGCGATGAACGATAGGAAGAACTGGCGAGAGAGGGTCAGTGGCGAGAGCGGCATGACATGATGATGATGATATATAGTGTATCATAGGACTGTGCAAATGCAACATCTTTCATATTCTTCGGATTCACAAGGCTTAATTTATGCCGTGTTTTCTTGTTTCACTAAATTGATTTCAGAAGTAAGATTTGAGGATTTCGATGACGTTAAAAGAAAAAGCAACCATACCTTATAGGTACTTCGACCAATGGAAATCTCGCAGCTACAGGGACTTTTGTTTTTGCTTTTTGAAGATTAACATTTTGTTCATTGCTTGTTTGTGTCTTGGATAAATACAGCTTCAGTCTCGATAATTTTTTTCTAAACACACACCGTAGAATTATCGAGAAGTAAATATACGCGAGTGAAAAGTAGGATAATGGCGTAACGACGAACGGTACAGTATCAACAATCAAAATGAAATACAATCCCAAGCAAAATATTTTCATAGCCTCACGATAACTTTCTTATCGTCGGAGCCATTTTCACGCGATAATCACGGTAGCTAACTTTATTTATTTCTCGATAAGTGCCACGAGAAAACGGAAGGATATTTCTCGGAGAAACTGTTCCATCTATCAATGTATCCTTTCGGTCTATCAACCTGTATGTTGGTATTTCTGGTTTCTAATCTGTGTTAACTGATTTCCGCTTCCGGTTGAACCGATTGCTAGGTTACCTGTTGCCACTATAGTTGGTGCTCATATCAGCATATACAGGCACGGATACAAAATATTGACCTTCATAAAATTGGGATAATCAAAGGCGCTCAAAGTGCGTTGAAAGTGGATTTGGTAGCCCGAGTTCAAACACTGGACGAGGCTGTTTGCATTTTCCAAAACGTTAATATCCTCGGGAAATGTATGCATTCAATTATTATCCGTCTATCTATGGTTGAATAGTAGATCAGATTTGAGTTCTTTAATTACCAATCGGTCTAAGAGAATGAAAACTCTGAATTTAAACCGGTTAAACTCCGCATAAAAATACTTTGCACGCGGTGAAGAGATTGGGTAGATATATATATGAATTAACTGCACTGATTTTAAACCACTGTACTTGTGAATTTGAATTTTACCTTATAAATACCCATTTGGGTGCCTCGCGTAGTGTAATGGTTAGCAAGCTTGACTAGCAAACCTCCAAGAGTGAGTTCGAGTCTCATTGTGTGCCCCATCCATTCAGCCTCGTACCACATGGAGGCAAAAAGCCTAGTAAATTACTATACCCATTTGTACGGGGATTGATTGATTTTCAAGGCATTTTAACCTGTCTAGGGTTATTTTATACCTAGAGGTTAGGGAACCCCGTTCCTTTTACTTTTAAATTTAGATTTGTTGTGTAGTTGTTCCTTAAGAGATATTCTTTTTTTTTTATTTGTTTTTGTTTACTCATTATCCTATCGAATACTAATAATTTTCAAACAGATCTATTTGATCCCTTGAAAGGACCCTAACAAATCCCTCAGAGTCAGAGGGAATCTGGGGGAAATCGCAAATGCATCATCCCCTGAACATCTCTTATTTATGTTCGTTAGAGTGTGCTCTTACCTGATGATCGTGAAACTTAATTTAGAGACTGATCATAGGTTTAACTTTAAAGATTCAAATAAACTATCAAACGAAGGGAGAATACCTTGGGTGATGTAATGGTTTGTAAACCAGACTAGCAAACCTTCACGTGTGAGTTCGATTCTTATTGAAGACCCATTCACATGGCCTTGTGCCACATCTAAGCAAAAATCTTAGTAAATTACTTAGATCAAACAAAGGGTTTTTTTTCAACATTTCTCTTTTTTTTTGTAGTTAAATTAGTTCTAAAATGTTAAAATATTCCTTATTTAATTTCTCATTATTTCATATAAGAATAAAAAAATATAACTAATTATAAATCTTTAAAAAAAATGAACAATTTTCAATATTTTCTAAACTATACTCACAGATGTCATTTTGAGAATTTAAAAAAATCATTTCAAATTGGGTTTTAAATATGTTTATTCTCTATAGCAAATATGTTACCGTTTTGAATTAAAAAAAAGAGATATATACTGAATTGATTGATTGATTTTAATAGCATCTCACTCTGGGTTAATTCTATGAAGAGAGTTTAGGGAATCGCGTTCACTGTACATTTAAATTTACATTTTTTGTTGTTGTGTTTTTAGATTCTTTTTTTTTTTGCACACGATTCTATCGAATACGATTAAGTTACGTTAGGTTATTTGGTTTAATGGCAGATCAACCCTTAATTATTGTTTAATGCCAAATCCTGTTATATATATATATATATATATATATATATATATATATATATATATATATATATATATATATATACGTGTGTGTGTGTGTGTGTGTGTGATAAATGTGATTGTGATGTGTGTGGGAGGATTTATAAACGAATTGTTTGTAGGTAACATTATTTTTAAACGAGTTAGTGCTTATTTGTTCCGACACAGTTAAATAATTTCAAGCATAGCTATTTAAAACAGGTTAATATATACAAGCATTAATAAATCATTTGTTTACACACATTTTAAATGGTCACAAGTATCGCTATCTCAGGACAACTGGCCCTCAGTCACCGCTTTCTTGTACCTTTAAGATAAAGATAGGGTTTGGTAAATTTTTGCCACAAGAGCAGTTTGAAAAATCCGGTAGGGATAATCTTGAAGACGCTAGGGCTTGACATGACCATCCAATTGACTGAAGCAAGTGTCTCCGATCGCCTATTTTGCCTAATAAGGGCATAAGTGAAGTGTTGCAAGTAAGGGTACCGACTTTGGTTGTCAGGTCACAGACTACTCAGTCACTATGTTTTTTTTATTTCAACATTACGGGTCACTTCTCATGACCAATACGAAGCTTCGTTAGAAAGGTCTTACTTCTCTGCAGATATACAATCGACGTATTCTTTATACCAGTCTGATTATATTTACCCAACCCCTCTGCTCGGGCAGGATATGACACAAGGTCAATGATTTTAAGCGGAGTTTAACAGGTTTGAATTTAGAGTTTTCCTTCTCCTAGACTAGTTGCCTCACCAAGGCTGAAGAACCTAGTCTGCCCTACTATTTACCCATAGCTGGAGGGAGGATAATTGGATTCATACCTTTCCCAAGGGTATTAGTGCTATGTGAAATGCAATCAGTCTCGTCTAGGATTTGAACTCGTGTCGCCGTGTCCATTCCCCTACGACGATAACCATTAAACCATATAGATCGACGAAAGCAAATAATTTTTAAACATATCTATTTGAGACATATGGGATGCTAGCAATATCATCATTCAGAGTCTTAAAAGAACTCGGAATAAAGACAAGGAAAGGGAACATCACACTCCCCATGTCTCCTGAACTGGATCCTTATCGTCGGATGCAGTTTAATGTCATACCCAGGATACGCTTTTTGAGGGTGCCTTACTCCTCTACTGTTGATACAATCAGCTCATTCTAAATTTCACCAAAAGGTAGTCTATTTGTTCTGGCACCTCGTTTGAATATAATGGTTACCAATTTACCGCACAGATATATTCGTAGTGAGTTCGATCCTCACCGTATGCTTTTTACTTATGGTAAATATAAGCTAAGATTCTTAAGAGCTTCACATGGTGTAATAATTAGGTTGGGGGACTAGTACCAGTGAGATTGTTTTCGCTGGGTGCCTCCTATTTACATGGAACCAATCTAAACTAAAAGATTAAACTTCTATCAGTTAATCATTTGGTTTTTAACCAGGAGCCTATTGGTTTGGTTTGGTTTTATGGCATATCAACGATTGTAGGTTATTTAATGCCAAATCCATTTCTATACATATAACTAGCTCTATTTCAAACAATTCAGCTTAACATAAGTACACAGTTTAAATTTCAAAAAAGTTCTATTTCAAACAATTCAGTTTAGCATAAGTACAGTTTTTCGTTAAACACCGGTAAATGTAAACACAGTTCTATTTCAAACAATTCAGTTTAGCATAAGTACAGTTTTTTGGTTACACACAGGTAAATGTAAAAACAGTTCTATTTCAAACAATTCAGTTTAGCGTACGTACACAGTTTAGTTCTATTTAACCCGTAGATAGGACCCTATCCGGGACAGAGTGGACCTGGGAGCGATGACAATAAAGGGATACTCCGCATTCCCCAAAGCTCCACCATTATTGGAGCCTCATCATCAGATAGTTCAGTATCATTATCTGGACATTCGTTGGGGGAATCTTATGCGTCTGTAGAGATGCAGTCGGTGTATTCTGCAGCCCCAGCCGACTCGGCCACTAGGAGCCGTGTAAAATTTCGAGGGTCGTGGACCATATGAAATAAAAGAGACATAAGGAATCCCCGTAGTTATTGCAGTTGGTGGTTTGGTTTGGTTTAGTTTGTTTAATAGCATACCTACCTTCATGATTATCTAATGGCAAAATCATCCTTGTAGAAAAAACAGTAGAGGTACAACTTAACCGATGGCTGAAGGGAAGGGGGAGTTCCTGCCTTTCCAAACGGTATGAGTCCAAAAGTAAATGTAATAACACGACTGGAATTCGAACTTACTTACTACGATGCAGCAGTTAGCGACATATCGACGTGGACTTTGATTTCTTTTGGTCTGATGTAGTTTCTTTTTTTAATGGCCTATAAACCTTCCAAGGTAATTTAATGCCAAAACCATCCTTCCAAATAAAAAGAAGTGGTACTATTTAATGTATACTTGGAAGGATAATAAGGTCT
>CAUZXS010005076.1:45000-155000 GCA_963585895.1 Sepioteuthis lessoniana | reverse complement strand
CTCTCTCTCTCTATATATATATATATATATACTATATATATATATATATATATGTGTGTGTGTGTGTGTGTGTGTGTGTGTGTGTGTGTGTGTGTGTGTGTGTGTGTGTGTGTAAAAAGATAATGAGTTTACGTTACTATTCAGTATAGCTCATTAATCGCAAAAAATGGTTTGGTTTGGTTTGTTTTTATGGCATATCCACTATTTTATGTCATTAATGCCAAATCTATTTTATACTTATAAACAGTTCTTTTTCAAACAATTCAGGTTAGCATAAATACACAGTTTCAATGTAAAAAAACAGTTTACTTTTTTCTATCGGTAATTACTATATATATATATATATATATATATATATAAAAGAGAGAGAGAGAGAGAGAGAGAGAGAGAGAGAGAGAGAGAAAGGGTGATGATAACTAGAATAAGTTGTGTAGAAGCTACAGCAATACCTCCCAAAACACTTTGATCAGGGAATGGCCCTTGGCTTCGGCATAGTTTCAGGACTGAATCTTCATTGAGGCTACTGACAGAAAATCCCTACTTTCGCTTGCTATTGCTTTTCATCTGTGAAATGTTTCCTGATGTGAAAGACGAGTTTTAATTTTAATCTCAAATTTGTGGGATTTTAAAACAAAACTTGCGAATAAAAAGAAAAACATTTTAGCTAAGACACAAGAATTGGAGTAAGAGTTTTTTTAAGTTTGATTTAGTTTAGTTTGATTTGGTTTTCTGGCATATTGTAACATAGCCAGATATGAATACGTGAAATAGACATACTCATACCGGTACGCAAAGCGTTCATAATCATATTTACCCAACCCCTCCGCTCGGGCAGGATATGACACAAGGTCAATTTTTTAATCGGAGTTTAACAGGTTTGAATTCACAGTTTTACCTTCTCCTAGACTAGTTGCCTCACCAAGGCTGAAGAACCTAGTCTGCCCTACTATTTACCCATAGCTGGAGGGAGAATAATTGGATTCATACCTTTCCCAAGTGCTATGTGAAATGCAATGAGTCAGGTCCAGGATTTGAACTCGTGTCGCCGTGTCCAATTCCTGCGACGATAACCATTACACCACGGGCACTTCCTAATGCAAAACGTTCATAATGTCCATAACGCATATGTATGACAGCATAGGAATCCCGAAACACCTTCTTAGTTCAGGTACGAAACTTTTTATTACCTTTGAGTTTAAAGGTTTTACGACATAAGGAGAGAGATACACATTCTTTCTATATTGACTTTTCCACCGGCCACCCATCACGTGCGGCGTCCATAGCGCACAAATTCGTCTGGCCTCGCCCAGGTCTCAATCTCAACTAACTGACTTTTCTCAAATCTCAGCCCACGCTTCCGGTGCATGACGTCATTGACATCCCTAGTCACATCCTCTACCTGGGATTTTTATTGTGACATCTCTGAATGACACGTCCGCTCCGCACGCGCGTGAACACCTGCGCTCATGTTTGTACCTAACTCACCCATGCACTGAGCCGAAAGGTTCTAAGCCTAACTAAACCCTAAGGCAAGATATATAAAACGAAATCCCTCAGCCATTATATTACAATATCAATAATTGTGGGTTATTTAATCCCAAATCTTTTTTTTACATATATATTGAATATATGTTTGATTTGTAAACACATTTTGTAGATACAAACAATTAAATTATCCAACAGTTCTATTTGTAATAATCAAATTTAGCATTTGTCATTTGTTTTTGCTCAGTTTCAATGTCAAATATTTCTATTTGACCCAGAGTCAACCAGTCAGGTTTTACCACTCTGGGTCAGAGTAGACCTGCGAACAATGGCAATGAAGGGGTACTCTGCATTCCCCCAAAGCTCCGACATCCCTGGAGCCTCGCCATCAAATGCAGTTTAGTGTCATAAGCAGGACACTCATTGGTTTCAGGTCTTAACCCTCTGCAGAGATATGGTCAGGGTATTCTAAAGCCTCAGGCGACAGGTTAAAGTGTTTTATCAGCAAAATTTTTTACTTTACTACTTTTGTGCGTGGTTAAATGCTTTATTGTCCAAAAGTGTAATTTTGCTACAAAATTTTTCTCTCACCCTAGTATTAAATTCTGAATGTTAACAGTTGTTGAAGTTTTTGAACTCCTGTGTTTGCAATATTTTAATAGTACACGTAACTTTACGGTGCGTATATCACGTGACCAAAGCATTTCGAGCTATGGTAAATACCCACAGTGGTTAGTAGTATCGCGGTAACTGGTGCGCTGGTACGTTGTGCATTGCTTCAATCCATGCGTGATTTGAAAGCCGTGCAGGTGGATGTATAACGTAGTCTAATTCGGGAAATTATCCTTTAAGAGTTCGAACCAAAAGTATTTATTGCGCGAAAGGTGACGGGTCAATAACCAGTACTATATATCCGGAACAGAGTGGTGAAGCGAGTAATGGCAGTGATGAGGTGTTCCATATTCCCCAGTACAGGAAACAGATGGTTGAAGAAATTTTGCTCGATTCACAATCATCCCGACGATCTTTCAATGTCAGGTATGTGTAATATAATGGCCGAGGGATTTCGTTTCATATATCTTGCCTTTCGGTTTAGTTAGGCTGAGAACCTTTCGCTTAGCGCATGGGTTAGTTAGGTGCAACATGAGCGCAAGTGTTCACGCGAGCGCGCAGGGGGGATGTGTCATTCAGAGATGTCATGATAAAAATCCCAGATAGGACTTGAGGATGTGAATGACGTCACGCACCGGAAGCGTGCGCGGAGGATTTGGGGGGATTTGAAAAAAGTCAGTGGAGTTGAGTCTTGCCGTCCGAAGAAGAAGGGTGACTTTCGCTTGCTCGCCGAGGCCTTATGGCGGATGCCACACGTGTTGAGGGGGCAGATGGAAAAGCCAGCATAGAAAGATTGTGCCTCTCTCCTTATGTCGAGAAACCTTTTAACTCAAAGGTAATAAAAAGTCTCGTACCTGAACTAAGAAGTCGTAAGTGTTTTTCGTGTATCGGAATTCCTATGTTCTATGTATATATGTTATGAACATTCTATGTACGTTTCACGTATCCGTATCATGGGTATGTTACATAGGCATAAAACCGTACATTCTGAGGCTTCAAGACAAATCGGGCAAGTAGCACTGAGAAAGTAACAGGCGATCCCGGTATCTCACAATCCAAAGTGTTTCACAAACTTCACTACTCGGCTATGCCAAATTGTGTATGACGTTACCAAAATATTGCAAAACTTTTGACTCACTCTATTAACAAAACCCAACGGAAAATATCTAAAAAGAAAAAAAAGAGGTAAAAAAATAAAAGGGAGCATTTTTAGTTGCTGGAGTATATCTCATAATTCATAAAATATGATTAAATGCTGCCTTTATTTTTCATTATATATTTATATGGTGATTTCTTAACGGCACCCATCTCCTCAACAAGTAAAATGTAATCGCTGTGTTATACGGCACCAGTAGAAGGGAATGAGCACTAATATGCCTTTATTTACTATTTACTTTAAAAACAACAATAAAAAATTGCTAGTCCCAATCTTGCCTCTCAACCGAATAACACACGGCTATATAATATTAAACAAACACAGGAGTTTAAAATCGTCTCAATTAATTTTTCAGACTCTTCCATTTTATCTGGCATGACGTATCTCGTTTATCATTAATTACTACCAATTTGATAATTTGCCAGACCGACTTTTCTTAGAAATGAAACCGGAAAAATGTTCTTGGTTGTTTCATATGAAATGACTGATTATATATATATATATATACATATTTACCTGCCCTTCTGTACAAGCAGGATGCGACACAAGGTCAGTTTTTGAGCGGAGTTTAACAGGCTTGAATTCAGAATTTTCCTTTTCCTAGACTGGTTGCCGTACCAAGGTTAAAGAGCCCAATATGGACTACTATTTACCCATAGTTGGTGAGAGAATAACTAGATTTATGCATTTCCCAAGGGTATTAGTGCTATGTGAATTGCGAACAGCCTCATCCAGGTTTGGAACTCGTACTGCTGTGACCATTTACTACGATGATAATCATTACAGCAGAAACGCCTTCTCTCTCTCTCTCTCTCAATATATATATATACATTTATCTATATATATATAGATTGTCAACATTTTTGTTTTATTTTTTCTTATGTATACGAACTGACATATTGGCATATTTGAAATTAAAGTTACGATTAGTTTCTAAATTTTCTTTGGCCAAACTATTGTTCCTGTTTCCGTTTTCAAATCCTTTTTGCGTTCATAAGAAAGGAAAAATAAATAATGCTTTGGTTAGACAATTTAGAAAGTGATTCCAACTTTTATCCTAAAGATTAAAAAATGTTAGTTTATATACATCTTAAAAAACGCAGGAAAATTGTTGAATCTTGTTGAATTGTTCAAACTATAATAATATCATATATATATATATATATATATATATATATATATATAAGATTTTTCTTTTTTCTTTTTTTTTTTTTTGATCCAAAGAACGAAAAAAGCAAATATTTTTTAAATAAATAGGTCCACAAAGAGATTAATTTTTCGGTATTATTTGTTTTTTTTCTCTTACACGTGTTTCTAGTTTCTTGCTGTCGAAGGCAGTTAAATTCTAAAACAACAACGAAACCTAACAGAAACAAACTACACACAAGGTTTCCTCTGTATGAGTGTAGTTTGATTCTCTTTGGTGTTGTGTTTTAGAATTTAACTGCCTTCAACAAGAAGCTAGAAACACGTGTAAGAGCTAAATGAATAATTCAAAGAAATAAATCTCTTTGTGGACCTATATATATATGTATATATATATATATTATTCGGTCCAGTTAAACCGGAGTTTGGAGTAATTCCATCAGGACAAGAAAACTATTCAAAAGTGAACATTTAAATTTTCCTGGTAAAGAGCTCAATGTAACTGACATTACAGAGCAATAATTTCATTAAGAAAAAACACAAACCGGTCACATTAGGATTATAAATTTATTTCCATCCTGTTATGTGTTTTTGATAAAATCAAAAACACGAAAAATTAACAGGACTTCTTCAGATCTTATGGATAAAATCTTTCCTGTGTCTATTCTGATTTATTTTATCCATAAGATCTGAAGCAGTCATATCCAGTCATCGTCCGAAGACAGTGGGTGAGGATTATTTGCGTATAGAATATATGAGAAATTTTATATAAATCTATGGGAGTGCTCTATGTATGGCTATTTTTATATATTCCCTATCCAGGTTTATACAACAAATCTCACATACTCAGCGTATAAAATGCAATTAAAGGGTGACTCAAACCTGGTTAATTTGTCATCATAAATTTATTTCGGCGAAAAATATCATTATACTCTCCGTCTCGTCAGATGACTCCACACGTTTAATTTGAGGTTGAAAAACAGTAAATTTGGATCACAGTCTACATATGTGTATGGAAAAAACCTATATAAATTTAAATTCTCAAGCGAAAGTAAAAAGGGTTAAACCAATAAAGTATTAGAAAAATTAAAAAAAACAGAAAAAGTATGTTCCTGTAAATTAACTCATTCTAATTTGAACATATGCTAAATTTTTCGTATCAGGTGGAATTTTATGGATAATGTAATCTTGTAAACTAAACAATTATCTTCATATATTTTTCGTTTGCTTCGTATACATATGTTAATTCTCTCTGCTAATGTGGTCTTAGACTTCCTCCTCAAAAAAAAATTATATATATATATAAATATTCAGAGGACGCTTTCTCTTCGACAGTGTCTCTCTTCGGATGATCTTTCAAATCAATAGCAACAATAACAGTCTTGCAAACCCCGAATCAGAGATGACGACTAATGGCATGATGATTTGAATTTACTTGATTCAGTTCTTGGAGAAGTTTTTTTATGCACTTTCATGTGCCTTTCGAAGCAACACAAAGATTTGCTGACTTCACTGCAAATAAAGGAAATAATATCACCTATCAATCTCTCTCTCTCTCTCTCTCTCTCAATATATATACATATATATATATATATATATATATATATATATATATATATAGTAAAATATAAAAGACACCTCAAGAGTGACTGGCATTCTTTACTGTAAGAGTGTTCACGATCTTAGAGAGAAGTATTTGAATATCAAAAATTTCAATAAAATTTCATTTTTTAAAAATATGTCTCCTACAACAGTAGTAATTTACAAAGCTCTTTGCTTCGATGAGGCACAAGGCCGAATGAATGGGGCACCCAATAAGACTCGAACTCACTCGTTAGTTTCAAGATTTCATGATCATTGGCCAATAAAAATTTTCTTTTTCTTTTTCAAAATTCTAATTTTGTCGAGTGAATAAGTAGGAGTCTTATCAAGCATTTAAAACTTATGTATGTGTGTGTGCGTGTGTGTGTGGCTGTGTGTTCGTCTGTGTGCGTGCGCGTGTATGTATGGTGATTAGTTGGTTGTGTTTTATGGCATATCAACCCTAGTAGGTTTTAATGAAAAATCCTGTCTTATATATATATATATATATATAATTTGTAAACGAATACTTTCTGGAAACATTATTTTTGAACAAGTTAGATCTCATTTGTTTGCTCATAGTTAAATGGTTTCAAGTATTACTTTATAACACTAAGTGTTTTATTTGCACACAGTTAAATAGTTTCATGTATTGCTATTTAACACTAATAATTCTATTCAACGTCATTCGTTTGTTTGCACGCGGTTGAATGTTTGCAAGTATTGCTTTGTAATACTAATAATCCAATCAAACATCACTCATTTGTTTGCTGTTAAATCACACAGTAAATACTTTCAAATATTCCTATCTAATACGTATAATCTTTGAACAAATCTATATTACCCATAGATGAGACTCTAACAGATACTACAGTGGACATGAAAGCAATGGTAACATTGGGATAACTTTCTGCTCCTCAAAAGTCCAGCACTGGATCCTCACAATCAGATGAAGTTTAGTGTCATACGCAGGATTCGAGAAGAGATGGATTTTCATTTTCGATGTGAGTAACCATTACTCTTCTTTACATTTTGATGCCATCTCATCTCGTTCAGGGTTATTTTATGTCTAAATGTCTTGGAATCGTGTTCATTGTACGTTCATATCAATATTTTTGTGTAGTTACGTCTTAAGAGTTTTTTTTTTAACAGATGGTCCTATCGAATACATATAATTTTTAAACATATCTATTTGACTCATAAACGGGACTCGAACTAGTTCTACCACTCCGTATCACAGTGAAGCTGCAAGGAGTGGGAGTGATGGTGTACTCAAAATTCTCCAGATCTTCTGGTTAGGTTAGATTGTTTGTCTTAGTGGGCTATCAACCCTTAACGGTTATTTAATGCCAAATCCTGTTTATACACATTATTATTAAATGAATAGTCTACGGGTAACATCTTTCAGACGAGTCAAACCTCATTTGTTTGCACACAGTTAAATGGTTTCAAGTATTACTAGTTATTGTTTGCACACAGTTAAATGGTTTCAAGTATTGCGATCTAACAATCCAATTTTATATTAATCATTTGTTTGCTCACAATTAAAGGAGTTAAAAATCGTCTCAATTAATTTTTCAGACTCTTCCATTTTATCTGGCATGACGTATCTCGTTTATCATTAATTACTACCAATTTGATAATTTGCCAGACCGACTTTTCTTAGAAATGAAACCGGAAAAATGTTCTTGGTTGTTTCATATGAAATGACTGATTATATATATATATATATATATATATATATATATATACACATATTTACCTGCCCTTCTGTACAAGCAGGATGCGACAGAAGGTCAAAAGGATTAAATATTTCTATTTAACCCATAGATGGGACCCTAACCAGTACTAACACTCTGGTTCAGAGTGGACCTGGGAGTAATGACAATGAAGGTGTTCTCCATATTTCTCAAAGCTCCAGGACTGGAGCCTCAACATCAGGTGGTTTAGTGACATATTCATGACACACGTTTAGAGATGCAGTTATCGTATTTTAATGGCCTTGCCGACGGAGCTACCAGATCGCCAGAACTGGAACCTCAACATCAGGTGTATATTAGTGCCATATCAAGAACCCCTTTTTTGGAGGAGTCTTACCCCTCTCTAGAAGATACAGTCAGCGTATTTTAAACACCAGCAACAGGGTGGAGATAAATAAGCTAATATTAATCATAATATTAAATCTTTATTATGAAGTATTCAACTCTAATCTAGGGTGTCCTCGTGGTATAATGGTTAAAGCGACGGACTGCAGAATTGTAGTAAATGAGTTCGAACTCCAGTCGCGATATTACGTTCATTTTCGGGCAAATACTCTTGGGAAAGGTATGAACCCCATTATCAACCCAGCTATGGATTAAATAGTCCCACTACTGTTGTAGGATAATGGGCACCTCTGGTGGTGTAACGGTGAGCAAGCTAGACTAGCAAACCTACACGAGTGAGTTCGAGTCTCATTGGGTACCCCATTCATTCGCCCTTGTGCCTCTTCGAAGCAAAGAGCTTTGTAAATTACTACTGTTGTAGGAGAATGAATTTGGCTTAAAATAACCTACAAATGTTGATATGCCATTAAACAAAGAAACCAAACCAACTCTAATCTGATGAAAATAAATGCTGTTATTCATTTTTTTTAAAAGGCATATCTATATTTTTTTCGGAAGAGATACTTCTTTTTAGAAATCATAGATGAAGGCGTTTTTGACCGCCTATCATTGTCGACATTTATTCTTTAATACAAAAATGTTCAATCGATAGGTTTGCAACGGAAGCCAGTGACGACAGGAAGATTTTTCTTTTGAGGAATAAATGTGCGTGCAAACAAGACGGGAATGAAGGCGTTATCGACACGGTAAGTGTCTTATTTATTCTTTAAATAGCTGGGCTGTTTTTTTCATTTCTGGTGTGTTGGGGTTTTCAAAAATCAGAAATGACGTGAGTTATTTATAGGCAATGTTAAATATTTGATAATATATTAAAAGATTTGGAGATCAGTTTTATCATGATGAAGATTTCATGCTTGAGATATTGATCGATTATTCCTTTTCAAGTTTGCCTACACTTATTAAAGTTTTCTTAGGAGAGTCCACTTTACGTAGTGGCTAATGTGCAGGACTGCGACATTGTAGTAAGCGAGTTCAAACTCCAGTCACCCTATTACGTTCACTTTTCGAACTAATACTCTTAGAGAAAGGTGTAATATAGCTAGATGCAGGGAAATACGAAACACCGACGACTCTCTGTTGTTCAGGTACGAAACGTTTATTACTGTCTTGACTTTTAGATTTTCGACACGAGGAGAGAGAGACACAATTTTTACTATGCTGACTGTTCGTACATCGCCCACAGTCACCCCCATCAGCTGGACTGGCCCGGCCCAGAGTCAAATCTCAACTAAGTGTTTTTTTCAAAAATCACCTAATTCTCAGCCCATCGCTTCCGGGCATGACGTCATTCACATCCCAGTTTCATTTCCTATCTGGGATTTTTATTATGACAATTGATTGTCATATCCTCTGCACGCGAGTGTGAACTGTACTCAATGTGTGTGTACCTGCACTAATAGCCGAATAGTTCAAAGTCCAACCAAACCGAATGATAAAATATAATTAACGAAAAATGATTAATATAAAAAAATCATTCCGTAATTATATAACAAAGGTATGAACCCCCTTATCCTCCCAGGTATGGGTTAAATAGTACCACTTATTCCTTTATGTTGACTCTGGCATTAAATAACCCACAAAGATTGATATGCCATCAAAGAAACCAAACCAAATAATTTGCGCTCTGTTTTATAGTTTCCAGTATTTCAATCAGTAACTAATGATTTATACACAAACAGATCTATTTCATCTATAGACGGGACGCTATCAGGTACTATTACTCCAGATCAGAGTGGGCCTGGAAGTAATGGCAATGAAGCAGACGACTCTATGTTCCCTTGAGGTCCAGAACTGGAACCTTACCACCAGAGGCAGTTTAGATTGATATCCAGGACGGGGATGCTTGAGGTATGATGTAAAATCGTGACAAAAAATATTCGCTCTTGTAGATTATTTTCAATCGCGTGACTAACAGCTTCATTTTAGCCACGGATGACAGCATGAGATTTGAATTAAGTGACCAAAGGATAATGAACATGAACTGTAGCTGAAAAGTCGGAACAAAGTCCTACATTATTCAATCGAGAACGACTGTTATTTAAACTGGTAGTTTGTGCATACAACAATAAACAAAAATCATGGGGGATTTTTTTTTCTTTGACACAAGTTTGTCAAAAATCGGTTTTCATTCTCAGTCCGAGATTTATGCTATTGTCGACAGACGCGCCCAATTTGCATGACATAAATCTACGCTGCTTAATAACCCAATCAGCTTATTGTACATCCACTTTCAGAGGCCACACACGTATGTGCGTATGTGTATTTGTGTGTGAGGACGCGTTTAGCGAAACGGTTATCGAATTTGCGACCCGAGTTCAAAACCTGGAAGAAATTGTTTGCCTTTGACTTCGCACTGATACCCTCGAGAAAGGCATTAATCAATCGGTTCTCACTTCCTCCCAACACTAGGTAAATAGTAGGGCATACTGCACTTATAAGCCTTGTCATTGCAACCAGCCTAGGAGAGGGAAAACTCTGAATTCAGTTGTGCTCCACTTAAAAATTGACCTTGCATCGAATTCTGCCTGTGCAGAAGGGACGGGCATAAAAAAAAACCTAGACAGGTTGACATGCAATTAAAATCAATCAATCTTACGTATCTCTTCAGTTGCTATAGGCTCCTGGCCAGAGTAGACCTAGGAGCGATGGCAATTAAGAGGAACTCCGTATTCCCAAAAGCTCCAGCATTAGTGAGGCTTCACTATCAGATTGTTATGTGTCATATCTAAGACACTCGTTGCGGGGAATCTTAAACCTCTGCAGAAGTGCAATCGGTGTGTTCTTCAGCCCGAGCCGACGAGGCCAAAAGATACCTGGAATGTGTGATTTCTACTGGTATATTATGCTATCATAAGTTATATTATCAGGTACTATTTGTCACCAAACTTTATCGTACTTGCACTCGTTAATTAAAAATAAAATCTTAACCTGGTGGACCCTTGAGCAATGGTAATGAAAGGATACTCCAATTCTCCAAAGCTCCAGCTCTATTAAAAGCCTCATCATCAGAGGGTTTTGTATCATAACCAGGACACTCGTTGTTGTGAGGGGGGAGTCTTACCCCTCTGCAGAGATACGGTTGGAGTACTTTATGGTCCCAACCGACCGGGTCAGGGAGAAGATGAGCATCGAACCAAATTGAGGAGAATATAACATTAGGAATAATCACAGCTATAAATATTTGCTAAGGATTAATTTAGTCATTTGAAACCATATAATTGTGTATAAATTATGAGTATTCAGTATAAATACTTGAAGCCTTTTATAATTGGAGATGAATTATTTAGTTTCTTTTGTTTAATGGCATATCAACCTTCGTGGGTTATTCAATACCGATGCTGTCGTTGTGGTACAGCAGTGGTACTATTTAACCCATAACTGGAGGAAAAATGATTTTCATACCTATCGTAAGAGTATTAGTTCGGAAGTGAACGTAATTGCACGATTGGATTTCGAACTCGCTTACCATAATTTTGCAGTCCAGGGCGTTAGCAACTACGTCACTAGGACTTTCCCTATGAATTATTTGTATTTGATAGGAATTCTTGATATTATAGATCAGTGGGTCTAAATTATTAGTATAAGATAGAAACACCTGAAACCATATAACTGCGTGCAAATTATTTGTATTAGATAGGAATACTCATTATCCTATAATTGTGTGAAAATCAATGATTATCATTAAATAGAAATAGTCCTTTTAAATGCTATTATTGTTTATAGATTATCAAGATTAGATGAGAATACTTTAAATATTACTGTGCAAATAAACGATTACAAAAAATAAAATAAAATGTAATAGAACATTTGAAAATATATTCAGGATTATAATCAAACATTTAGAAATGAATCAAATTTTGGCATTAAATAACCCTTAAGAAGTTGATATGCCTTTAAATAGATAAACCTAAGCCTCAAGTATTAGTTGCTGATGAAGATAAGATGCAGAAAGAAAGATCGAATCCTGGACATTTTGACAAAAGTCAAGGAAATGTATTTACCCAACCCCTCCACCATGGACAGGATATGAGACTAGTTCGATTTCTCTGCAGGGTGAAGCTAGTTTGAATTCAGGGTTTTCCTTCTGCTAGGCTGGTTGTTTAGCTAAGGCAAAAGAACCCAGTCTACCCAACTATTTACTCATAGTTTGGAGAGGAATAGATAGATGAATGTCTTTCCCAAGAGTATTAATGCCAACAACCTTATCTAGGATTCGAACTCGGGTCGTCGACTCTATTACGTACGATGATAGTCACTACTCTAAGCATCCTTACCTAAAGACAAGGGGATATATAATAGGTTTGTTGTGTGTAAAAGAACCCAGAATTCACCAGATTTTTTTCTCGTAGCTACCTGTTACGAAGTGGTTGAGTGTATTCCAGAACATTTTTGTTCGTCATCATATTGTCTACGTATCGTAACTCTTCACAAGAAGGTTAGTTGAAGCGTCTTATCTTCTTCATTTTTCCGCCATTTTTTCACTTTCACTTTCACTTTCCCGCCATTTACTTCACTTTCCCACAATTTTTTTCACCATTTTTAACTTGAAATTACTATTTTCCTCTCACATACATCCATTCTGGTATTTATAGAGCGCCCTACGTACGCACGTGTACGGTACAAAGCCTTTTTTATTATGGGTACCCGACGCAGGACAATAGCCCAAACATATTCCAAAATGCCTTGAGCTTCGTTGGCATTCCCTTAAAAAGGATCGCCTCAGGTGCGAGGCGATAAACTTAGCCCCTCCCAAGAGGATTAGAGTCTGGGGAGGAAGGCTTTCTTAGGTTCAATGATGCCGGTCTCAGCCGATAGACGCGAGTGCTGGGTATTTCCCCACCGCTTTACGCAGCTTCCACCGACTGCCACCAAGTCTCTTATGCAGACATCCATTCTGATTTACTGCCGTCGACCCATCTCTCTGAAGAAAAAAGTCTTTTGTTTAGAGGGAGATAACTCTCCCTAAAAATATCCTTTTTTACCTCTGAAATGGTTCCGGTAGAAAAACATTTATATTTGACTATTCTTTTTTTTTTTTTTTGTGTTTTTACTCCCAATTAGATTATGAATTATGAATTAATGAGCTTAGCTCCAGGGGTAATTTGCTCCTAGGCAATACATGCCTTCTCACCAAAAATGGATAAAGGTTACGTTTATTTCCGGCACCTGAAGTGTTCCAGAAGAAATCACTGACGAAACTATTTTTTTAAATCTCCGCTCTGAGAGGCTCGCTTCTTACGGGGCAATGCATGTTGAACTCATCTTGGGTCATATTCTGGCCGCATGGTTAGCGAGATAAATCCCATTTCTTTAATTGTATCCATGGGTTGCTTTAAGTTAATATAGTTAATATATTAATAGTTAATATATTAATAGTTAATATAGTTAATATATTAATAGTTAATATAGTTAATATATTGTTCTTAACGGGAAAATGGATGCTAATGGGAAAGAAATGGTTTGGTTTGGTTTATATGCCACTCATTTTATGGCCTAAGATACTCTTATTTCAGTTGCGTAATGGCTAAAGTACAAGAGTACAGATTTGAAGTGAGCGAGTTCAAACTTACGTCGAGCTATTACGTTCACTTTCGGACTTATAACCTTGGAAAAGGCATGAACTTCATCACCCTTTAGTTTTGGGTTAAATAGAATTACTACTGTTGTCCTATAAGGATGGCTTTGGCATTAAATAACCCACGAAGGTTGAGTGGCATATTAACTTTCATGGATCAACAAAGTAACCAAATCATACTCTTATTAAATGCCGAGATTTGATGCAAATAGTTGGCATGGTTATGTGGTTTCAAGTATTGTACTGGTAACTTTTACACATTTACATGATGTAACAATTTCTATTCAATAAAACTCATTTTCAGAAAGTTATATGGTATCAAGTATTACTATCAAATACAAATATAATAAGATCTGCTATAGTTAAAATGGATTAACTCTTCTTTTAAGTAATTTTTAATTAAAAAGAAAATTAACTCTAACAGTGGGACCGAATGAATTGGCTATAGAGTGAGGGATTTTTTAAACTTCATTGGGTGTTTAATTCATTATGTAGATTTAATGCAAACTTGACCCTGACTTTATGTTGATTTATAATTTTGTCAGCAAATATTTTTTCAAAGTATATCTTGACATGCTATGCTAAAAAAAAACGCGCACTTCTTTCGAAAATATTTTATACTCGAGAAAAAGAACTTTAAATGGAATCGAGAATGATGACCAAAACGTGGTGGTTCAGTTTACTTCATATGTAGAAGTGACACAAAATTAGGGTCCAGTTTACATTAGTTTACATTTTAGTATTAACATATAGCAACTCCTTGTAGATAATGTTTTATTGTTTAAATTTTTACCATCGAGGAAAAGTACGTTGTTGTGATTTAATACTAACTCTTACTCCATATAATGAGCATTGCCTTTAACCTCTCCTCCGCCGAAATTGTGTCTGATTGGCGGGCCTAAATTTATCACTTGGCACCTGAAGCCACCCAAATTGGGGAATGCCGAGGAGATCGACATTTTTTGTGATCTTCACACAGTTTCCATTCATGCGTGCTTCCCGGCTCTAAAAGGACTTCATGTCAAATTTAGCTTGGTTGGTTGGTTGGATTTTATGACATATCAAAACTTGTTGGATATTTAATGCCAAATCCTGTTTATATATATATATATGTTTGTATGTGTGTGTGTGTGTGTGTGTGTGTGTGTGTGTGTGTGTGTGTGTGTTAAATACGTGATTCGTAAATGAATAGTTCGTTGGTAACCTTTTAAACACGCAAGAACTTTGTTTGCTCGCAGTCAAATAGTTCGAAGTATTGCTATGAAAGACCAATCAATTTTTGCGCACAGTTAAACGGTTTCAAGCATTACAACCTAACACCAATAGCTTTATTTGCACACAGTTAAATCGTTTCAATTATTGCTATCTAACACTAACAATTCTATTCTGCACTATTCATTCATAAGCACAAAGTCAAATGTTTCCGAGTATTACTATGAAAGACCAATAATTCAGTTTTTGTCCACAGTTAAACGGTTTCAAGTATTCTTATTTAACACCAACAGTTTTATTTGCACATAGTTAAATGGTTTCAAGCATTGCTATGTAGCAATAACAATGTGAGCAGTCGTCTAAACAGCCTCCTTGAAATTGTGTCGGTAAAAAACATTTTTAAAAAAAGGACATTTTTGTGTATGTTAAATAAATATCATCGTATATTGATTTCGGACACAAAGTCAGGATCCAATTAGTTTTATTCGTTCTGTGGTGGTAAGTCCTTTACATGGGGTTGCTACCTGCAGCGATATATTCTCTGGGGCTAAATTGATTTGATTGAATCCAAGCAGGCTGGAGATTATAAATTGGCAAAATGCCGGTCGATTTCGGGCAGTTTTCTTTTTGTGCCTAGGGCGGTGGAAACAGTCGGTGTCCTTGGCCCTTAAACAGCCTCCCTACTCCACCAGATTGGTTCAAGAGCTGCTGACCTGAGGAATGAACCTAGAAGGTTGAATGACTGTTTCAAAGCAATAACTGTACATTTATTTCCTCTCCGCAAGCAGCACTTACAGCATCAATCCTACGCTTCGATTGTCCGATAGCTTCCATTAATTGAAGAATCGATTGAGGTACTATTTACCAACCCCTCCGCTCGGGCAGGATATGACACAAGGTCATTTTTTAAGCGGAGTTTAACAGGTTTTGAATTCAGAGTTTTCCTTCTCCTAGACTAGTTGCCTCACCAAGGCTGAAGAACCTAGTCCGTCCTACTATTTACCCATAGCTGGAGGGAGAATAAGGGGGTTCATACCTTTCCCAAGGGTATTTGCCCGAAAGTGAACGTAATAGTGCGACTGGAGTACGAACTCGCGTACTACGATTCCGCAGCTCATCGCTTTAACCATTACACCACGAGGACACCCTCGAAGAATCGATTGAGGTAACCACGCAAATGATTCCCCCAACCGTGCGTGAGTGACTGCAACATTTAGGCTTTCGGGAATCAGTCACGAAATGAATCATGAAATTAGACAGAAGCGGGAGTGTGGGAGTGGAGTGCATAGGACACACAATGCAGAATGGAAGCTTCCTCTAAATTTACGGGGAATGAAAGTAGCCGTTAACTCCAGCCACCATGTAACGACAACATCAGCTCAGTTTTCTCACACGTACAGATCTACGACATCACGTTTTACGGCCATCTCAGTCAGATAGCACTTAACTATTTTAGTCCTGGCTGGTTGGTTGGTTGGTTGGTTTTTTTATAGCATATCAACACTTGTAAGTTATTTAATGTCAAATCTTCTTTATATACAAATCAAATATATGGTTTGTAAACACATTTTGTTGATACATTTTTTAAACGAGCCTGAGCTCTTTCTTTTTTTGTTTTTTGCTCACAGGTAAATGGTTTCTGTTGGGTATCACCCACCTTTTTCCACACAATGAACTAGTCCATCTGCCATATATAGCAGTAGCTACTAATACCAGGGCAGACTAGAAGGTGAAGAACAGCTTCTTATAGGAATAGTATTAAAGCGTTGGAGACTGAAGATCGCACTAGATCACCTTACTTGCTACCGTAATAACGGAAGCCAATACTATCGTTGGACTATATCTTTATTCTGTATTCACTAATTCTATGTTCTTGTCTACTAACAGTCTCTCTATTGTATATACCTTTTTCCTGAGAATGTATCTCTATTTCTTCTCATATCGTGATTTGTCATTTATTTAATATTACAAGCGTTCACTAACCAGAACGCAACAGTTTCAAATATTTATATCCAACACGAATAATTCTATTTACTATTAATAGTGAAGTGGTTACAAGTATTCCTATCTAACACTAATAATTCTTTTCAAAATTACGTGTTCTTTTGCACACAGTTAAAAAGATCCAAGTATTGCCATATATCATTAACAATTCAATTAAACATCAATCGTTTATTTACAATCAGTTAAATGATATAACAGTTTTATTTCTAACGATTAAATTTAGCATGTCATTTGTTTGCACATAGTTTAAATGTCAAAGAGTTCTCTTTTACCCATCGGTAAGAACCTATCAGGTGCTGCGACTCCAACGGCAATGATGGGGTACTACATATTCCCCAGAGTTCCAAAACTGGAGCGTCACCATCGTCGGATTTAGAGTCATATCAGGACACTATCCGACAGGCTAAAACAGAAATCTGGTCTTCCTTTGGGAAACCCACTTAATGGGGTATTAGCCTGTCTATTTTTAGAATATTTAGAATTCGGGCCTTTTAAATGCAGACTACCAAGCAACACTACATATTTTAGATATATTGACGATATATTGATTTTCTTACCCCAAAACAAAAAAAATCAAAGAGATTGCAGTGAAATTAAACAATGTTGAACGCTCCGTCAACTTTACACTGGAAAAAGGATCAAATAATACCATACCTTTCCTGGACATCCTAATTACTAAATCCTATATATATATATATATATATATATATATATATATATATATATATATATATATTCCATTGGTCCAATGAGAGGAAAAAATAAATACTTTAAAATGAATTGGTTCACAAGTGAATTTGCTTTTGGGTCATTTCTTCTTTAACACAGGCTTCTGGCGTTTTAAGTGTCTTCGGGAAGTAAATGGTTTATTTGAGTGTTTCTTTTGGTGTTTATAGTGGCGAGTGTTTTGATAGGGTTGTGGGTTTTTTTTTATACCAAGAACTGTGTATGTAAATGTCCAGTTCGAGTTAATTATCCGTGACAAACTTTCGTCTCTGCAGATGTTATTTCTCTCCCTGAATTAAGAACAACCAGAATCCTCTCAAAACACTCGCCATTATAAACACCCGAAGGAACACTCAAATAAACCATTTACTTCCAAAAGATAACTTAACACATCAGAAACACGTGTTGAAGAACAATAAATCACCTGAAAGCAAATTCACTTGTGAACATCTTAATTTTTAAGTATATATATATATATATATGAAAACTCAATTGATTCCCATTAAAAGGTGTGTTAATTTTGTAAAATAAATGAGGCTTGAGAAGCTGTAATTTTTTGCATGTATATTTCTATATTTATTGACTAATCTGTACCTTCATTTGATATGCCTATTTTTTTTCAATTTCTGTAAAATGGAAGACAAACATATCTGATTTGCTTCGCAAAATATGAAAAATCAAAACCCAACATAATCAAAGAAATCTTTTCTCAATAAGAATGCTGAAAGTACATTTTAACGAGTCAGAATCAGAAAAATGAAACCATTTTTAATCTAATTTGGAGCCCATTAAAATCTTATTGATACAGTGATGAAATGGTTGCTTGGTTGGTTGTTTGGGTTTTATGGCATATCACCCTTTGCAGGTGTTAAATAACCTGCCAAATCCATTTTTATGAAAATAGTTTTATTTCAAACGATTCAGTCTAGCATGGGAACACAGTTTAATTGTCAAAAACATTTCTATTTCGAACTATTCAGTTTATTCAAACAATTCTAATTCAGCTAATTCAGTTTAGTATAAGTACAGATTTTATTTACACAGTTAAATATCTAAACGGTTCTATATTAAACAATTCAGTTTTGTGTAAGTACAGTTTCAATGGCCAAAACAGTTCCATTTCAAACAATTCAGTTTATCATAAGTACGCAGTTTAAATGTAAGTACAGTTTATTTGTCAAAAACATTTCTGTTTTAAGCTATTCAGTTTTGTCAGTTCAAATTCAAACAATTCAGTTTAGCATGAGTATGCAGTTTAGCTTATTTAACCCATAGATAGGGCCCTATCGAGTGCTACCATTCCGGACCAGAGTGGACCTTGAAGCAATGGCAATGAAGGGGTGATCCGCAATCTCCAAAGCTCCAGCATCACTGTAATCTCCCCATCAGATTGTTTAGTGTCATACCAGGACACTCATTGGGGAGGGGAGGTCTTACCCCTCTGCAGAGTTGCAGTCGATGTATTCTACAGCCCCAGCCGACGGGGAAATATGAAATTGACAAGCTGCTCATTTTCGTTTTTATTTCTTTTTGAATGAATTTAACATTCAATTCATTTCAGCATGTATTTGTTTCTAACACCGCTTTATCATTTCTTCTTTGTGAAAATCTTTCTTTTTGTTAACTTGTTAAATGTGCTATTTTTAAACGTAGCCTTATATATATATATATATATATATATATATATATATATATATATATATATATATATATATATATATATATATTAGCGTATAAATATACTTTGCCTCAATTTAATAATATGCACAAAGATATTTTACGCCCATAAAATGTATTATCTAGTATTGAAACAATGCTAACATTGGGAAATATTGGGAAATATTAACTCTCTAATATCAATATTTCCTATTTCAACAAGAAAAAGGACTGTAAATATATATATATATATATATATATATATATATATATATATATATATATATATATATATATATATATATATACTGGCAGAAATACCCGACGTTGATTTGGTTCAGAAAAACCTTCAAAAATTGTACTCTAATTTATGAAAGTTATTGCTTCGATATTATTGAATGTTTTGGAGCGGAATATCTACAAGCTCTTATTGCCAGGCTCTGGCCCAAAACTTATAATATTGTCTAAGATATTACTGAATTCAATACTTGTTTACCCGAATGAAGATACTGTTAGAAATTATGTAGATTATAAATCTATATCCATTCTTGTAAGTCAAAAGAAAGGAATGCCAGTTTTATCTAAAAGAGATGCTTCCTTTAAACCAGATATAATCTTCTTATTTTTTATCTCAATATTTTGGTTTATAAATTGAAGCAGCCATCACATAGATTCCGGTTTTTGCATGTAATATGCAAGTGAATAAAAGCTAGAGGAAAATTATAAAGACATACATATTGCAATCTTTATTCAAGAATCATAACAAACACTAACAATTAAAAATATATTATCATTGTAATGTAACATATTCAGTATAACTATTTATGAAACATAACAAATCAAGTATGATGCTGACAAACGTTTTATCAAGGAAATAACTGTATAAAGATATTAATAAGTTTTTAAAACTACTGAAAATTAAGCAATGAGAAATAATTAAAACTCTAAAACAATGATTTATCAAATCAGTTAACACTTGAAATATGTGATTCAGTATTTTCCCCAGTTGCCAATAGTAAAATCGGTATATCCTCCAAGATAGAGATCCTGATTTCCTGTAAATATCATCAATATTATTTTGATTTCATTAAAATCGGAGGTAGTTGAATTTTCACCTGGGCGGTTGCCCCCTTTAACCTCCTCCCGCTAATTAAACTGGAAAGTAAATTTCATGTAGCTCAACGCCTTTCTCATAAAAGTTTACTTTGAAATACATACTTTGTTTTTATGTATCTGCGTTTCTCTTTTGTTCTATGTGCACACACATAGCTTTATCATATATATATATATATATCATATATATATATATATATATATATATATATATATATATGATAGCTTTATCATATAACTTTATCATATATATATATATAGCTTTATCATATATATGTATATATATATATATATCATATATATATACATATATATATATATATATATATGATAGCTTTATCATATAGCTTTATCATATATACATATATATATAGCTGTATCATATATATATATATATATATATATATATATATATATATATATATATATATATATATATATATATATTGCTGCGAGCAATATTGAACAAGTCCTGGCGGCAACACCCCACAAGGCACCAACTATACTGCTACCGACCTCCTATCACGAAAACTATCCAAGTTAGATGAACCAGACATGCAGGACCCTGCTGGAGATGCAGGGACGAGCTCATAAGTGATGTACTCCTATGAACCCCACATATGGCCGGGCAAAATCAGAACGACCAGCTCTAACATACATTCAGCCGCTATGTGAGGATACGGGATGTAACCCTGAAGACCTAACAGAGGCGATGAATGATAGGGAGAAGTGGCGAGAGAGGGTCAGGGATATACGTGCTAGTGGCATGACATGATGATTATGATATATATATATATATATATATATATATATATATATATATATAGTTATATCTATCAACCTATGAGAGACAGTCTTTTACATAACAAACTATGCAATTCTACAATATTATATAATGATATGAACTTAAAGAATGACCATATATATATGCATGTGTGTGTGTGCGCGCGCGCACGTGTGTGAGTGTGTGTGAATTTTAGACAGTTCTTATAATGAGAAGAGATTATTAAAAATATGATAAATTAAAGTCATCCACTATTTACCTAAAAATATTGCTGCTCACGTACACTATATATATATATATATATATAGAGAGAGAGAGAGAGAGAGAGAGAGAAAGAAAGAGATAGAGGATGTAAAAGTCAGTTTGAGAGAAAATGAAAGAGAGAAATAATTTCCTTTTTGTGGTTAGATTGACCGACGTGCCCCACACCGGTCTCTCTCTCTCTCTCTCTCTCTCTCTCTCTCTCTCTCTCTCTCTCTCTCTCTCTGCATATACACACATAGAATACATAGACAGATACGTGCACATGAAGAGTTTTCAACTTTTTATTTATTCTTGACAACTGTCGAAAACGGCCGAAATTTAAATATACATATATATATATATATATATATATATATATGGAAGGGTTAGTTGGTTGTCTGGTTTAACGGTATGACCAGCTTTGTAGAAGTATTAAAATATCATTCATGAAGTATCGTTCTTTCTTTTTTATTTTTTACACAATTATATGGTTTCAGGTAACTAATTTGTGAACAATTATATGGTTTCAAGTTACAAAAAACAGTAATCATTTGAAATCAATTATAGCTTCTAATATGTATTCTTAATATTAATGATTTATATGGTCGTAAGTATTCTCACCTATTACAAATAATGTATACAAAATTAAATGGTTTCAAGTTTCTTTTCTTATGTAATAATCGTTTGTTTTTACATGGTTATATGATATCAGTTATTCTTATCTAATTCAAATAATTTGTTCAGAAACATGTTGATTCAAATATTTCAAGTAATTATATGGTTTCAAGTGACTAATAATACTCCTTTGTGAACAATTATATGGTTTCACGTAACTTATAATACTCGTTTGTGAACAATTATATGGTTTCAAGTAACTAATAATACTCGTTTGTGAACAATTATATGGTTTCACGTAACTAATAATACACCTTTGTGAACAATTATATGGTTTCACGGAACTAATAATACTCCTTTGTGAACAATTATATGGTTTCACGTAACTAATAATACACCTTTGTGAACAATTATATGGTTTCAAGGAACTAATAATACTCCTTTGTGAACAATTATATGGTTTCAAGGAACTAATAATACTCCTTTGTGAACAATTATATGGTTTCAAGGAACTAATAATACTCCTTTGTGAACAATTATATGGTTTCACGTAACTAATAATACTCCTTTGTGAACAATTATATGGTTTCACGTAACTAATAATTCTCCTTTGTGAACAATTATATGGTTTCAAGGAACTAATAATACTCCTTTGTGAACAATTATATGGTTTCACGTAACTAATAATACTCCTTTGTGAACAATTATATGGTTTCACGGAACTAATAATACTCCTTTGTGAACAATTATATGGTTTCAAGGAACTAATAATACTCCTTTGTGAACAATTATATGGTTTCACGGAACTAATAATACACCTTTGTGAACAATTATATGGTTTCACGTAACTAATAATACACCTTTGTGAACAATTATATGGTTTCACGGAACTAATAATACTCCTTTGTGAACAATTATATGGTTTCAAGGAACTAATAATACTCCTTTGTGAACAATTATATGGTTTCACGTAACTAATAATACTCCTTTGTGAACAATTATATGGTTTCACGTAACTAATAATTCTCCTTTGTGAACAATTATATGGTTTCAAGGAACTAATAATACTCCTTTGTGAACAATTATATGGTTTCACGTAACTAATAATACTCCTTTGTGAACAATTATATGGTTTCAAGGAACTAATAATACTCCTTTGTGAACAATTATATGGTTTCAAGGAACTAATAATACTCCTTTGTGAACAATTATATGGTTTCAAGGAACTAATAATACTCCTTTGTGAACAATTATATGGTTTCAAGGAACTAATAATACTCCTTTGTAAACAATTATATGGTTTCACGTAAGTAATAATACTCCATTGTGAACAATTATATGGTTCCAATTAACTCATTTATTAGCAATTATAACTCCAAGTCAATATTCTTAATACAAATCATTTGCATACTGTTATATGGTTTAATTATTGAATTATTTAAAATCAACATGAGAAATCATTTAGTATATGCGCAAGAAAAATGTTCTGGTGAATTTACGAGGGGTCACTTAACAGAATCTTAACTCTAAAATAGATACGATAAAAAGATAACAGCTGTTGTAAGAAATGTCATCTTCGATAATTGTAAAAACCGTGGAAAACTTTCTCCATTTTGATTTGGTTTAAGAACCCTACCTGAAATTGTGTTGTGTTCGATCGATCGACAAGTAATTAGACTGATTATATGAAAAAGACGCAATGATTTCATTTATTAGAAATCAACTTATCTCTTTTAAAATTATTCCGTTGACAAAGCACGTACTGAAGAAGACGGTGTTCCCAATCTTGGAAATAGTACATGAAGTTTTTAACTGAAATTGCTTCGTCTCGACCTGTTGCATGTTTTCAGCTGTTCTCGAATAGCGACTACAGAGGTTGCTTTTGATTTGCAATGGAGTGAGGAGAGAAGTACACAGGTTGTGTTATCACAGGGATATTCCTGATGGCCTAACACTAGTAAAGAGAATCAGTGGGTTTAGAAAGTAATGAGACTGGGCGAGCTGTCTCTAGAGAGAAATGAGACTGTTTTGTTTTTGTTTTTTGCGGGAGGAGGTTAGAAAATAATGATTCTTTTTCAGGTTCACAACCCCGACTGAAACTCAGCAAATCAATATTTATTCATCATCGATCATTGTCACTGTCAGATATTAATCAGATTTGATGAGAGTCGTCATTTTTGAAAAGTTTTCTTCTGTTTATGAAGAGACCAACCAAGCAGAATTGTTCTCATCTTTAACAGACTCTCGTTTTTCTCGTCTCCTCTCATCTATTCACGAATTCCTGACGCCCCCTAAAAAAACCGGACTTCAATGAGGCTGTATTTTATTAGATTATAGAATGTTTCCATTACCTTACCCTAAAGTTGAACAGGATTTCATTCTGTGATATATTTTCATTACATTTTTTTTAAGAAAATCAATAATCCAAGCTTACACAGAGAGTCCAACACAAACTGAATGTTATCATACATGTTCAAATTTAGCATTGATCAAACTATTTTAGTCAGCGAATGATAATGGAAGAATATTATTCGGGGACGTTTCAATGAAGTAACACTGCCGGCTTATTAATATACATACTTGAACGCCCACACAAGTGCAATGCAAATATAGCCATACAGCACTCATATAGAAAATACATAAGCGGCGTCCAACAGCAGTACGGTAGGCGTAGAACGTCAGAGTCCAGTCGCCAAGTGGACACCACGCCGTACGCACCACCGACGCTCCTGTCCGACTTCAACTAATACTGCCGACGTCAGCCAACCCAACAGTTAGGGTTGCCAATCTGAAAAAATTCAGTCCCTCTGCTTAGAAGATCGATCGAGGTCTACTTTTTTTCAAGAACTGAAAAACAAGCAATTTAAAAAACAAAAACCACTATAATCAGAAAACAATTCATACGAAACAGATTCAACTCTGCTGACGAAATAAAAACCATTCTCATTTCAGATTCACAGACTTTCTCATAGACGTCTGCCAAAAGCGTTAGGGAAATACTACTCGAACGGAAGATCTCATATTTGCCGACCATCGAAGGTGTTGATGTAGGTTTTTGCTAAAAGAAATGTCAGTGGTCCATCTCATATTGAAAATGTATAAATATCAAAGCTGAAAATATTTTATAACAAGATTTTATCTCGACGTATGCTTTTAAGAAAGCTTTCATATCTTATTAATTTAAAATACCGTCAGAATCCTTGTACAAAGTACAACTCACAAATAGTATCCTTGCATATCAATGCATCAAAATAAAATATTTCCGATAAAAATAAAATACATACTTTTAAAACGTACGAAGGACACTCTGGTAGTAATGAACCACGTTTAATTCTATAAATATATAATTATAATAAACAGAACCCAATAACGCTCTTGGATAGAGCAAAGGTTCAACTGTGTTACACATACTCGCCATTTCTAGGACAAATCCTACGTCTTTGCTTATGGCATAAGACAAGGGTCGGTGTTAGGGTCTCATCCCCCTTAGAATCTATGATACGCCGCCAACCCCGAATCTACGATACGGGGTCCCCACTCTATTACATGTCAATTTTCATAAAGTAATATTTATAGAAACATGAAACCTGCTCTTCACACACACACCCCAAGCAGGCTCGGGCCCATATGCTGAGGGTTTGGTAATGTACTCTCCAGTCCAGCACAAGGTCGAAAGTATGAGGCATCCAGGGAGACCCGAACTTATTCGTAATGGTCTGTCAGTCTAGCTTGCCAATCTTTAAACCATATGAGACGCCTCTTTTTAAATTCATGATCGAGATGTGACACAAATTCAATTTTTAAACAAATTTTCAGAAGCACCACAATTATGAAGGTCCTCTTTTACGACCAGAATCAAATCGGTTCACTGGTCGTCTAGTGTATATTTGTTTGTGGTTGGGTGAACGTAGCCATCTGATCGGATTTGATTTGGTTAGTAATTCCTGGGCCAATAGAGCTGAATTGTATGATTATCACGGAATATCTCACCTCCCGGCAAAGCGCGAGATTTACTCTTATTAAATCGCGTTGGCGGAAACATTGTTTATCACTTAATGCTCAATACGAGATCTCGTAAGCCGCTGGACGAGAAAGACAGCACAACTTACTAAAGGCAATGTGCCTACCGGAAGTTTCTTTCTGAGAGCATCCGGTGTCACTCTTGATTTCGTACACAAACAAAAATGTGTAGGCGTATGGAGAGATTAAAGAATTCTGAATAGAATTTGACATTTTACAAGAGAGCTATGAACGCAACAAATATTCTATCAACCTATACGATTTATCGGAGTAATGTTTGAATGATTATGTAGGCCTCTGAATAGACTTAGAAAGAATCTGGCCCAGTCTGCTGGAGCTGTAGAACACAGACTGCAAATCTGCAGAGGAGTAAGATTCCCCCAACGAGTTTCCTAGATAGGACACTAAACCATGTCAGTCCAGTCGGCTTGGGCTGTAGAATACACCGACTGCATCTCTGCAGAGGGGTAAGACTCCCCAAATGAGTGTCGTAGATATGACACTAAACGATCTGATGATGAGGCTCCAGTAAAGCTGGAGCTTTGGGGAACACAGAGTACCCCTTCATTGGCATCGGTCCCAGGAGTGATGGCACTTGATAGGGTTTTATCTATAGGTTAAATAGAAGTAAACAGTGTACTTATGTAAAACTGACTTATATGACGTAAAACTGTTTTGACATTTAAACTGTGTACTTATGCTAAACTGAATTGTTTGAAATAGAACTGTTTTTGACATTTAAACTATGTACTTATGCTAAAGTGAATTATTTGAAATATAACTGTTTTTGACATTTAAACTCTGTACTTATGCTAGACCGAATTGTTATTAAATGGGTCATGAAATAACCTACAATTATTGATATGCCATAAAACCAAACCATCTGAAAGAATCAAAATACTGGTTGGGCTATTTGATTTGGGTATTTGGTTTAAAGGCATATCAACCCTTGTGTGTTATTTATTGCCATTTTTTTTGTATATGATTTATTAGCAAATAGTTTGTTGGTATACATTCTTGTTGATCAAGGAATTACTTAGACATTATAAAAAGGTTAGTTGATTTTTTTCTTCTTAGAAGTATGCTTTGTAAATGGTCTAATTTTGGAAGTTTATCTTTATCTTCTTTTATATATTTATTGCTTTGAAATAGGAGATTATTTTGTTGGTTTCAACATTTTCAAATAGTTTCTTTCTGTTATTTTCTTTATAGTTTTTATGTCTTACACGAGTAAGGTGTGTACATTCAGACAAGATGTATTTCATTGCAAGTGCGTTTTGGCATATTGAGAACATTGACTGATTTTCTCTTTTAAGCAAGTATGAATGGCTGAGCCATGTGAAACCTATGCGTAGTTGAGATATTGTTACTTGCTTCTTTCTTATTCTTCTTGAACTTTTTCCCATTCTCCTAGGATCGGTTTGATAGATCGAAGTTTATTATTTGTATTATTGGTCCAACGTTTTGGCCATTCTTTTTGGATATAGTTCTTTATATTCCCCATTTTAGGTCAGTATATGGTCAAAATACTGACACTCTGACTCGTAACTATGTACCCACCAAACGACTTGTGTATCTTATATGGTAGCCACGTTTTCACTTATAAATATAAGTGCTTCTCAGAAGATAAACAGGTTCTTTTTTTTAATTCTTCTAAAAATTAATGCCTCTCAAGAAAGTTAGAATTTTTTTTAAAATTACCAAGACGTTATTCTTTTTGAAAAAAAAGACAAAACACTAGTAACCTCATTATATTTTGAAATGGAACGCCATAATAAAACGATAATAATTTTTACTGCTTTTCCTTTCAACCTTTTCATTTGAAAATGATTTTCGGATGAAGCATTTTAACATCGCTCTCTAACATCGCCCTAAAAACGGTTGAATGATATTTCCGAAACATTGGCATATCATATAAGTACTACTACTGGTCTCAAATAGAACGTTGTAATGTTGCTTCACCAAATAGGACGTTGTACTGTTACACACTAAATGTACGGTTGTACCACCACGTGCTCGAACGTGTTAATGGCTGTAACGATTCGTCTTACGTACTTGTCGGACCCTCTTGTAACCTCACCATAAAAACGTTGACGAACACACTAAACTCTGTTTAGTTCCCTAACACAAAAGTTTATTCGCCAAAACAATTTTAAATAGTCGCCAGGCGAAAGAAATAGCGTATGAAAACTGAGTCACCCTCTTTTGCTGGACAAAATGAAACAACATGAGAAAGAGAAAGCTGACACAGACGTTGGATTTTCTTCCTGGTTTTCTATTGTTGTTCGAGCTTGCTAGTTCGTTGGTTTTGTCTTCACAGGTTCGCGTCTGGTGTAAGACTCCTTTGCAGAGCTCATCCCAAAATGGACGCCCCAGTTTTCGTCTGTTTTTACATCTTCCCGGCCGATGTTCAACTGACTGTTTTTACCTCGTCACGTCTTCTTGCTAACTCATTTTCAAACAGAGCCGTCCTCTTACTTCTGCCTGGTGTTGGAGAGAGGACATGTCCGTTTTAGGATATATCTACTCTTGCGCAAAAGATTTTGGATCTCCGATGTTTTTATAATCCTTTTTAATTATCGCAGTCATTCACCCTTGACTGGCTGACCTACAACGAGTGCTATGGCCAGAATCACTCGAAGTCATCTGGCTGTTCCGGTAGACTCTATATCTGCTTTTCTTCTTGTTATTCTTTTTTCTCTTCTCCTCCTCCCAGAAATTAGCTTCTCGGTCTCTTTGTAACTTGGACCTACTATATCACGTTACACATATATAAATAAATACATCCTCTTAATATTTCGTTTTTAATATCTTTATATTTACATACCGTCGGATTTATTTCCATTTTCTCTAGTATATATATATATATATAATATCACAAAGAGCAAGAAACTATTTGAAACTATCTACCTAGGTTTCACCAACCGGATCATCAGGATGATTCTGACTAAATAGGGTTGGCTCAAACAACATTTTATTAATAAACCGGCCACAAGAAAGAATAGAAAATTAGCATAAAAAACAAACCCACATACCAAATAGCCAGGCTTTTATGCATGCAAGAATTAAGTATTTCGGATCTCCGGTTGAGTTATTCATTGGTTTTATTATAAAAAGCTATTGCTAACTTTTCCTCCACACATAGGAGACAATATCTTTAATCTTATATTGAAGGCTATTTTTTAATTATCTCCCATTTTAATATGGGATGTATACCATGCTTCTTATAATTTCCCACATACAGTTACATAAACAAGTCATGTGCCTGTATATTTCTTGTGTGAAAATAGGGTTATAATATCTTTTTTGAAAGCTCTTTGAGTAGAGTGCACGTAAACTTTTTTACCATCACTACTATTATTATTTAAACTATTTCTGGGTCCGCTGCTATACAGCTGAAATTTGTTTCACTGGTATCAATCAGTTTGAGTAAAATTTATTTAGAAATTGCATCATCTGTTTGACGCTGCCAAAGTTATATATATATATATATATATATATATATATATATATATATATATATATATATTGCAACAGTATATGGTTGTCTTTATTTCATTTGGTGGGTTTGTGGTGGACCTTAATGCGGTATAATTTGGAGCGTGCTCAATATCTATGATAGAGCTAGTGTATAGTATAATAATGAATAATTATATATTAGGTTTTATATATATTTAAGAGTATATATGCTTATGTGCAACCACTGGTTTCGTGCTGTCTTTACACGCCAATCACCCGGCAGATGATTGCTGTGTAAAGACGGCATGAAACCAGTAGTTACAAATAAGCATACATGCTATTAAATATATATAAAAACTAATATATATTTATTCATTATTATATCATATTATATTATATCATATATGTATTCTAAAAAAACAACAACCAATTGATTTATATCAAAGCTTTTGAAGGAAATAAATTAATTATCTTAATGTGACCTATTCTTGTTGTTTTTTTAATAATTTGCTCTGTGTATTTTATTTGCATTGAGCTCTTGACGAGGATTACTTAAATTTAATATTCTATTCTTGAATATTTCGATTGTTCTGTTTAGAATTGTTCCCAACTCTGGATTTACTGGATTAAATGCTATCTTATATATATATATATATATATATATATATATAAGTGTGTGTGTGTGTGTGTGTGTGTGTGTGTGTGTGTGTGTGTGTGTGTGTGTTTATGTGTGTGTGTGTGTGTGTGTACTGGCAGCAAATTATTGTATATAGGAGTTTGGTTAAGAAAGCAAGGAACTTTCTTTTTTATGATCTTATACTTTTTCTCAAGCTTTCTTGTTCGTCTTGTTGGATAAGGGTCCAGTTGATTGAGAAGTTGCCCTTTTGATCATATCGATTGATCATATCGATTGATCGTCTTCGGTATTTTTTTTTTTCTTTTTGTAAAGAAAACACTCCACCTATAATAAAACAAAATCATCGCAGTCAAAATATACGAAGAAAAACATGCTTAAAAAATCGTCATTTTGTGGAGTCTAATGCTTGCATTGAAGATCATTTTGTTTAAATTCATTCAAATTCTTGGCATAACAAAAACAACAATAAAAGACCCATAAGAATTCTTCCATTCTTCTTAAATAGAAGTGTCAATATAATCATGGACAACTGTTACAAGAGACACACGAGGCTTTATCTGATTTAATATTTTTTAGCTTAGCTTAGGTTAGTTGTGGCTCAAGGCCAGAACTAGCAAACTCCAACGGAGAATCGATCTTACAAGTAATGATCGACTAGCCAGACTCGTTAACCATTACACTATGCGTGGTGCACCAGAGATCTGTTAATAGATATGTATGCGTACATATGTCTGGAAACCAGAAATCAATAATTAAATCTTATAATCAACACAAAAGTCGAACTTAAAAATATATTTGACCTTTCCAGTACTGCTCGACTAAATATGATAAATTACCAAATGTCAAAAAAAAAAAAAAGAAAAAACTACATCGCTTCCCAAAATATTCCAAGGAAACAGTCTCAATCCCCGGGGGCGCTTTCCATAACTTCAAAAAATCTTTCTCAACTGGCCAGGTGGTATGTGAACTTGTCTTTCTGGCTGTAAGCCACTCTCAGTGGATACAAAGAGCGGGGAGTATTGAACAATCTGTGAATTTTCGAAAGAAAATAAAATAAAAGATTTTACTATCACCTTTTTTGTTTTTTTATTCTTGTGTTTTTAATTTTTTGCGTTTATGAGTGTATGGGCATCTTTGACAACAAAGAAAATATAACAATAGTCGGATGGATGTATAAATAGGCTGAGGATAAATAATTGCCCTCTAAATATTTGAGCCGAGACGTGGGTATTAAATGTGTCGTGGCCTGGAATTCTTTTTCATAGAAATTAAAACAGTTATCAGAAGCGCAATAACTCATTTCGATAGAGAAGGTTTTCAGCAACAAAATAAAAAAAAAAACAAAGACATATTTTACTATTTTCAATTTTACTCTTTTTTCCTTCCATCGTTCTTTTCAAAAATGCCTAACTTTTAATAAATACATGTCTAAATTTTAAAAAACGCTCAACTTTTGAAATATGCCAAACTTTTAAAAAGTGCTTGATTTTTTTAAATGCTCTCTGTCTCTGATAGTACCCTATCAAGTGCTGACACTCCGGGCTAGAGTGAACCTGAGAGTGATGGCAATGAAGGGGTACTCCACATTCCCCCCAAACTCCAGCATTACTGGAACCTCACCATCAGATTTTTCGGTGTCATATTCAGGACACTCGTTGGTGGGGTCTTACCCTTCTGCTGAAATGAAGTCGGTATATTTTACCGCCCCAGCCGACAGGGCCAAATAATTATTTAAATTCAAATTCACCGAAATCTTTAGGTTTCGAAAATAAATTAACTCAAAACAAAATCTTCTAAATAAATGCAGAAAAAAATTTTATATTTTCTTTCCTTTTATTTTTATCTTAAAAATTTTTTTTATCAAGTTTAAGAAAAACCATTTTTTTTCTGAATTTTAGAAATGATCTTTTTCTTCTTATCAGAGCAGGGTCTCCACGAAAGCAATGACTCTTACTTATTTCTATGTAAACCACAAAGAGACTCACAGTAACGCTGTTTGCTAGAAAAGTTTATCGGTTACAAAACATTTTTTCTAACAGTCACAAGTACTCACGATGTATTTTCGACAATGATTAACAATAAACTGAATCCTAAGGGGATCGTTCCGAAAATAATGCTCACTATTTTATTTCCTAAAAAACTACAACGAATAGAGAGTGCCAAATAACACCGTTGAATAGACAAGGTTTTTAGCTACAAAATATGACCCAGGATGAAACATAATGCCATTTTTTAAAATCTTTTTCTTCTTAAAAATCTTTTACAAAATTTTATAATATATATATATATATATATGTGTGTGTGTGTGTGTGTGTGTGTGTGTGTGTGTGTGTGTGTGTGTGTGTGTGTGTGTGTGTGTCTTGTACAACACCACAGTAAAGTGGGGAACATGATTTTAATAACGCTTAAAATAGATTAAAACGAATGTAACATTTTGGCTCCTTTCGACCGACACTCCTTCAAAAGTCGATCGTCAGTATTTACAAATGAAGAGAGGGAGTTTTAATATATATATATATATATATATATATATATATATATATATATATATATATATATATATATGCATAAAGGAATAGGTCTGCAAATGAATTTGTATATGGTACTTAAGTTTTATCTCATTCAAGTGTGTGCTACACGTTTTTCGGACATCATGGTCCGCTTCAAGAGACTGATAATGTGTTTGTTCAAATACACCCCCCCACACACATGTATAGGGTATCTCAAGAGTCGTGCAAGGAGTTAAAAAGTAAATCTTAAAGAATCCGTAAACATAAAAGAGATAAACAGCTGATTTACCAAAAAGAATTGGTGAGCTTTTTGTTTGTTTGTTTCTTGTTTTGTTTTGTTTTGTTTTGTTTTGTTTTTCTTCGGTGTTTAATCTGGTTGAGTTCCACAGAAAAAGAAAGACGCCACTTCTTCAAGGTAAAGTGTTTTCCTCTGCGCGGGTTTTGTCTTTATTATTATTATTTTTTTTTTCTGTTGTCAACTATACTTTAATCTCTTTATTCAACTGTATTGAATGCTTTTGTCACGGTTTTCTCTAACGAGACGTGATTGAAAAAAGTTTCTTTTTCAGAACTTTTAATATATGCTCACTCTCTCTTTTTCTCTTCCTTTATATACATATATATATACCGGCTCATTGGCCTAGTGGGTAGAGTGTTCGCTTATGCTCCGGGAGACCTGGGTCATACCAAAGACTTTAAATATGGTACTTGATACCTCTTTGCTTAACACTCAGCAGTATATGGTACGTATCAAGAGTAAAGTGGAGCAATCCAGGGAAAGGAGTAGCGTCCTCCCTTACACCTCAGTGTAGTAGCTATTGAAAAGGGAGTCTTCTGGTTGCCCTCGACTACGGTCGCCAACTATATATATATATATGTGTGTGTGTGTGTGTGTGTGTGTGTGTGTGTGTGTGTGTGTGTGTGTGTGTGTGTGTGAATCTAGAACAGGATGTTCCAGCTGTGTAAACAGGAAGACAGCTCATATGGGTTGACAAGCGGAACAGATTACGTGAATCCAAAATGGAATGCACAGGCATTATGAAATTATACACAGGTACGACACACGGTCAGTTTCGGAGTAAGGGGCAGTCACACAGTCACACACAGTCACGGTCAGCGAGAGCCAAGAGGTAGCGGGGGCCAAGTGGTCCCCTAAAAGAACCCAGTTGATAACCTCTCGTCAATGAAGCAAAGACCTGAATATGGAAGCACAACGTAGGTTAAGAAAGAATCAATATAGCAGTCCTCCGCCAGTCTGTGTCCAAGTCCTCCGTTTCCCTGTCCTTGTCTCTCTCACACTCACAGAATTTTGCACCTTTCAAGAAGTAATAAAGAGAGATATATTTTGTAAAGAAGGTGTTACGGTCTCATTGTTCCTTTTTCGTGTTATACAACATTTAAAAAAATGTATGAGAGTGTCTGTGTATTTAGGTAGCAGATTTTCTTGTAGGCATATTTTATTAAAGATGACAGATAAGTATTTGGAGTCGATTTTTATTAGTCTCAGAAAATAGATATAAAATTACCTCCAAATCCGTGTCTATCATCTTTCACACACACACACACACACACACACATATATATATATATATATATATATATATATATATATATGTATATATATATATATATATATATAAGGGTTATTCAAAAAGTTCTAACCCAGCTAAGATTTAAATCATACTATTATTGTTTTTCTAAAAAGATGGTTTTGACATTAAATAATTCACGAAGGATGATATCAATCTATCCATTGTAGTCAGTACATATTCCTCTCTCCCTATCTCTCTGTCCCTCCCCCCTCTGTCTCTCTCTCTCTATATATATATATACTAGTCTGTTCATATCTATCTATCTATCTATTTATCTATCAAATTATTATGTAATATATATATCTATCACAATTTTTCTAATTTGCCATATTTTCTATGTATTTGTGTGTAAGCCTATTTATTCATCTCTATTCATCTTATTCATAGATAGATAGATAGATAGATAGGAACAGAAAGATAAATAGATTAATATAGATAGATAGATAGATAGATAGATAGATAGATAGAACAATTCATTTCCACGTGTATACAATTAACATTGTTTTATTTGGGGGGCTGTTTATAAAGCCTTCCGTGTGACTACGCAAGTATGTAGACTTTTATGTGAATTCTTACATATTGGCTGTGTATCTGTCTCAGATTAAGCATGCGCAGTTGAAAACACTTCCGGCTTAACGTACTTGATTGGCGTGTTTGAATTTAAGCCAGTAAAAAAACTGTCTGGAATTCAGAGATGTGTTTAGGAAAAAATCGGGAAGAACGAGTAAGACCGATTGATTATTTTGACACGCTGAAAAAATTAACACCTGCGAAATAACATTTAAATATTAAGATATCAAGTAGACGATTTCTGCTCGAAATATTAACGCTATCAACGTGATTGTCAACAGACGGCCACATGAGGATTATGAACAGATTTTAATAAGCAACAATTCACTGCTCAGAAATGTGAAAAAGTTATAGATCGATAAGCAAAATTACCAAAACAAATTCACTGAGTAAAACCTGAAAAAGTTAGAGATCAACCAGCAAAACAATTAGCCGATGAAAAAGTTGCCCAGTTGGCTTGGGCTGTAGAATACACCGACAGTATCTTTGCAGAGGGGAGGAGGTGTCCTCGTGGTGTAAGGGGTTCATACCTTTCCCAAGGGTATTTGCCCGAAAGTGAACGTAATAGCGCGACTGGAGTTCGAACTGGCGTACTACGCTTCCGCAGTCCATCGCTTTAACCATTACACCACGAGGACACCCCCCATTGAATTATGAGAGACATGTGAAGTATATATTCTTAAGAGCAAGGCGAATGAATTTAAAGGTGGGTCAATGGTGCACTTCACTTGCTGCTGTGCGGTGAAGCCTCATAGGTTAACGGCCAGGATCAAATCATTCAGTAAGGAAATTACTTCTAAAGTAAAGTTAGCGACCATAGTCGAGGGTGACCCGAAGGCTCCCTTTTCGATAGCTACTACACCAAGGTGTAGGGGAGGGCGCAACTCCATTCCCAGGATTGCTCCACTTTACCCTTGAACCGTACCTTATAATGCTGAGTGTTAAGCAAGGTGGTATCAAGTACCATTTTTAAAGTCTTTGGTATGACTCGACCTGGGATTGAACCCAGGTCTCCCGGGCCATTGGCGAACACTCTAACCGCTGGGCCAGTGGCATTTAATGCTTTAGAAAAATTGCCATTAAAAGATAACTATGACTCCAATTCAAACCAGAATCACCTTTCATGTGGGTCAACAAGACCCCACTCTTCGAAAAATCAGCACCAGATCCTAAACTCGAATCAAACTTACGTAGATGCAAAAACAATTTCAGAATCAACATACTATTGATCAACCATTCAAACTACAAATACGAGTGAGTTCAAGTCTCATTGAATACCTCATTAACTAGGCCTTGTACTATATATGTTCTCTGATGAAAGCATCAAGCTGGAAACATACGTACATATACATATATATATATATATATATATATATATATATACGCAAAAAAGACACAAGCATACATAGATGTGTATATATATACACAGACAAAAATTATAAGTAAAATATAGTTACCAGTAAATTTCAAACCACAGTACCACACATATTCACACAAAAAAATATCCAAGACACACACTTACACACACACAAAGGAAAAATAACTTTTAATGAAATCCAAAACCACTCCAACACACACACACATACACAGACAACGACAAAAACATATCAAATATCAATGAGGGTTAAAGCAGATTAAGGTAAACACGCTCTAAGAATAAGCTCTAAATAAACCCTATATAAACCCTATATAAGCTCTATATAAACCCTATATAAGCTCTATATAAACCCTATATAAACTCTATATAAGCTCTATATAAACCCTATATAAACTCTATATAAACCCTATATAAACTCTATATAAGCTCTATATAAACCCTATATAAGCTCTATATAAACCCTATATAAGCTCTATATAAACCCTATATAAACTCTATATAAGCTCTATATGAACCCTATATAAGCTCTATATAAACCCTATATAAGCTCTATATAAACCCTATATAAACTCTATATAAGCTCTATATAAACCCTATATAAGCTCTATATAAACCCTATATAAGCTCTATATAAACCCTATATAAACTCTATATAAACCCTATATAAACTCTATATAAGCTCTATATAAACCCTATATAAGCTCTATATAAACCCTATATAAGCTCTATATAAACCCTATATAAACTCTATATAAGCTCTATATAAACCCTATATAAGCTCTATATAAACCCTATATAAGCTCTATATAAACCCTATATAAACTCTATATAAGCTCTATATAAACCCTATATAAGCTCTATATAAACCCTATATAAGCTCTATATAAACCCTATATAAGCTCTATATAAACCCTATATAAACTCTATATAAGCTCTATATAAACCCTATATAAGCTCTATATAAACCCTATATAAGCTCTATATAAACCCTATATAAACTCTATATAAGCTCTATATAAACCCTATATAAGCTCTATATAAACCCTATATAAGCTCTATATAAACCCTATATAAGCTCTATATAAACCCTATATAAACTCTATATAAGCTCTATATGAACCCTATATAAGCTCTATATAAACCCTATATAAGCTCTATATAAACCCTATATAAGCTCTATATAAACCCTATATAAGCTCTATATAAACCCTATATAAGCTCTATATAAACCCTATATAAACTCTATATAAGCTCTATATGAACCCTATATAAGCTCTATATAAACCCTATATAAGCTCTATATAAACCCTATATAAACTCTATATAAGCTCTATATAAACCCTATATAAGCTCTATATAAACCCTATATAAACTCTATATAAGCTCTATATAAACCCTATATAAGCTCTATATGAACCCTATATAAGCTCTATATACACCCTATATAAGCTCTATATAAACCCTATATAAACTCTATATAAGCTCTATATAAACCCTATATAAGCTCTATATAAACCCTATATAAGCTCTATATAAACCCTATATAAACTCTATATAAGCTCTATATAAACCCTATATAAGCTCTATATAAACCCTATATAAGCTCTATATAAACCCTATATAAACTCTATATAAGCTCTATATAAACCCTATATAAGCTCTATATAAACCCTATATAAGCTCTATATAAACCCTATATAAACTCTATATAAGCTCTATATAAACCCTATATAAGCTCTATATAAACCCTATATAAGCTCTATATAAACACGCTCTAAGAATAAGCTCTATATAAACCCATAACCAACTGAAAATCATTCAAACTGCAAACACGAGTGAGTATGTTTCCAGATCATTAAGTATCCCATTAACCAGGCCTTGTGCCATATATCTTCTCTGATGAACGCAACAAGCTGGAAACATACACGTATATAAGAACAAAAATAAATAAATAAATTCTAAAATAAAAGCAAAATACAAATCTCTTCGTGGACCTACTCATTTTCAAATGTAATTTCGGGTATAATTTCATTTCTCACGAGAAGGGCACAATGTTATCCATGTCGACATTTTTAAAAAGCTCTAATTGTTTGCGTTAAAAAATTGTCTAATGAGATCTCCGATTCTATCTGAAAATGTTTAACTGTGTAGAGCGTTTGATATGCTATATATTGCGGTTGTTTCTGTTATTTGAGTATTTAAAAAATGTGCGTACGTCTTGTGTGAGCAATGTGTAATCGGGAAAATGAAAACTTGTTCCTATTCTACTTGCGTGGGTTTTATTTGAAAGACTTTATTGTGCATGTTGTTATTCCAACTTTGTTGCCATTTTGTAAAGAAGAATTTATTGATTTTAGGTTTGAAATTAGTGGATGGAATTTTGACTTTGTCGGGGGCCATATTTAAAATTGACATGTCAGAAGCCACAATTTAATGAACTTCCCTTGCAAGTATAGAAACAGATTAGTATTGACTAAAAAAATCCTCGAACAAATTAATAATCAACCTTAACTTTATCCAACACCTCTACCACGAGTAAAATGTGACACAAGGTCAATTTTTTGCGGAGTGTCACATAGCCAAATAATACACTATGTGTGAAACGTACATAGAATGTTCATAACTCATATATAGATAACATAGGAATCCCGAAACACAAAAAAACTCTTACGACTTCTTACTTCAGGTACGAAACTTTTTATGACCTTTGAGTTAAAAGGTCCATCCATACTGTAGTATTTATACAACCATAGCTTGGAAGAAATCCTGTTTTATTTTATTGGATCAATCAGAAGTCTAAAAAAGCTCATTTCAAATAATAATCTAAAATCTAAAATAGGGTATTAGGATACCCTATTGGGGGTGGGGTTCAGATTATGCTGACTCTCTCCTCGGCAGAGAGACGAAACCCTACCCCAAAAATCGATGTCCTGGATGTGATCAAAAACTTCTTCATTACCATTATTCCCAGATCCACTCTGACCCGAAGTTGTAGTACCTGTTAGGGTTTCATCTATGGGTCAAATACTACTCTTTAAAAATTACACTGACCTGCGATGTTTTCAATGTCGAATATTTGATACCTGATTTTAAAGCAGCTTTTTACGCTGAATCCAAAAATCGTACACATTTTTTTCTAATCAGATCAAATATTTAAGATATAAATTCTTGAAATGTATAAAACAATATAACTATATTCATTTTCTCGTTGAATTAAACAAATAATGCTAAATTTAGGGCTGATATATTCGCAGAAAGTTCATATAGTGCCATAGTAAACTGACAAAATATACACAAAATCTGTTCATAGATTATAGGTCTTTTCAAGGATTTCCTCTTATGCGTTTTGTGTGCCAGCAGTAGTCAGCGAGAAATTTTACATCTCACCGGCTTTGGTACTGCTCTTTCATAATGCGAATGTCTTGGTGAAAGAGCTCACCCAGCTCTCCATTCAAATTGTTACATATTGACCCTTGACCGAGCCGTCAATCAAAGACGCCCCTCTGTAAATAAGCGGAAGATTTAATCTGAAGTAAGTGGGCGATAAGAAATTATATATGCAGATGCCCGCGGCAGTTGAGTGAAGGCCAGAGAGAAAGCCAGTTTGCAGTTGGGCGGCCTCCAGTTGAGAGAGTTGGAGGCAGTGAAGGCCGAGTAAAAGCCAGCTTGGCGTCAATGAGAGCGTACTCGCTGGGACCTGTGGCCTATACCAGGCCTCCGGTTGAGCAACCCTGGTCGAGAGGCAGAAGAAGTGCTAAGTGGGTCTTGAAGATAACACAGCGTGCTATGGTCAAAAGAAGAAGTTATGGGTAACTATAGCAATCTGTCTTGTCTCTCCACGTCTGTCTGTCACACAAACCACAGAAGCTTCAACTCCTTTCGAAAGAATAAAAAGACGTATATATTCATGTAAAGAAGTGTTCTTCCCTCATCACGGTATACAACATTATTTGATTTGGTGCTGAAGGCCAGTTCATGACCACATGGCATGATTTCGAACCTGAGTTTAAACCTAGACGATCAAGGAAACAGCCGATGAAGATACTGACCAATAGAGGAAAAGACTGGAAGAAAATGAAAATGGAAGAAAAGAAAAAAATTTGAAAATGCAACAAACATTGGAGAAAAGAATGGAAACCAAAAGAAAATCGGGAACAGAAAGAAGAATTCAATACATCAAGAAAATTAGAAATGAAAAGCTGGAATGAATCTAAAAAAAAACGGAAAAGTGGGAGGTACATTGCTCAAATTAAGAAAATTATTTTTTCCTTCAGTGTGTCTTTGAATTTCCTGGTTCGCGTTGATAAAATTTAGCTAATTATGAAAAAATTTGGTTGTATTTAAGGTTTTAAGAGTAACGTCCAATAAAATTTAAATAATTATAAAAGAAAATTCGAAATCGGTGATAAAATGCAATATGAGTTGATACAGTTTACTGCTATGTTTTGGGACTATGAATTATGAGGGGGAAGAAAGAAGAAAGACAAAAGAAAGAGAAACAGAAAATATTGTTTTTGTGATATTTCAAAAAGTGACAGGTTATAAAAACAAGTTTCGAATTGGGGGACAATGAGAATTTTGGGTTTATCATGAATGAACTTTGATATTAAACAAAATTTTTGTGAATGAAATTTTGTTGTAACTTGTGGATGCTATCATAACGCATTGTAATTTGACATTTGGATTTTAACCCGAGCTCCGGAAGGATCAAGGAAACAATGAGATATTGTCGAGCAAATGTTCATGTACTTTTAGATCCATAGTTAGGTCAGTGGGACGGGTTCGATGGTTGGAAAAGTTTGTGGAAATTCGAAACGTTCTGTGAAGTCTCCTTAGAATGGGATCGATATTTTGGCTACTGGTAGAAGCCATACCAGGTTTTGTGAAGGTCTCCTCCTAGAGAGAGGTTGAGAATTTTCAGGTACTGGTTAATGGCCTGACCAGTATTTGTGAGGTCACCCTAGAATGGGGTCGAGAATTTTTGGGGTTTGGTAAGAGGCCAAACCATTGTGTTGAAAAGGATATTTTGAAACAGGGGATGGGAAATTAGGGAGTATGTGTGCAAAATCTTGACGTGTCTCTTGGTATGCACTGGAAAATTTATTGACTTGTTTTCGAATCATGCTTGAGGGAGAAATATAGTTGAGCAAATAGATAAATAAATAAAAACCTTGTTAACTATTGAAAAAGAGAAAGAACATAGGTTGAAGGGCAGTGGAAAAAGTAGAGGAAAGAGTAAAAAGTTTGGGTTGTTTAGCAAAAGAACCCCCAGGAAATTTTATCTCACCTTTGAAAGTGAGCTTGATTCTATCGTAGGGTTGTTTTAGTTGGAATAAGAAAAAGGGTAGATACTTGTTGAAAAAAAATTGAGATAGGCGCATGCAAATTAGCTTAGGTTATCCGTAAAAAAAAAGACAAAAAAATGGAATGCAGAGAATGAGCAATTGTACCGAAAAAGAAAATATATATTTGATATGAAAATTATTGCAGTGAAAAGAAAAGAGAATTGAAAAAGAAAGGGGAAAAAAGACAAGGACACGCAGCATTAAAAAAAAGGCAACAATTTTAGGAATTGAAAGGGGAAAAAAAGGCGGGGGAGAGAAATAGACATTTCCTAAAGATAGAACTGTTATAAGCATGAACATATTTTCTGAACATTTTTTTTTTGGCATATTTTAGGTTGTCAACTTTTTTTCTGGTTGGACATTTTGTTTTGGTTATTGCATTTTGACTTTTTATGTATTTTTGAAAAAAACTTTTTTCTCCAATCGCTGTGACGCTTAGAAGGGAATAATTGTTTGAATTTAAGGAGACATTTCTGAATTTTTTTCCCCCGACTCATTTCATGAGATTTTTTATTTTTGAGGGGAAAGTGAAATCGCTGAAAGCAATAATTGATTAAGAAGAAAATCATTTGCTGATAAATGTTTTGGCGAAGTATGTTTTGTTTGTTACTGCATGCATTTCATTTTGTAATGGCATTTTGAAGTATTGGTTTGGGTCCATGGTGATTTTGTTGTTGAATTTTTGGAAATACCCCCGTTACTCGAGGTAGGATCCTGTAGAATGGATGACTGGTGTATGGTCATAAGGAATCAAGGCAAAATGTTTTACTAGAATGACCAGGGTCACAGAGTTTGTGACCAGGATTTTGGGAAGCAAGACATTGGTCCCGTGATGTTTTGATTTCCTCAAGGAATTGCAGAGAAAGGCCATATGATGTTTTTTGTAAAAGATAAGTAAATGTGTTGTAATTTTGATGTATGCATGTAGGATAGCCAACCAAACGAAGAAAGAATAAAGAAATAATTCAGGTAAGAATTAAAGGAGGTTAATTGTCGCATGATTGAAAAGTCTCCTTTTAAGATGTGTAATGATTGTTGTATTTTTTTCTCTTTTTGTCCTTGAACATTATTTGTAAGATGTGAGTGTGAAGAAAGATGGAGAGGGACGCGAGGAAAATGTCCACAGGAGACATTTTGAAAAATAAGAGGCGGGGGAATGTTACATATTGACCCTTGACCGAGCCGTCAATCAAAAACGCACCTCTGTAAATGAGCGGAAGAAGATCTTGTGATCTAATCGGAAGTAAGTGGGCGATATGAAATAATATATGCAGATGCCCGCGGCAGTTGAGTAAGTTGGTGACAGTGAAGGCCAGAGTGAGAGCCAGTTTGCAGTTAGTGTGAGTGCCCCGCTGGAGGATGCTGCCTCCAGTTGAGCGGCCTCCAGTTGAGAGAGTTGGAATCAGTGAAGGCCAGAGTCAAAGCCATCTTGCAGTCAGTGAGAGCGCGCCCTGGCCGAGAGGCAGAAGAAGTGCTAAGTGGGTCTTGAAGATAACCCAGCATGCTATGGTCAAGAGAAATTATGGGTCGGTATGGCAATCTGTCTTGTTCCCCCACCCGCCCCCGTCCGTCTGTCTCACAAACCACAGAAGCTTCAACTCCTTTCGAAAAAATAAAAAGACTTATTCTTATAAAGAGAGTTATGGTCATTCTTCATCCATGTATATTCCCTCATTATGGCTATAAAACAAAATCTCCACAGTTCTATGGAATATTAATAATAATTTGCATACGCTAGGACTGCGGACAAAAAATTGTTAATATGAACAGGATTCCTAACTTCTAGGCATAAAATAAACCCAGACAGATAGATACACTGTTAAAAACCATTCTATCAATTCACGAAAGAATTTTTTGTCGACGAATGAGCTTCCTCCATACAGAAAAGATGACAACATCAAATAGACATAGTGTTTAATAATCATAGATGGAAGTAAATTATAGAGTAAAATCCGAGAATATAGAGAAAGAAATTTGATAACAAGGTAATCCAAGCAGAAGGAGAGATTTATTGAGAAACGAAATCAACACTACAGCGTTTCGGTTCTAATGGACCATCATCAGGACTGTGAGGGATGATATCAGTGATGTTGAATCAACGATGTATGTTTGGAAAAACTATACAAATACCAAGGGAAAGCCTATATATCAGCAAAAGTTGGCGGTTCAAACAATACACATGCGTTTGTTTTTAAGATTGTCATGCGATTTTGGGAGAATATTATGTAGAAATTATGTTCCATTTATACATCAAGAAAAATTTCGAATCAAAAAGAGGAAGAAAAAGAAAAAGAAAGAGAGAGAGAGAGAGAAAAGAAAGAATGAGAAAGAAGGAAGAAGGATGGAAGAGGGAAGAGGAAAACGGAAGAAATAGGAGAAGAGGATAGACGAAAGAAGAGGAGGAGGAGGATAAAACAAGCAAAACAAACATGAATACTTTGTATTTGGAACTTTGCTTTTTGCGATACCTCAGTGTCAGGTATATCTGATCTCTATTTGATTGAAAGGATGTGTCACAAAAACCTTTGTGAAAAAATATATTAAGAAACAACTACACAAAAAAATGCAATTATGAATATACAATAACGCAATTCCCTAACCTCTAGGTATAAAATAACACAAGACGTGTTGACATGCCGTTAAAATCAATTAATCTATTTCCTTTCCAAGTCTACTACCTTATAAGAGGGAGCTGCCAAGAAAAACAAATGCAAGAGCATCCTTTTATCTTTTATTTTTGCTGCCCTAAGAAGTTGATTTGGGACTTGGTGATACACTACAACCGCTTTATCTTCTAACCGAACATTTTGCAAGCACGAGAAAAATATTCCATGAAAACTAATATTTCAACCTCTGATTGGGTTGTGATGTCACAGTCAGCTGCATTTTGAAATTCCATAACGAGTAAAAAAGCGACTTCTGTTTTAACTAAAAGTCTACTGATATGGAAAAGCTTTCCGAGTGTTTTTGCGTGTCTCATAGGTATTCTGTGTAAATACCATCTGGATTATTCTTAAAAGCAACTAAAACGAGAAAAGCAAAATAGATAATAAACAGAGTTGGCAGAACAACATCGCCATGTTGGATATCCGATTCAATAGAAATTTGTTCAGAAAATATTCCATTGAAATGAATTTTAGCTTTCAATATATATATATATATATAGAGAGAGAGAGAGGGAGAGAGAGATTATGTACCTGTCTGCTTGCAACTAAACTGCGTCACCACCAACGTTGCAATTCTCTTCATATTTACGTTATATTTTCAGATTGGCATGATGATTCGAGTGTTCTCGAAAGGCCCAGGAGTTTGGGTTCAATCCCAGGTCATACCAAAGACTTAAAAAATGGCACTTGATGCTTCCTTGCTTAACACTCAGCAATATAAGGTAGGGATGAAGGGTAAAGTGGAGCAATCCAGGGAAAGGAGTAGTGCCCTCCCCTACACCTCGGTGTAGTAGCTATCGAAAAGGGAGCCTACAGGTAACCCACGACTAAGGTCGCCAACGTTATTTTTTTTATTTAAGCATAATTAGCAAATTATTTATTAATGATGTTCAAGTCAAGAGGAGATAGTCGTCAACATCATTAAATTTGGCAGCTGGCATGGATTTCCCTCTCTCTCTCTCTCTCTCTCTCGCCAATCGTCCCTACCATCGATTGCTTATGGTAGGTCAACATCCTGTGTCTATACAGAGCTGTTGTCTGTTCTTTCTGGTTGTCCAACATTTTTGCACGTCGGTGTGAAAGGCCCGATAGGAGAACGTAACTGATGATATTGTTCTTGATTTTCTAGCAGTTTCTTACATGCCTTGTTCGTCCAACTTGGATGGTTTTAGAGATATGTGGTAAGTGGCCGTACAACTGTTGTTTCCAGGATTTGTTCAATACACAAGAATTTTACGAGCTGTATTGAACAAATCCTGGAAGCAGAGATAGCATTGCCTTAAAAGAGCCCGTATTAATGTATTCAGCCGACTTCGCACCAAATCAGGATTTTACACAAGGTTATTTCATTGTAGGGATACACGTACGAATCGAGATTCCTGTGTGGCTGTTACAAAAAAAGCGTTGATTCTGTTGATATTCCTCTTTAGGGGTGGCACAGGTACTAAGAGATAAACCCAGACCTGACAAGCAGGTATTGCCTCAGGGTAAGCCCCACTAGGGAAAGGCAATCAGCTTAATAACACTCAACTGGCGCAAAAACCAGGTGGTCCTCGAAAAACTGGTAAGGGGAAAGCCCGTGGTATTGGCATTAATCCGACTTCCCACCAAGTCGGATTTAACAAAAGGCCATGTTATACAGGTAAGCCACGCACGAATAAAGACTCGTGCGTGACCGTCAAAAAATAGCTTAATCCCCTCGGCAATCCACATTCTGTGGTACCTCTGGCGCCAAGCTATAAACTCGGCCTTGTTAATCAGTTATTGTCGGATAGGAAGGTGGTTGGGCAAAAATGAGGGATTCGTATGTTTCGCAACAGAATTAGCTCGAAGTGAAACGAAGAGTATAATGTCGAATACAAGCTCATCTGAGGATACTTGTCGAATACCAGCTCAACTGTGATTAGTTGGTTATTTGGGTTTTATGGTATATCAACCTTTGTAGGTTATCTAATGCCAAATTCCTTTTTTATACAAATAATCAGTTCTATTTCAAGCAATTCAGTTTAGCATGAGTACACAGTTTAATTGTCAAAACATTACTACTTCAAGCTATTCAGTTTTGACGAACAGTTCTAATTCAAACAACTCAGTTTACAATAAGTATAGACTTTGTCTACACACAGTTAAATGTCAAAACAGATTTTTTTTTTAAATCAGTTTAGCGTAAGTACAGTTTCAATGTCAAAATCAGTTCTCGTAAGTACCGTTTCAATGTCAAAAACATTTCTATTTCAAACAATTCAGTTTAGCATGATTACACAGTTTAGATATCAAAACTGTTCTATTTCAAGTAATTAAGTTTAGCATAAATACGCTGACTAGTTCTATTTAACCTATAGATATGGTCCTATCAGGTGCTACCACTCTGGGCCAGACTGGACCTGGGAGCAATGGCAATGAAGGGTTGTCCCGTATTCTCCAAAGCTCCAGCATCACTGGAACCTCATCATCAGATTGTTTAGTGTCATATCTAGGACACTCATGGGGCTGGGGTTATACCCATCTGCAGAGGTGCAGTCAATGTATTCTACAGCCCCAACCAACTGGGCAATACACAGGTAAATGTAAAAACAGTTTTATTTCAGATAATTCAGTTTAGCGTAAGTACGCAGTTTAGATGTCAAAACAGTTCTATTTCGAGCAATTCAGTTTAGGATAAGTACGCACTTTAAATGCAAAAACAGTAATTTTCATGACCGTCACGCTCATATTAAGAACTTTTTTTAAAAAAGTTTTAGCAACTTCAGACATTTGTCCCTTATTTCGCTTTCTTTTATTTTCACTTTGGGGTCCGATGGAAAGGCAAAATCCGCTAGACGAGAAGTTCTTTATTTGTTTATTTCACTTATTTATTTATTCATTTTATTTTTATTTTATTTTATTTTATTTATTTATTTATTTTTTGTTAATTAACCCAAAGTTTTGTCTTCTGTCCGGGATTAGGAAATTCGTTTAAATCTCAAAATCTCAAATAATTTTATGCTTCTTATTATGTCGGGACGGATTCTGGGTTATTTGTAATTATTTTACACTTCTGAGAGTTTTTCACAATAGCGTTAACTGATGGCCTTTCACTCGAGATTGAATGACAACAAGTTTCCTCATGTTTTCAGGACCCTTCTCACAATTCTGGTCGATCTAAATAATGAAGTTGTCAAGATGGTCTCTATTTGTCCCCTGATTTCTTAGTCTTCTAGTCCCTTTACAAGTCCTTTAGGGATAGTTCCAAGTGCCCCAATAACGATTAGTATCACTGTCACTGTCATGTTCCATTGTATTTTTAGTTATCTGGCAAGGTTTAGATATCTATCTCTCTTTTACATTTATTTTTCATTTTACTCAGTGGTCTGTCGGGACGGCAAAGTCCACTATTCGGTGGGTTCTCGTTTTCTTTTTTTTTTTTTTTTTTTTTTTTTATAATCACTCAGTTTGGTCGTCTGGCCAAGATCAGATGATCCGTTTGTATCACAAAATCCCAGAGAACTCTGTGCGTTTCATTCTTCAGGAGGGATTCCGGATTGTACATTTACCACCTGTTCGTATGGTCAAATTTAAACTTCCTCCCTAATTCCCAATGGATTACCTTCACCACCCAGTCATGTCTAATCTTACATCCTCTTTGCACAAATTTGCTGCATTCGCTTATTATATGATTGACCGTTTCGTCTCTATCACCATATACTCCACATTCGCCATTTTGTTGCGTCCTACGTATTTTTGCTTTAGCGTAGTTTGCCTTTGAGGCGTTGTTTTTGTTTGTTTTTTTTTTTGTTTTTTTTTTTTTGTGCTGCTATTAGAAGAGATTCAGTTTCTTCCTTTAGGTTTCCCTTTCTTAGCCATGTCCAAGTTTTCACGTATGATATTTCGCATGTTTATTGCTTGAAATATCCTGACAATTGTGTCACGTGATGGCTCACGGAGACGAAGAGGTAGGACTGATACTATCCTCCCGTATTGAATGAGAGTATCAAGCAGTCAAAAAGTGACCGTTAGGAAGGAATGTGGGTCACACAGGAGACCAGATGTTCGCACTTAGGTGACCTCAGGTCGCCGGACATCGGAAGGGGAAAGAGAGAGAAGCCAAATGATTGGCTGGGACCCCAAAACGGAAGTGGGGTTCCCTTCCCCTCAGCAGAAGTAAATAGTAAAAAGTAGTTTTTGAGCAAGGCTCGTGGCAGACGGACCATAGCCATTTTACTCCGGGTTAAAGACAAAAGACTAACTGAGACACGAAGGACTCCAAAATCCTTCAAGCCAGTACTAAAAACAGAACAAAGTCTATTAGCCCGTGAAAGAAGAAAAATTCTCCAGTGGAACCCCGTCGAAAATAAGATAAGTAACTTTGGGACATTTTTCCTTTACACCCAAATTTTGTTTACCACTCTCTCTCTCAATTTGAAGAAGGATAAAAGCCAGGAAAAGACATTCATATTCATGGACAATCCAATTATATGTTTTGACACTCTGAACGTATATATATATATATAACCGTAGTAAAGAACCTATGTATTTTCATTTTACCATGTGGTCTATGTTGTTATTTCATGCTTTCCTTTCAGCTTCTATTCGCCTTATATTATCTTGCTTAGAACTGTCCTATTAATTCCTAAAGTATCACACGGGAAACCGGAGTTGCCGACTACCACAATATTAATATTATTACGACTAAAACCTATAGGCTCACTTTCTTCCATTATCTCGGGGAAGGAAGAAAGCTGCCTGGTGGGTGTGTGATAGTGTGAATTTTGGAACCCCTTTGCCAGCGGCGGTCAGTCTGGCCCTAAATTATTCCCTCACGTAATATGCCAGTTCTTATCTGCCTGAGAGAAGAACTCTGAACAGGACTTATTCTGTAGGGGATCAAGTGCCAACCTGTCCCGTCTTCACACGTGCGAAAATAAAGTCCCGTTTTGGGATTTTAGTCAATTTCGCGTCACAATTGCTTTTCCTCCAATTCCTGTTTTCTAGTAATTGTTGATCTATTGAGATTTATGTCGTTTGTGTTGTTTCTGGTCGATGTAATTAGTCTTATTTCGTTCTTTTTTATATAGAATTCGAGTCGTCGTATCAATGTATCGACGCTATCTTCAATGCTGGAGAGTTTTCTCGCTTCTTTTATTATTATTATCATTATTATTATTATTATTATTATTATTAAAATATAGGAATATTGGTCTGCGTTATTGTGCCTATAGTGTTGTAATGACTTTACTGCTTCAAAACGGTTCTAGCGTTAAATTTTAATCAAATATATAAGTTTCAATGATCAATCTGAAATGTGCGAAAAGTGGTTAATCAACCGTATTTATAATTTGGCGTATTGTCATGTAATATATATCTTTAATGTATAGTTTTAGCAAGTATATAATAATAATAATAAAGAAGAAGAAGAAGAAGAAGAAGAAGAAGAAGAAGAAGAAGAAGAAGAAGAAGAAGAAGAAGAAGAAGAAGAAGAAGAACTTACTCGATACTTTCTCATCATCATCATCATCATCATATCGTGCTGGCAGCACGGATATCCCTGACCCTCTCTCGCCACTCCTCCCTATCGTTCATCGCCCTAGGTAGGTCTTCAGGACAACAACCTGTATCCTCACATAGCTGCTGAATGTACGTTCGTGCTGGTCGTCCTGCTTTTGCGCGGCCGTGTGTGGGGATCCATAAGAGTACATCTCTTATGAGTTCATCTCTGCTTCTCCAGCAATGTCCTGCATGTCTGGTTCGCCTAACTTGAATAGTTTTCGTGATAGGGGGCAGGTGGCCGTACAGTTGGTGTCTTGTGGGGTGTTGCTGCCAGGACTTGTTCAGGATTGCACGCAGCATTCTTGTGTAATTGCCATCTAGTTTCTTCTCCAGCCGTTTTGTTAGCGTCCATGTAGTGCATCCATATAGCAGTATCGATGTGACCGCTGCCTGGAAGAAACTGCGTTTCATTTTATCGGTTAGGTCTGATTTCCATATAGTCGATAGCCTATTGATAGCTGTCCATGCTTTCGTTAACCTCGTTTCGATGTCCTTTTCGGTTGATTCGACGCTGCTTCCTAGGTACGTGAATTTGTCTACTAGTTTAAGAGGGGTTCCTTCTAGAGTGGAGATGTCCCCCGTTTGGTTATAGCACATATATTCCGTTTTGTGTGCATTAACATGGAGGCCTATGCTTGCTGCTGCTCGTTCCAAACTATGCAGAAGTGTTTCGGCTTAGTCAGGTGTATTTGCCAGTATCGCTATGTCATCGGCGTAGTCGGCGTCGGTAATTGTTGTTGCGGGGTATCTTCTGCTTCTTTTCTTCGTCAGTTCGAAGCCATTCTCTTTGATTTTGTCAATCGATGTTCTAAGTACGTAGTCTAGACAAATGATAAAGAGATACGGAGCCAGCGTGTCCCCTTGTAGTACTCCTGCTACAATGTCGAAGTATTCTGTGTCTCCATCTGGTGATCGTACTTTTACTTTAGTGTTTCTATAGAGAATCGTTATTGCCGCTACGGTTTCTTTAGGTATGCCGTACGCTAGTAGGATTTGTTCCATCTTTCCTCTGTGAATGGAGTCGAAAGCCTTGGTAAAGTCGACAAATATTAATGTCGCTTGTAGGTTCTTTGCCCGTACACCTTCAAGGATTCTGCGGATGGTTAATATTTGTGAGGTCGTAGATCTATTTCTTCGGAAGCCATTTTGGTTTTTTCTAAGTATGTTGTCGATTTTGGGTTCTATTCGGTTTCGTAGTAGGGCATTGTAGATTTTGGCAGCTATGGATGTAAGTGTTATGCCTCGGTAGTTTTTGGCTAATCCGAGGTCCCCCTTTTTAGGGAAGGGGAGTATGCATCCCTTCGTCCATCTATCTATCGGATTTTGATTGTATACTGCGTTGCAGTGTCGGAGCAGTATGTTGTCGAATTGTCTGGTCTTCCATACTTCCGGGGGAATTTCGTCCAGTCCTGCAGCTTTCCTATTTTTAATTCTTCTGAGAACCGAGTCGAGTTCTCCTTGTGTGAACGGTCCAAGTTTAATGTCTAATTGTTTGCTAATTATTCTGGTGATTGGTTCATGCGTTATTTTTGGTGGGTTTCCAAGTAAGTTTTCGAAGTGCTGTTTCCATAGTTTTATTCTTTCTTGTTGGTTTGCTGCTTTAAGTTTTGCTTTGGCTGTGTTCTTTCTTCTGCTCACTTCGTTTATTGTTTGCCAGGCAATTCTAGATTGTCTATCTTCCACCGAGTCTCTAATCTTATCTATCTGATTTTTAATGTATTCTGTCTGTTCCTTTATATATATGCCTGCTAATTGATATTGTGCCGTTTTTAGTTTTAAGGCATTTGTGTTTGTTGAGTTTTTTCGATAGTTTTTGGAGGCTGTTTTCACTAGTGCACGTTTTTCTCTCACCGCTAAAGTTTCCCATGGGACTCTATATTTAGTTTTAATTTTTGTTGGAATGTATTTTGCTGCTGCCTCAAGGTGTGCATTGACGAAATTTTCGTATTCGTCGTTTGGTGTACTTTTTTCCGTCTTTTCTTGTAGTGTTTCGAATCTGTTTCTTAATTCTAATACGTATTTATCTCTGACATCTTAGTTGTTTAATAGGGCCCAGTTATAGTGTTTGGTGGTCGCTGTTCGTTTGTCGTTTTTTCGTAGGCTTAACCGTATTTTCGCTGTGACTATTCGGTGATCGGTGGACACACCCTCAAAAGAGGAGTATGCCTCGCAATTCAATGCACTATTCTTCCATTTCTTGAGAGGGCAAACTATGGACATACACGTACGCAAACAATACTAAAGCTCAGATAGACTACGATACTTTCTAAGTAGACCAAAATTCAATTAAACATTTTTTTTCAATTCACTTACAACTTAATCATCACAAAAGTCGAATCTTTGGCTAGCAGAAAATTATTATATTTTGTTGAATTGATATTATGAAATTTAAGTACCGGGAAAATTGTGAGTTATATATATATATATATATATAAATGAAGAGAGAGAGAGACAGATAGAGAGACAGAGGGATTGATTATAATATATATGATATATACATATAATATATATATATATAAAACATGCATTATATTCAATCTATCTATCTATCTATCTATATATATATATATATAGATGTGTGTGTGTGTGTGTGTGTGTGTGTGTAAGTAAATAATGGAAAATAATCCGACAATGAGAAGAGAAATATTGAAAAACAACGTAATCCGACGTGAAGAATTGGATATTCAATTCCTTGGATTACTTTGTTTTTCAATATATATATATATATATATATATATACATCAGTCACATTAAGATAATAGATTTATTTCCATCCTGTTAAAATCATTGATATAAATCAATACTCTAAAAGATTAACAGGACTTCTTCACATCAAACAAGAAATAGATTAAAATAATTTTTTTTCACATTTACAACCAGACTAAGACAAAAAAAATTTACTTCGATATATCAAAATGACCCGAAACCTTCAAGTAACAATAAGTATCAAATTATTATAGCATGTAAAACTACATCCGGTTTCATCATACTTCAAATTCAACGGAGGCAAAAATAACAGTTACTATAATACATGTCGAAAATTCAAACATGAATGTGAAAAAAATTATTTTAATCCATTTCTTGTTTGATCTGAAGAAGTCCGGTTAATTTTTGAGCATTGATTTATATCAATGCTTTTTAACAAGATGAAATAAATTTATTATCCTCATGTAACCGATAGTTGCTTTTTTTTAAGAGAAAATTATTTGCTCTGTGGATTTTATTTAAACTGAGCTCTTTACGTGGATTATTTAAATTTAATATTCTATTTTTGACTATTCTATTGGTCCTGATTGGAATTATCCCAAACTACTGATTTACTGGATTGAATAATATCTTATATATATATATATATATATATATATATATATATATATATATATATATATATATATACGAAAGACTTTGGGAAAAGCTATAACAGTACAAAGATGCTGAGTGCAGTTATGAACATATATATGAAGACAGTACCCTGCAAAACACTAGTTAAGCGGTTATTTACCACTCATATCATCTAATCATCTAACTGTGACGGCAAATTGACTAAAAATCCCAAAACGGGACTTTATTTTCGCACGTGTGAAGACGGGACAGGTTGGCACTTGATCCCCTATAGAATAAGTCCTCCTTCAGAGTTTTTCTCTCAGGCATATAAGACCTGGCATATTACGTGAGGGATTAATTTAGGGCCAGAGTGACCGCCGCTGGCAAGGGGTTCCAAATTTCACACTATCACACACCCACCAGGCCGCTAAACTTCTTCCCCCCAGACAACCGAAGATATGAGCCTATAGGTTTTAGTAGTAATAATATTATATTGTAGTAGTCGGCAACTCCGGTTTCCCGTGTGATATTTTTAGGGAATTAATAGGACAATTCTAAGCAAGATAACATACGGCGAATAGAAGCTGAAAAGGAAGCATGAAGTAACAACATAGACCACATGGTAACATAAAAATATATGATTCCTTTACTACAGTTATATACACTTTCAAAGTGTCAAAACATATAATAATTGGACAGTCCACGAATATAAATGTCTTTTCTTGACTTTTGTTTTTCTTCAAATTGAGAGAGAGAGAGAGAGAGTGGTACACAAAATCTGGTTATAAAGGAGAAATGGCCCCAAAGTTACTTATCTTATTTTTCGACGGGGTTCCACTGGAGAATCTTTCTTCTTTCACGGGCTAATAGACTTTGTTCTATTTTTTTACACTGGCTTGAAGAACCTGGGGTCCCTTGTGTCTCAGTTATTCTTTTGTCTTCAACCCGGAGTAAAATGGCTATGGTTGTCTGCCACGAGCCCTGCTCAAAAACTAACTTTCTTATTATTTACTTCCGCTGAGGGGAAGGAGTCTCCACTTCCGTTTTGGGGTCCCAGCCAATCATTTGGCTTCTCTCTTTTCCCCCTTGGTGTCCGGCGACCTGAGGTTACTAAGTACCAACACCCGTTGATATCCCCTCTGTGACCTACATTCTTCCTTAACGGTCACTTTTTTGACGGGTTTCCACTGTTAATTCAAACACGAGGAGTAGTAATTTTATCTCCCTCCTCCCAGTGGGATATCACGTGATATAACTAAGACGAAAAAAGCATGCTTACAAGTACAAGAAGTAAAGACGGACTCAAAAGAATTGTTCTACTAAAGATTCTTACACATGGACCGACCAGTGTCCAGAGACCAATAAAAATTTATATTCTTCTCATTTGTACGGACTTTCAAAGAGCGATGAATTGTAGTCACGGATAGTAAAAGAAAGTCGTACGAATCTTAGCCTTCATCATGACGGTCTATATATAAAAAGTAAAATTGGCGATCTCAGTGGAGGGTGACCTGAAGGCTCCCTTTTCGATAGCTACTACACCAATGTATAGGGGAAGTCGCTACCATTTCCTGGATTGCTCCACTTTACCTTTGATCCTTACCTTATAATGCTCAGCGTTAAGCAAGGCGGTATCAAGTCCTATTTTTTAAGTCTTTGGTATGACTCGACCTGGGATTGAACCCTGTGGTCTCCCGGACTATTGGCGAAGAGTCTACTCATTAGGCCAATGCCCCCGGTTAACAATAATGACATAGCAATACTAGAAGACATTTTACTGTGTGGAATATATATATATATATATATATATATATATATATTGTGTGTGTGTGTTTGTATTTTATGGTATATTAAGCCTTGCAGGTTATTTAACGCAAAACCATGCTTATATATATATATATATATATATATATATATATATATATATATATATATAGCACATATACATTTACATATATATATATATATATATATGATTTGTAAGCAAATTGTTTCAAGTATGCCGGAGCCCATGTGTTTCCACACAGTAAAATGTCTTCAAGTATTGCTATTGAATGCTTATAATTCTATTCAACATCAATTATAATTGTTCGTAAAAACAGCCCAGTCGGCTGGGGTTGTAGAATATACTGACTACATCTCTGCAGATGGATAAGACAACCTCACAATGAATGTCCGAGATATGACACTAAGCAGGTGAGCCTCTAGTAATGCTGGAGGTTTGTGGAATACAGAGTACCTCTTCGTTGCCATCACGCCTAGGTCCACTCTGACCTGGAGTGGTAGCACCTGATAGGGTTCTTTCTATGGGTCAAATATAACTGTTTAACATTTAAACTGAATACAAGCTAATGACTAATGCTAAATTGAATTGTTTAAAATAGAACACATTTAACTGTGAGTAAACTGATATTTAATTTAACTGTAAATGATACAAAGCAATATTTGGGACCATTTAACCGTGTGCAAACGAACGACTAATATTGAATAGAATTATACGTATTTGATATCAATAATTGAAGCCATTAAATGGCGTAGAAACAATAGCAGTATAGTGTGCCAATAAATTAGTTCTAACGTATTTAAAAGATGAAATTACAAACAAATTAATCTCTTATATATCATGTCTCTAGTTAAAAGTGTTCAAACAAACGACTAAAATTAAATTGTTACTAATACTTAGCAATACTTGAAACTATTTAACTGTATGTGAAAGAAATGAGCTCAGGCTCATTTGAAATGTATTTACAAAATGTTTTTACAAATCATATATCTGATATATATGTCAAAGCAGGATTTGGTATTAAATAACGAACAATGGTTGATATGCCATAAAACCAAACTAAGCCAAACACTCATTCCACAAAATGCTAAGAGTAAATCCTCACAATCAGGTGGTTTAGTGTCATATCCAGAACACTGGTTAGTGGGGGTTTTACCCCCTACAGAGATGTAGTCTGAGTCTTCTACAGCCGCAGCCGAGAGTTCAGAATATAATGTGATATAATATGATATGTATATTGATATATAATTCGTATTATATCATAGAATAATTATGATATACATGATTTACATGATTCATACTTAGTGTACACACACACACACACACATATATATATATATATATATATACACATGCATACACACTCAATGTCAGATATTTTTATTGAATATGATACAATTCATATCTATTACAATTATATATATATATATATATATATATACATATATATATATATATATATATATATATATATATAGTCTCCTGTTTTAGTTTTAGTTCATCCAACTCTTATAATGTTTGTAAATATACAAGCTTCATATACTTTCGACCATCTTTAATCATTGTTAAGGAAAAAATTGTGAAAAGTGTCTTATATTTCAATATTTTCAGGAGCGTTTATTTTATTTAATTTGAAAAAAAAAATCTGAATTTATTATGTCACATATTTGTGACATGAACACATTACACAGAACCATAATTCGAAAGTACTCGGCAAAAAAATATTAAAACGAATTCACGAATCTATGTTTATTCAAACAAACGACAACTAATATAATAAGTAAGTAAAGTTGACGACCGTAGTCGAGGGCGACCAGAAATCTCCCTTTTTAATAGCTTCTACACCGAGGTGTAGAGAAAGGCGCTACTCCTTTCCCTGGATTGCTCCACTTTACCCTTGATACGTACCTTATATTGCTGAGTGCAAGGAGGTATCAAGTACCATTTTAAAGTCTTTGATATGACTCGACCTGGGATTGAACCCCATTCTCCCGGACAATTGGCGAACACTCTACTCACTAGGCCAATGAACCGGTTACTAATATAATAACTAAATATAAAATGACTAAAGATGCAGTCACAAAAAAATGTTCCCTGAACTCTGTATTTCCAATTTGCAAGTGATCACATGGCTTTTTAAAGATGGGCGTATTTGAATCATTGAGATTATTTTTACTTTTGGGAAGAGTAAATTTTCATGGAACAAAGAAAATCCATACCTGATTTTTTGAAAAAGGCATATTTAAGCTATTTTAAAGCAAAACATGAGTACCAAGATAAAACATGGGCTTCACACATTGTCTGTAAAACTTGTATCAAACACTTTTGGAAGTGGACTAATGGTTAAAGAAAATATCTGAAGTTTGATATACCTATGGTCTGGAGAGAACGGAGGAACCATAGTAAATACTGTTCCTTCTGTCTGATTAACATAAAGGGTATTGATGGATATAATCGTATTAAATAGACGTATCCTGACCAAGATTCGGCAAAACGACCGATTGCACTCAGTCGAAATACCTGTCACATCATCCATTCATCTTGAAGATCTCTCTGAAAAAGATGAATCGGCTACTTCAGCTATAGACAGTTTTCATGGGCGAAGTAACTTATTTTGAAGGAACCTCATCATGTGCACAAATTTTAAATCTGCCAGAGTTCAATAGCCTTGCAAAGAAGCTAAATCTCTCGAAGAAATCAACAGAATTGAGACTTGTAGAAAATAACTTATTGCAAAACGGAACAAAAATCGAGACTTGTAGAAAATAACTTATTACAAAACGGAACAAAAATTACACACGGTCCCAAAAGAGAAATCGATTTACTACCTTTATTCTCTGGAGAAAGTGATTTTGCTTTTGTAACAATGTTCTAGGCTTCCTGATTAAAATGGGCATATTAAAATATGTAGCTAGCAAATGGCACTTGTTTATATATACTTCTAAGAAGATCTTAAAATGTGGGCTTCAGCATAATAGTAACAAAAATGGATCAATCCCAATTGGTATCTCAACTGAGTCGCTAAAAAAAATTGCTGAGGGTGTCCTCGTGGTGTAATGGTTAAAGCGATGGACTGCGGAATCGTAGTACGCGAGTTCGTACTCCAGTCGCGCTATTACATTCACTTTCGGGCAAATACCCTTGGGAAAGGTATGAACCCCCTTATTCTCCCAGCAGTGGGTTAAATAGTACCACTACTGTTCTTCTAGGAGAATGGCTTTGGCATTAAATAACCTAAAAAGAGTTGAAATGCCATTAAACAAAGAAACCAAACCAAACCTAAAAATTTGCTGTTGTCATACAGATGATATATTAAGATCAGTAGTGGTTAAACTGTGAGGAGCTGAAGATGATAAATGTTTTATACCGACCCGAAGGAAAGACTGCAACACTTTGATTTTAAAATATAACCTTCCTTTCGTTTATTACGAAGGGTAAAATATTAGTTGCGTGAGAAGAGAGTCGAAACCGCTGAGATATACACCCTGACTGAGATACAGAATTTCAAGTGAATCGCTTCTCTTTGTTTAAGAGATTTAATCATCGCTGCTTCCCTCACATATCATCCACGCAATTCACGCGGCATTTCCGCTGTGTTTTATTTACCTTAAGACACAAGTGCATCCCGTATTGATATCCATATAACTTAGCCGACAGATAAAGATCAAACACCTGACATGAATTTGATCCCGAGTTAGCAAAATGAGTACACCACGTATCCCTGCTTCATCTGTTTTTGCCATAATAGATCTTGGATCACAAAGTGGGAAACCATTACCTCTGAGAAGACTTGGTGGTAGGAGAATAGAATGTGATTGCAAAAGCACCGGTTGACACATAAGATCATTTTGCCACCGTCTCACATGAAACTAGGTTTAAGAAACAGTTTGTAAAGGCTCTGAACAAAGAAGGGTGCTATTTTTACGACATATGTTGAAAACCTCTAGTTCTGAACAAGGAGAAGCTAAAGGTGGGTATTTTCGAAGGATCACAAATCAAGGGACCCATCAAAGATTTACATTTCCAAGTGCTCCTGGTTTAATGGTTATCGACGAAGAAAATAGACAAGGTGACCCGAGTTCAATTCCTGGACGAGACTCTTTGCATTTTCACCTAGCGCTTCAAGCCTTGAGAAAGCTATGAATCTAACTATTCCCCCTCCAGTAGTGGGTAAATAGTAGGGCAAACAGGACGCTTTAAACTTGGTACGGTCTACACGGAAAACTCTGAATTCAAACTCGCTTAAAAAATAATTGACCTTATATCATATCCAGCCCGTGTGAAGGAATTGGGTAAATAAATACATTTCAAAGATTCAATTAACAAAGAAAAAAAAAAAAAAGAAAAGAAGAAAAAAGATGTCGGGATAAAGCATTAAAGGAAAATTAGGTAGCAAAAAATAGAATTATTGAATTTGTTTTTAAGGTTAAGAAAAGAAAATAAAAAGGAAAAAAAACAGTTGAGACGGAGGACCCCAAAACGACTTGGTTGGATTTAGATTGGTTTTAAGGGGATGGCAACGTGTCTTGGGTTATTTTATGCCAACAGGTTAGGGAATTGCATTCATTTTACCTTCATGCATACATTTTTTGTATACTTATTTCTGAATAGTTTTTTTCCCATGACACAATCAAATACTTATAATTCTTAAGCATATATATTTGACAAACAGATGGGACCCCAACAGGTACTATCGGGTCAGGGTGTACCTGGGATTAATGTGGCAATGAAGAGGTACTGCACAATCCCCAAATCTCTATAACTGGAGCCTAAAAACAGATGTAAATTACCGTTATACTCAAGACACCACTTTTTGGGGCGGTCTAACCTCTCTGCAGGAAATATAGTTGGCATATTCAAGCCGACGGGGCTAGTTGAATTTAAAGCGAGGTTGATTCAAATAAGAATAATCTGGGTGCGTAATTTCCTGCTATGGTTTAGTTTTGTTAGTTTAATGGCATATCAACCTTCCTGGGGTTTTTTAATGGCAAAGTCATCCTTGTAGAAGAACATCAGTGATATTATTTAACCCATAGCTGTGGAAATAAAGGGGTTCATACATTCTCTAAGAATATTAGACCGAAACTGATACATCAAACAGGACTTTTTCTTTCTACTTTTTAATTTTTCTAAACCAGTATTGACCTTTGGTCATCGTCAAAAGAAAAGTTTAGTGAGGAAGAGTTGGTACCTTTTAAGTTTTTAAAAAGAGTTTTTAAACGAGCTGATATGTTATGAGAAAAGCGACGAAAAACGAACTGTTAACTTTTCATTGAATAAAGATTATATTTTTTAACATACAAGTGTGATCAACTGACCATTGCATGAACTCTACTATTGTGGACAACTAGTAGTGAGCACTCCATTAAAAAGATATTTGTGAAGCATGAAATATGATTTAAATTAGCCATAACTGTTTTAACCAGATAATTAAATTAGGCATTTGTTTATTTAGGTGCTTATGTGTCACCCCAAATGATGTTTGAGGATCGTTTAGCTTGATGTTAAAGAGATTTGGGGTCAGTATTTGGAGATGTTTTATTAATTTATCTTCGCGTTTTTCTATTATCAGTGATATTGCCCAATGCATTTTTTCTTAATTCTTTCTATGACGGTGAGCTTTGTATCTCAGCTAAAATCCTGTTTGAGCAGAAATGATATTCAACAAGTATCAATTTGTTGTAATCTTTAGATTTGAATTTGTGTTATAGCTCATTAGTCTAAAGTTATATGGCTATTCTGGCATTACAATGTATTGCGTTTGGTGGTCCATTAAATAGATTATATCTTTGTTTCTGCAATTATATTCTAAGTATACACCACCACCTGACGATGCACACACACACAGACACACACACGCACGCACACACACACACACACACACACATGTATATATATATATATATATGAACAAATCCTGAAAGTAATATCCTACAAAACAGTAGCTGTACGGATACCTACCTCCTATCTCTGTAACCATTCAAATGATAGAACAAGACATACGGGACACTGCTAGAGAAGTAAGGACGAACTCACAGCGATATTCTCCTATGGACCCTTTCACACGAACAACGAGGTGTTGGAAGACCTGTTAGAACTTATCTACAACAGCTTTGTATTGACACAGGATGTAGTCTCGAGGACTTGCAGCACGTGATGGACGATAGAGACAAATGGAGAGGGATAGTCAGAGAAATCCCTGCTAGCGACACTACATGATATATATATATATATATATACCGGCTCATTGACATAATGGTTAGAGTGTTTGCCAATGGCCCGGGAGACAAAGTCGAGTCATACTAAAAGACTAAAAAGATGGTACTTGGTGCCTACATGCTTAACACTTAGCATTATAAGGTACGGTTCAAGGGTACCTGGAGCAATACAGGGAATGGAGTAGATCCTTCCCCTCACTTCGGTGTAATAATTATTATAAAGGAAGCTTTCAGGTCATCCTTTTTTTTAGTCATCTAAAAATTAAAAAACAATCAAAAAATGACTCATGACTATAGCTTTCATGTATATTCAAGAAAAATATTTTTCATCTAAAAATTGTCTTTTTAAATGCATGAAACATATAGTCATGAGACTAACATAAGGCGATAAAAAGTATTTATTCATTTTAAGTTTTATCCTGCTCTACTGGCTAGTATTTGAGCACTTTTGAGAACTTTTCCGATTTAAGAAAAAAAATGATAAAAAGTAGTGCTTTCCAATATATATATATATATATATATATATATATATATATATAACTTACATGCTTATTTAGTGATTATCAGATGATTTTTTACTTTATTCTGTGAGTCAATAAATTTCCTCGTTAAAATCAATTACAATCAACCAATAATAGCAAACTAGCGCAAAAGGAGTCTAAGACTAGATGCGACTGGATGAGGGAAAGTGATCCACAGGAAATTGAAGTATAACCGTACAACCAAATAGTACGAGCATAAACCAAAATCCATTCTGAAGAAAAAGACGCATAAAATTCTCTGTAATATTGAGATACAAACAACACCTAATCCAGGAGTCTAGACCTATTGATAGCTAACAAAAAAAAAAAAGAAAGAAACTTGCTGTATAATGGACTTTGCTTCCCCGACGGACTACTGAGGGAAAATCAAAGAAAGAGGAGAGAGACAAGTACGTGGACTTTTCTAGAGAACCACAAGAGCAGTGGAACATGAGAGTGACGGTGATACCATATTTACCCAACCCCTCCGCTGGGGCAGGATATGACACGAGGTCAATTCTTAAGCGGAGTTTAACGGGTTTGAATTCAGAGTTTTCCTTCTCCTAGACTAGTTGCCTCACCAAGGCTGAAGAACCTAGTCTCCCCTACTATTTACCCATAGCTGGCGGGAGAATAATTGAATTCATACCTTTCCCAAGGGTATTAGTGCTATGTGAAATGTAATCAGTCTTGTCTAGGATTTGAATTCGTGTCACCATGTCCATTTCCTATGACGATAACCATTACACCACGGGCACCTCCACAAAGTACGGTGATACCAATTGTAATTGGTGCGCTTGGAACAGTCCTCATAGGCTTTATTAGGGGACTGGAAGAGTTGCAAACCAGTGGAGGAATCAAGACTATCCAAGCTATATTTTTAAAGATCAGTCAGAATACTGAGGAAGGTCCAGAAGATTTGACTAGACTTGCTGTCATTCAGACTTCAATGAAAGACCTTCAACTAATGCTGGTGTGAGGACCACGTAAAAAGTACAATAAAAATAATATATATATATATATATATATAGAGAGAGAGAGATTGATATATATATATATATATATATATATAGTGTGTGTGTGTGTGTGTGTGTGTGTGTGTGTGTGTGTGTGTGTGTGTGTGTGCTGACAGAACGAATTCCTTTGAATCTTTATCATCATCCGTCCTTATCGGCCATTGTTCTTGGTAATTCCTCTCGACGATACCCAGTATCTGCACAAAGCTGAAGAATGAAAGTTTTTGCCGGTTGCTCAACATTGGCGTAACTATGGCTAAAAGTTCATGAGAGGTCTCTCTTGAGTTCCTTTTGACTCTACCAGTAGAGCTCAGGATTTCTGATTTCGTCTTATTGGATTGTTTGCGTGATGGGAGGTAAGTGGCTATTCAGCTATTATTTTGCAGGGTGTTCCTTCTGGGATTTATTCCAAACAGCACGGAGCATCCATGTGTAATTCCCATCAAGCTTTTTTTTCCTAAACGTTTCGTTACTAACACGGTTTCAAAATGGATGACTTTTATCAGGGAGATCAAATTTCCATAAGATCGATACCTCTCACTTGCAGTCCTTGTTTTAACTATGTGCATGCAGATATCACTTTCAGTGAATGAAATGTTGCTACCTAGAAATATGAACTGGTTTATTTATTTTAGAGGCTTGTCATTTAACGAGGAGTTGTCATCATCGTGATGAAATTAAAACTTTTTTGAAATCACAAACAGATCAGGCTGCCTGCTCCATTATATGTAGCTGAGATTCAGTTTGGGGAGGAGTATTTAAAAGAAGAGCTAGATAATCCGCGTCGGCTGGATTACTTATAGTTTTCTTATGATATCGTCCGCTTCTTGCTTTTTTAATGTGAAGCCGTTCATATATATATATATATATATATATATATAATGTTCGTGGTGTAATTCTTACAACCGTAGAAAATGGTCACAGAGGGCCGAGTTTAATTCCTGAATTAGGCTTTTTGCTTTTTATTTTGTGAAATGTATGCAACCAACTATTCTCTCTCTAGCTATGAGTAAATAGCAGGGCAGGCTGACTCTTTAACCTTGGTATGGCCTCTAGTTTAGGAGAATGAAAACTCTTAATTCAATCCTGTTAAACTTCAAAAATTGACCTTGTGTCGCATCCTGCTAGTGCGGAGGAGTTAGTGAATATATATATATATATATATATATATATATATAGTGTGTGTGTATGTGGGTATTCAATTTATCATGATATGAAGCTACCTCCTTAGTGCTCTTTATCTTAGGATAATCAAATGATGAACAATAAACAAGTTCCTCATTGAGTATAGAATATAGGTCCTCTGTAAAAGACAACTCTCTTTCTTGGTAAACAAATTGACGAACGACATGACAAATGGAATGCCTTAAAATTGATTTCCCATCAACCTATGTAGGCCATCATTGTTAAATCCTGGCATTTTCCCCTGTCATCCAAGATTGCTGAACGTTGGAGAATTTTAATGAATATTGATGGCAAAAAAAAAAGAGAAAAGAGGGAAAAAGAGGTCGGGATGAAGCATTAAAGAAAAATTAGGTGGAAAAAATTTATCGAAAAAAATAGAATTATTGAATTTGTTTTCAACGTAAAGGAAAGAAAATAAAAAAGGAAGAAAAAAACAGTTGAGACAGAGAACGCCAAACGACTTGGTTGGATTTAGATTGATTAATTGATTTTAAAGGGATGGCAACCCGTCTTGGGTTATTTTATACCAACGGGTTAGGGAATCGCATTCATTGTACTTTCATGCATACATTTTTTGTGTAGTTATTTGTGATGAGTTTTTTTTTTTTCCCATAGCATTATAAATACAAATATTTCTAAAGCGAATCTATTTAAGTTCACAGACAGATCAATGCCTCTTGCTACCTGCTCCACTATATGTAGCTAAGATTCACTTTGGTCAGGTTTATTTAAAAGAAGCGTTAGATAATCCACGTCGGCTGGATCAGTTATAGTTTCTTTATGATATCGGCTACTTCTTGCTTTTTTAATGTGAAGCTGTTTATATATATATATATATATATATATATATATATATATGTATATATATATATATAATGTTCGTGGTATAATTCTTACAATCGTAGAAAATGGACATAGTGGCCCGAGTTTAATTCCTGAATTTGGCTTTTTGCATTTTATTTTGGGAAAGGTATGCAGCCAACTATTCTCTCTCTAGCTTTGCGTAAATAGCAGGGCAGACTGGAACCCCAACAGGTACTATCAGGTCAGAGTGTACGTAGGATTAATGTGGCAATGAATAGGTACTGCACAATCCCCAAATCTCTAAAACAGGAGCCTTACAATAGATGTAAATCACCGTTATACTCAAGACACCACTTTTGGGGGCGGTCTAACATCTCAGCAGGAAATATAGTTAGCATATTCTAGCCGACGGGGATTGTTGAATTTAAAGCGGGGTTGATTCAACTAAGAATAAGATGAGGGCGTAATTTCCTGCTATGGTTTAGTTTTGTTTGTTTATTGGCATATCAACCTTCCTGGGTTTTTTTAAAGGCAAAGCCATCCTTGTAGAAGAACATCTGTGATATTATTTAAACCATAGCTGGGAAAAAAGGGGAGGCTCATACCTTTACCAAGGGTATTAGACCGAAAGTGAACGTAATAGACTGGTGGTCGAACTCACTTACTTCGGGACTGCAGTCCAGCTCTTTAACCATTAAGCCACGTAGACTCCTCTGTTAAGCACTGGTTAACCCTCTCATTTCATACTTTTATTCGACAGAGTAGTACATTCTACTTCGAGCGGCTCCTCTACTACTCCTGCGCAATTTTGCCAGCGACTTTGTTGCCCACGCTATGACTTTGCCTGTTGGTTGGTTGGTTGGTTGGTTGATTTTGTTTCATGGCATATCAACCTTTGTAGGTCATTTAATACCAAATCCATTTTTATACAAATAATCAGTTCTTTTTCAAACAATTCCATTTAGCATGAGTACATTGTTTAATTGTCAAAAACATTTCTATTTCAAGTTATTCAGTTTATTCAAACAGTTCTAATTCAGCGGATTCAGTTTAGTATAAGCATAGACTTTGTTTACACACAGTTAAATTTCAAAACAGTTCTATATTAAACAATTTAGTTTAGAGTAAGTAAAGTTTCAAAGTCCAAAACAGTTCCATTTCAAACAATTCAGCTTAGCATAAGTACGCAGTTTACTTGTCAAAGCAGTTCTTTTTTAAGTAATTCAGTTTAGCATAAGTACGCAGTTTAAATATCAAAACAGTGCTATTTCAAGTAATTTAGTTAAGCATAAGAACTAGGATTAGTTCTATTTGAGCCATAGATAAGACCCTATCAGATACTACCACTCTGGGCTAAAGTGGAGCTGGGAGCGATGGCAGCGAAAGGTTACTTCACATTCCTGAAAGCTCCAGCATCATTAGAACCTCACCATCAGATTGTTTAGATACCCAGGGCACTCCTTAGATGGGGAGGGGGTTTACTCTTCTACAGAGGTACAGTCGGTGTATTCTATAGCTCCAGCCTACAGGGCAAGACTTTGCCTGTATTAGCCAAAAATATCGATGCTTCATGTAGGATCCGACAAAAGGAAAAAAAAAAAATTACTCGTAGTCAGGAGCCATGAGTATCGGAAATAGGTATTTGGTAGAATATCTTCTAAGTAAAATCATCTGCAGTTTGTAGGTTCAGTCCCGACTATAGGTAAATAACAAAGAATTCTTACAATAGATGAACACTTGTAGTCGGTCATGGTTAACGGAATCAGAACAATCTACCTCATGGATAAAGTAAAGAATCTGTTCAAAGTTCTGTGCGAGCTCCTGGGTTTGACATGAAACACCTGAAGAAGGCCGAAAGACGCATCGGCCGAAACATTGGGAATATAACAGTTAAGACGAAGACAATTGTCGAATACACTACATGATAAAACATAATCAAAATGGGGCCCGATATGCCAAAGCGGAGTCTTTGGCTAGTTTTCACCGTCTTTATTCAGTTTCGTCAGAGCTGAGCATCTGCATTTAAGATATTCATTGATTAGTCATTTTCACTTTCATAAATCATTTACGGTCATCATCATCATGTCGTGCCGCTAGCACGGATATCCCTGACCCTCTCTCGCCACTTCTGCTATCATTCATCGCTTTTGGCAGGTCTTCAGGGCTACATCCCGTATCCTCACATAGCTGCTGTATGTATGTTCGAGCTGTTCGTCCTGCTTTTGCTTGGCCATATTCGGGGGTCCATAGGGGTACATCACTGATGAGTTCGTCCTTGCTTCTCCTGCAGTGTCCTGCGTGTCTGGTTCGTCTAACTTGTATAGTTTTCGTGATGGGGGGCAAGTGGCCGTATAGTTGGTGTCTTGTGGGGTGTTGCCGCCAGGATCTGTTCAATATTGCTCTCAACATTCTTGTGTAATTGCCGTCTAGCTTCTTCTTCAGCTATTTAGTTAGCGTCCAAGTAGTGCATCCAAATAGCAGTATCCATACGACCGCTGCCTGGAAGAGACTGCGTTTCATTTTATCGGTCTAGCGGGGTGCTATTTTTCTTTGCTTTTTCTTCCTTTCGAATGTCAGCGTAAAAATCATTAATATACAGCTATAATGTAATTTTTGCCTTGTTCCAGATTTTGCTTATGAAGAGAAGTATAGGAGCAAGAAGTAAAAAGTTCGAGGAAATAAAAGATTTGAATATGAAATTAATATTAACCAAAAACGAGTATTAGTAAGATTGACAAAGAAAAAAAAATGGAATTTTATCTTAGTTTTTAAAAAGGCATCATTTAATCGTTAAGTTTTCTCTGCTTATTCGTATTAGGGGAAAATTGACGGCAATTAAGTTAAAATGTCAAATTTTTAAAAGACAACGAGGGAGGTAAAAAGTTTTAAAATGCATAAGGGGAGGTTTACGATAGAAAATAAAAAGCAAAACAAACAAACAAATGAAACAAAAATACCTCTTTTATGAGACCCGACATTAAATACGTTGTTTGCCAACAAAGGGTCGGCTTTATTGAAAATGTATAAATGGCTTCAAGTACTTTTAGTTGATTAACGGGGAATACTTTTGGTAAAATCAAATTAAGAAAGAAAGAAAGAAAGAAAGAAAGAAAGAAAGAAAGAATGAAAAATGAAGAAGCGGAAAGAGATTAAAAAAGAAAGAATAAAGACAGGTAAAAGACAAACAAGCAGACAAACAAACAGAAAGAAAGAAAGAAAGAAAGAAAGAAAGAAAGAAAGAAAGAAAGGCATAAAATGTCCTTGAAAAATAGATATAAAAAAAAGAAAAGAAGGAAGAAAGAAATGAAAAACAGAAATGAACAAAAATGAAGAGAGAAAAGAAAGAAATAAGTAAACAATAAAAGAAAGAAAGAAAGAAAGAAAGAAAGAAGACGGAAAAAATTAAACATGAAGGAAGAACAAAATGAAAGAAACAAATAAGAACAGAAAAGAAAGTAAAAAAGAAAAAAGAATGTAACAAAGAAGCAATCAATGAAATAAAAGAAAGAAAGAAAGAAAGAAAAAGTTATGTTGATGAATAGAGACGTTAGTGACTCCCCTGGAGAATACAAACAATTTTTCTCCTTTTTATTTGTTCCTGTTGCTTCGTCGACTATTGATTTTTCTCGGCTGCCATCTTCATTGTTGACTTTTCCCGCCTCTGGACTTAACGCTTTCTTCTTCGCCTGCGATCAAAACTTCGTCGGGAAAACGAAAGTAAATTGCTAGTGGCGTGTTATCAATATCACGATTCTGCCTACATCTGCTTTGGTAACACGGAAAAGTAATAAGAAAGCGTTTTCGACATTATTATTGTTTAGATTTCATCAATTTATATGTTCTCCCCAGATGTATGGGGGTTAGCGCTTGAGTAAAAACATGCCTCTTCAAATCTCCATCAACTTTCATAATATCCTTGCAGATACCAGTATTACCAAAGGCTTAATAGCTTCAGTTCTTCCAAGAAAACACACTTTCTCTATTCTCGATTCTAGTGTTTTTGGCTAAGTTCCAAATGTGCTACCTTATCAGCCCGATCCTAGACTCTATGTTTCACGCTTTTTCGCTTCCGGTCAAAAAAATCAGTTTATTTAGTAAAGACTGTGTAAAAAAATGTACAGTTCTTAAAAATAATCTCCTGGATTTAGAATTGCCGTTCTGAGTGAATAGAAGGTATCTTGAAACAAGAGCAGCTACCCTGCCACTTTAGCTGTCATCATGGCGTGTAATGGTGAACATTGTGCGTTTGTGATTTAATTTCATTTCATTATATAGGGACACCCAGAAGCCAGCTCGACAGTGTAAATAGAAAAATCTAAACGTTAGACAAAAACTTAAGTTTTGTCGATTTGTTTAACGGCATATCAATTCCTGATGAATCATTTTATTCCGAAAATTTGATTCATTTATAAATCCTTCATTGTTGCCACATAGTTACAAGATTTAACAGGGAGTAAACAAACGAGCTCTAGCTCGTTTAAAGATAACCTTACCGAAAACTATCCACTTACATGTATAAACAAACAGGATTTGACTTTGAATAACCCAGAAGGGTTTCCTATACCCTAAAACATAACCAAACCAAACCAAACCAAAATAAACCAAACGATAGTTACAAGAAGCGCACGATAGTTACAAGAAGCACGATAGTTACAAGAAGCGACGACCAGAGTTCAAATCCTGGATGAAACTATTTCACTTCACAGTTAGGCCCAAACGAAAGGTATGAACCCACCTCTTCTTTTTCCAGCTATGAGTAAATAGTAGAGAGGACTGGATTCTTTAGCCTATATAAGACAACCAGTCAGGGTGGATGAAAAATCTAAATGAAAGCTGGCTTTAACCATATTTACCAACCCCTCCGCTCGGGCAGGATATGACACAAGGTCAATTTTTAAGCGGAGTTTAACAGGTTTGAATTCAGAGTTTTCCTTCTCCTAGACTAGTTACCTCATCAAGGCTGAAGAACCTAGTCTGCCCTTTCTTTAATCCGCTTAAAAATTAAACTTAAGCTCATATCCTGCTCGTAGGAGGGTTTGGGTAACATCATATGAAGTATTCCTAGGTTTGTTTTGGTTTCTTCGTTTAATGGCATATCAACCTTTATAGGTTATTTAATACCAAAGTCATCCTTCTAGAAGAACAGTAGTGATGCTATTTAACCCATAGCAAGGAGGATAAGGAGCTTCGTACTTTTCCCAAGGGTATTTGTCTGAAAGTGAACGTAATAGCGCAACTGGAGTTCGAACTCACTAACTACGATTCCGCAGTCCATTGCTTTAACCATTACACCACGAGAACATCCGCCGAAGTAGTCCTATGTAATACCTATAATTTGTACACGATTATATGATTTAGAGTATCTATCCTTTTTCAATTCACCATATAATTCCTCTACTTAAAAAAGAAAACGTACATTTATTTCCTTGTCATTGAGGTTATGATAATTATGCGGATTCGTATTTCCATTACTCCTGGGAAGACGTGGCCCTGGAGGTGACCGTGTCCTCTATAAAGGATACGGTTGTAACTTGCCAGACACATTCAGATTAATTAGCCGCGCTATTGCCATAACTAGTTAATTTGGCATCGCCTGTGTTCGATGGGAATTGGTGGCTCAGTGGTAGAGTTTCGGCTTGGTATTCTGTGGTTGCTGGTTCGATTTTCAATGGGTGAAGATCACGCTATCCTTTACTGGTGATACTTAATAAGGTCAAAACAGCTATCCAGTGTTTCAGTATGTCACGCTCAGTGTTCGCTGGATTTTCTGGTCATAGCAATTCAATTCACAATATAGTACCACTACTTAAAAAATAAAATGTAAATTCTGATTTAATGATAAATATTTGTTACTATAGAGTTATATGGTTTCAAGTATTCCTATCTAACAGCAATGGTTTACAAACAGTTTTGTGGTTTCAGTTTCTTTGTTTGAAGACAAATCAACCTTCGTGAGTTATCTAATGATAGCACGACTGGAGTTTGAACTCACTTACAGCGATGTCGCATTCCAGCATGTTAGATAATACGTCAGATGATGTAAATGGTGGTGCAAACTGAGATCTTTACCCAATTGCTAAATACAAAAATAATAAAGTTAGAGTGAATATTATAAAATCCCAAAATGAGAAGAAAACCAAAGAACTAGAATAAAAATTTCGTGAACCTATAAAATTTTCATTCTCGTAGTTTCATTTACTTGTTTGATAATAAATATATATATATATATATATATATATATATATATATATATCATCATCATGATGTCGTGCCGCAAGCACAGATATCCCTGACGCTCTCTCGCCACTAATCCCTATCATTCGTCGCTTCTGGCAGGTCTTCAGGGATACATCCCGTATCCTCACATAGCTGCTGTATGTATGTTCGAGCTGGTCGTCCTGCTTTTGCTTGGCCATATGCGGGGGTCCATAGGAGTACATCACTGATGAGTTCGTCCTTGATTCTCCAGCAGTGTCCTGCGTGTCTGGTTCGTCTCACTTGTGTAGTTTTCGTGACGGGAGACAGTAGGCCGTATAGTTGGTGTCTTGTGGGGTGTTGCCGCCAGGACTTCCTCAATATTGCTCGCAGCATTCTTGTGTAATTGCCGTCTAGCTTCTTCTTCAGCCGTTTAGTTAGCGTCCATGTAGTGCATCCATATAGCAGTATCAATATATATATATATATATATATATATATATACACACATGTATATATATATATATACCCCCAAAACCAACAATCAATTACTTTAAGATAATGAATTTATTATCCTAATGTAACCAATTGTTGATTTTATGGGTGAAAAATTTATTTGCTTTGTGGATTTTATCTACATTGAGCTCTTTACCAGGAATATTTAAATCTAATATTCTATTTTTGAATATTTCTTATTTGTCCTAATTGAAATTATTCACTATTCCGGATTTACTGGATTGAATAATATCTCTCTCTCTCTCTCTCTCTCTATATATATATATATAAGCGTAAATAAATGCACCCACCATCACCCCACACACATATATATATATATACATGTCCATACATATATATACACACAAACATATATATATACCTGTATATATGGATATTTGTTAGTGTGTATGGATATGTATACATATGAATTTATATGTGCGTATACATGTGCATGTATATATATGTGTGTGTGTGTGTGTGGCAACTGAAAAATCTCTTTCCGATTAGTGTCGTCCCTCATAAACCCACAACTACACCATCGGCACCCGTCTGCTTATGTTTTCTCAAGTAATTCATCAGTCTTGCTTCATATCCATAAAGTCTGAAGCAAACGTGACACAAGAAAGTCATGAGTACGCTACTAAAAGCAAAATTCATATATATATATATATATATATATATATATATATATATATATAATTCACAAATAAAGCATTTAAAATATCATATTGATATTTGATACTTATTTGTTGGTTGTAACTAAAACACAGATCTTCCTCAGGTTCACTCGTAATAATAAATTATTATCTAATTTCTCTCCTATCAACCACCTTCCACCTTCTGTACTGTTGGCCTGAGTGGAGATTTGGGTATTTTGCCTGAAAAGTAGGGGGTCAAAAGATGAACTTAATTTGAAACGCAATGAGAAAAAGAATTCCAGTTTTTTTAAGTTGTTTTTCAGATGAGCGAATGAAGCAGGTATCTTACATTTGAATTCATAAAGATAAGAAGTTTACCACGGAGATTTTTAGGGGAGAGGGCGTGTCCATATAGACGTTTTTCAAAGGCAAAGACACTTACACTGAAAAATTGTGAGCAAACTTGAGGACATCTATCATTATTAATATCATTATCGCTAAACTATTAATATTGATTGCTCTTATTGTAAAATTCCATTAAAAACAAGACTCCAATTATAGAAATCTGGGGAGTATGAAGTCACTATTTTATTGCTATTACTCCCAGGTCCACTCTTTCCGAGAGTATTAGTACCTGTTAGGGCCCCATCGGGTCAAATAGAGTTGCTTCAAAATTATTTCTATTCGATAGGACCGTGTACAAAAACAGTCTTATGAAACAACTACACAAAAAATATAACATACAATGAAAAACGGTTCCCTAACATCTAGGCATAAAATAAAGACAGACAGGTTGACATGCCGTTAAAATCGATCTCTGTAAAAGAGCAGTTATGTAACCAATATGACACTTACGTCAATGGCCTTGCGTTAGATTTTATTCAATGAAATAAAGTTAAGTAGCTATCTAAAACGATATATACATTACTTGAAGAACACAAAATTGATATATTTAAGTAATTAATTATTCCGCAGTTGCAAATAGCAAACTTGTTTTTCGTGGTTGTTTAAAATCAGTTCAGTAACTATGACGTCCATTGAAATGACGTCATCTGAATCTCATTTCGTTTGGGAGTAATTCACAACACCTGCTTAAAATGGCGGAGAACGTGCCAGAACGTCTTTCGGCGTTTAACGATAGTAATTTCATTTTGTTTTTATTTTATTCGATGGGCTGGGGAGATTGTTTTTGTAGTACAATGTTTTGGGAATAAGTCTTTAAAAAAAGCTTTTCAAATAATATTTCAAATTCTAGAATTGGGCTTTAGAATTTTCGAACGTTAGTAATATCGACAAATGAAACTAACAGCTAATAAACATGCATTTTTAACACTGTTTATTATATCAATCAGATTATTCTGATTAAAAAAAAACGAAAAAAAAAAGCAGTTTAACCCTCTTAAAAAAGAACTATACAAAAATATAAAGATGTACACGATTCCTTAACCTCTAAGCATAAAATAACCGAAGACGGTTTGATATGCCACGAAAATCAATTAATCAATCAATCATGAAAAGAGTAGAGCCACCCGAAAGTTTAAAATGTAAATTTTCTTCAAGACCCAAGATACCAGAATTCTTAAATTTCTGGTAGAGCAGTTTATAATGAAGACATATGTTATTAAGCAATATATATGACTATATTGTATTGTAAATTGTTAAAAAGTATTATTTTTCATTAGGTATAATTTATTACGCTACTTAAAAAAGTTTAATGACCAATAATTTTGATGATTAAAATTTGAAACAGATTGACATTAACCAATCCACTACCTTTCCTTATCCATCTCCACCCAAAAAAAATCATTTCGATATGAGCTAAGGTAAAAAAAATCATACTTATAGTAAGTAAAGTTAACGACCCTAGTCGAGGGTGACCCGAAGACTCCCTTTTCAATATCATCAAGGTGTAAGGGAGGACGCTTTCCCAGGATTGCTCCACTTTATAATGCTTTGTGTTAAGCAAGGAGGCATCAAGTACCATTTTTTGATTCTTTGGTATGACTCGACCTGCGATTGAACTGAGGTCTCCTGGGCCATTGGCGAACACTCTAACCATCATGCCAACGTCCGGTATTCATACTGGAGTGAGTAGTATTTCATAAGTTGATAAAGATTTTAGGCTTCTAAGTGCCAAGAATTCACTCTGACTTGTTCAGCCGAAAATGTGGCATAGTGGAAAAGGCGTTTGGTTGAAAAGTGATTCCGAGTGAAATCAACAAGAAATTGCGGATTGAATAAAAGGTAAAAATAACAATGAATACTTACAATAGCTTAATATTTGTACCCGGTCATGGTTAAGAGGAATATAACAATCTAGACCGTAGATTAAATAAAGGGTTTCATGTCTCATCGACTGCCCCTTTGATACAAATTTTGTGCCATTTCTAAGCAAAAAGCTTAGTAAACGACTAAATTGAGGGTTCAGTTCGAGGTTCTTTGAATGCTCTCGAGTTCGACATAAATCACCTGAAGAAAGACGGAAGACATATTCACTGAAACGTTGTAAGTATGAAGATGAAGACAATAGTCCGAATATTCTAAGTTATGAAAAAAGAAAAAGTAAAAAAAAAAAACATAATGATATTTTCTTTAAATTGACTTTGTAAACGAGAGACAGGAATTTGAATAAGAAAATATCAAGCAGAAAATCTTTATATTACTAAAATTCGGATAATGCATATGAGCATGTACACACACACACACACGCGCGCGCACACACACACACACACACACACACACATATATATATATATATATATATATATATATATTGAGAGAGAGAGAGAGAGAATTTAAAAAAAGCTTGGTACATTCATAAATTAAGAGGGCATAATATCAGTTTGAGAGCGTTTATATATCTAAGTTAGGATATTGAAGACATAGACTCAAAATATGATAGAGCTTGGTTCGGTTGTTCAATGGCATATCAAGCTCCTGGGATTATTTACTGCCAAAACCATCGAAAGTCGTAAAATTTAATGCGTGGCTGGGAGCACACCATTCCACGGTGCATAGGGAGTTATATCTATAAAGTTTTTAGCCCAGTATGTCCGTTTATTAAAATTTAAATCAATTGGTCATTGAAAGTTTAGGTTCCGCTTCATATTTTTACTCCTCTTCCACTTTATATATATATATATATATATATATATATTGTAGTCACACACTTAAAAGTGTACAGAATCACCACGTCAGTGATGTTCTTGGGGTTCTTACAAGTTTTGGGTCATCCAACATCATACCTCTTCTCCCAAGAGAAACCCTACCGAAACTATTGTTCCGGCTGGCTATCCTGCTGTAAAAAGTTCGCCAAGCACGCAAAATTGCACAGCACACACCTCAAAAAATAAAAAATGCCAATGCTAATGAGCGTTTAAAATGGAATTGGCCAATGAGTTAAAAAGGTAAACAACCACGAGCTCGTTTTCCTCTAGATCTTGTATGAGTATATAGGTTCGGTTCAAGATAACAGGTAAACAATATATATATATATATATATATATATATATATATATATAAATTCAAATGAGAGGTTTTCAGGAAAAGTGTTAAATGCCTTTATAGCAAGCTCAAAACATTAAAAAAATGATATAATTATGAACACTAGACGGCTGTTTGTTTATTTTTCATGTTTATTGAAAACTTGGAGTAGCAGACTTCTAGTGTTCGTAATTATGATATTTTTGGGTTATATATATATATATATATATATATATATATATATATATATATATATATATATAGTCCAAATATAAAAAAAATGCAAACCTGGTTAAAACGTCATTAAGAATTTATGTCGGCGATAACTGTCAGTTTTTGGATTATGTGTTCGTCATTCATAAACGAGAAACTGACAGTTAGAAGCACAGTTGATTCTACATCTGTTCTATCCTAACTTATTCATAAATACATATGCATGTATATATATATATATATATATATATATGTGTGTGTGTGTGTGTGTGTGTGAACATACATCTACGTACAGAAGTACAAGGACAATCAATAATCAAATCTATTTTGAAAACCAATTGTTATATATATATATATATATATATATGTTACAATATGTGTGTGTGTGTGTGTGTGTGTGTGTGTGTGTGTATGTGTGTGTGTGATTCAAAACGAATGGAGACATGATTTTAATAAGTAATGAAATTTGGTCGGCTAAAATAAATCCTGGGGCGTGTTTCGACGCCTTTATTTTAGTCGGTTTAATTTCATCACTTATTAAAATCATGTCTACATTCGTTTTTTTTTTCGTTTTTTTTTTTGCCTAACATTCCAATGGAGTTGTATTGCCAACCTTGTTTGCTATATTTATAAATAAATAGTGCTCAATGTCTTGATAACACTAATGAAAATCTAAGTTAGGATGACGCAGGCACAGAAGAAACGGTGCTTATATATATATATATATATATATATATATATATATATATATATATATATCATGATGTTTGTTGTATGTCCCAAAAAATAGTTAGAATATATTTTAAAATAGCTAAGTCCACGAAGAGATTTTTATTTTTTAAATTTATTTATTTTGTTCTTACATACGTGTTATTTGTGTGCATATTTTCAGCCTGTTGCTTTCGTCAAATACATGTGTTATATTGAGTGCCCCATTAACAAGGCCTTGTGATACATATGTTCCCTGACGAAGGCAACAAGCTGGAAACATACACATATATAACACGTATGCAAGAACAAAAATATAAATTTAAAAAGATACAAATCTTTTCGTGGACCTACCAATATATATATATATATATATATATATATGTGTGTGTGTGTGTGTGTGGATAGATAGATAGATAGATATGAACAGGTTGAGAGAGATATCCCGGATGATTATCAAAAGTTTCTTGATCTAACAAACTCACCTATTTAGCACAGTGACAGACTAAGATAAACCTATTGTTTCTGATAGAATTTCTAAGACGAAAAATTATAATTACAAGATGAAAATAAAAATTAAAAAAAAACATCACTGGTGAGATTTTAATTCAGATAAACGGACCGTGAATCTATTTGTCTCACATTTGTTTGCGCCAATAAATACAGCCATAACACAGACGGTTTTGTGAGGATTTATAACTGAATAAACATTGCAGAGAGGTTAATGCGTATGCCTCATGGCGGTCAATACTCGAACAAAAAATTCAAACTCAGCAACCTACCTTTTTTAAAATCTTGACTTTTCAGCTACCGGAAAAATGCAGTGGAAAAATGGAAAAATGTTTGTTTCTGTCAAGAAGATTGGCAACTGATATATACTTCATTGGAATACGCATGAAGATGAGGATTTTCTTCAAGTAATTGGATGGATAATGAATAAAGATCCAGTTTAACTCTATGCATGCACTGTAAACCGAACCTTCACTATAATCCTGAAAATTTTAAAAAGAAAATTCAATATTTTTAAGTCGAGGGCGACCCGAAGGTTTTCTTTTCAATAGCTACTATACCTAGGAGTAGGGGGGGTTCTACTCCTTTCTTGGATTATTCCACAAGCCTTGACACGTACTTTATAATGAAGAGTGTTAAGCAAGGTATAGCGTACCATTATCTGAGTCTTTGATTTGACTCTAACTGGAATTGAACTCCAGTCTCCCGGGCCACGGGCGAACACATGAAGGTGAGGATTTTCTTCAACTAACCAGATGGATAAGGAATAAAGATCCAGTTGAACTCTATGCATGCATTGTAAACCGAAACCTTCACTATAATCCTGAAAATTTAATATATATAAGTAAGTTGGTGACCAGAATGGTTCTCTTTTCAATAGCTACTACACCGAGGAGTAAGGGGAGGGAGATACTCCTTTTGCTGGATTATTCCACTAGTATAGATACGTACCTTATAATGAAGAGTGTTAAGCAAGGAGCGTACCATTATCTGAGTCTCAAGTATGACTCTACTTGGAATTGAACCCCACACTCCCGGACTACTAGCGAACACTCTAACCACCAGACCAATGGGCCGGTTACTTATAATTATAAAGAAACTAATTATAATATGCACTCTGCGAGCCTGAGTATTTGAATTTTAATATAATGAAATATTTTTAATTAGAAAAGCAAAAGAAACTGAAAAAGAATGCATATAAAAAGATTACACCTATTTTTTTTATTATTATTATTTTATTTTGATCGATTTTTATATAAAATTCTACATTGGAATGTTTTAATATGTTTGACGATTAAAAAAAATAATAACAGAAATCAATACCACCATGTGAATAACAGAAATCAATACCACCATGTGAATAACAAAAATCAATACCACCATGTGAATATTCAATAAACTCAGTTTTGTTAAAACCAGTATGCAAATTATCAACACCATATACAATGCAAACCTCTTGCACCTCTGCTGATGTAATGGTTAGCAAGCTAGATTAGCAAACCTACACGAGTGAGTTCGAGTGTCATTGGGTGCCCCCTATATTCTACTTTGTGTCAAATCGAAGCAAAGAGCTTCGCAAATTACTAGAATTAAAATCTTTATTTCTTAGAGATATATAACAAACATTGCAGGATTTTAAACGCATCAATAACATGGACTGTGTTGAGGCAAATCTGACTTGGATAAATCTTAATATAGATATTATTAAGAAATAAAACGCTGATTAAGAATAGACAATCCTTATTATAATAATCATTGAGATCAAAACGTAAATAGCTAAAGGAATTGAGACGTCGGTGGTGACGTAGTTTTGGTTAAAGACACACAGATACATTGTCTCCACGATAATGTACGTGTAAAGATATTAAATTTCTCTCAGACTCCAGTGAAAAACCATCAGCTAACGCTGATGTGAAAAACTAATGAGTAAAAATAATAAAATAATTCTCTGGGATTTTAACATACAAACAGATTACCTAAGTCCGGTTAGAAGACAAGACGTAAAGACAATTTACGAAAACAGTGGACTTTGCCGTTCTGGCTGACTACAGTGGATATCAAAGAAAAGGAAAAGACAGATAGATACTCGGATCTTACAAGAGAATAAAAAAAACTTATGGAACATGAAAGTGAGGTTGATAATAATTACAATTTGTACGCTCGGAAGGTCCCCAACGGCTTGGAAAAGGGACTGGAAGAGTTGGAAATCGGAAGACCATCCAAAGTACAGCATTAAGATCGGCCAGAATACTGAGAAGAGTCCTGGAGACCTGAGGAGACTTGCTATCACTCAGACTTCAATGAAAGACCATCAGCTGGTGCGAGGAACTCAAAAGGAATAATAATGATAATAATAAATGAAAAACACCGTAATGATAAACAAATACTTGTATCTTGCTCGAGGGCGGAAAAATATGTTGAACGTTAAGGTGACGATAGTAATAATCGTTGTTGGAGTTGTTAGAACAATTTCAAAGAGCGGGAAAAGAGACTGGGTGAACTGGAGATGAGAAGGAGAATGAAAACCATACGGACCACAGAACTGTTAAAATCACCAAGGATATATAGAAAAGTCCTGGGGATCTGAATAAAACTTACAGTCACTCGTGTGAAAAAGTACATGTAAAAGCAGTGTGACTGAATCTCTTCTGATAGCAGCGCAAAACAACGCCAGAAGGACAAACTGTGTCAAAGCAAGAATAGGCAAGACGCAACAAAATAGCAGATGTAGATTATGAAGTGAAAGAGACGAAACAATCAATCACATAATAAGCGAATGCAGTAAATTAATCCAAAGAGAGTATGAGAGTAGACACAATTGGGTGGGGAAAGTGATCCACAGGGAATTGTGCAAGAAATTAAAATTTGACCATACGAAAAAATGATATATGCACAACCTGGAATTCATCCTAAAAAATGAGACGCACAAAATTCTTTGGGGTTTTGAGATACAAATGGATTATCTAATCTCTGCCAAATGACTAGCCCTAGTGATAGTCAACAAAACCAAAAGAGAACCCGCCGAACAGTGGACTTTGCTGTTCCCGCTGGCCACAAGATAAAAATGAAGGAAAACGAAAAGAGAGATAGATACCTAGACTTTGCTAGAGAACAAAAAAAACCTATAGAACATGAAAATGACGGTGATACCAATTGTAATTGGAGCACTCGGTACAGTCACCAAAGGATTGGAAAAACCATCAGATAACACAAGTATAAAAAGATTCTCAAATGAGTGAAATAATAATAATCTTAATAATAGTGGATTTTGGTGTTCCAGCTGACTACAAAGTGAAAATAAACGAAAGCGAAAAGACAAACAAATGAATTGATCTTACCTGAGAGACGAAAAGTTTGTGGAAGTTGAAGGAGACGGTGATACAAATTGTAGATGGAGACCCTGGATCGATCATCAAGAAAAGAGACTGTAGAAAGTAGAGTTCAGAGGAAGAATCGACACCATCCAGACTACAGCACTATCAAGATCAATTAGAAGAGTCCTCGAGACATAAGGAGACTTACTGTCAATCAGATTTTAATTAAAAAAACACCAGTTTAAACTCGTGTGAAAATTTTGCAAGTAGTAAAGACGCAACAAAGCAGTAAATGTAGGCTATGCGGTGACAGAGACGAAACGATCAATCACATAATAAGCGAATGCAGCAAATTAGCACAGAAAGAGTATAAGGCGAGAAACGACTGGGTCGGCAAGGTGATCCACAGGAAAATGTGCAGGAAATTTCAATTCGACCATTCAAACAAATGGTATATGCACAACCCAGCACCTGTCCTAGAAAATGACTCGCATAAACTCCTATGGGACTTTAACATACAAACGGATCACCTAATCCCGGCCAGAAGACCAGACCTCATAATAACCAACAACAAAAAAAGAGAATCTGCAAAACTGTAGACTTTGTCCCGGCGGACCACAGAATAAATCTGAAGGAAAGTGAAAACAAGAATAAGTACCTCGACCTTGCTAGAGAATTGAAAAAGCTGTGGAACATGAAAGTAACGATTGTGCCAATTGTGATTGGTGCGTTAGGCACAATAAATAAAGGATTATAAAACGGCCTGGAGGACTTGGAAGTTGGCGGACGGGTAGAGACTATCTAAACGACAGCATTGCTAAGAACGGCCAGAATCCTGAGACGAGTCCTGGAGACTTGAGGAGACTTGCTGTCACTCAAACTCCAGTGAAAAACCATCAGCTAACACTGACGTGAAAAACTCTAAAGGAGTAAATGATAAAAACTGAAAGAATGTGAAAAGAAGGATAAGTACCTCGACTTTGCTAGGGAATTGAAAAAAACTATGGGACATGAAGGTGACAATTATACCAATTGGAATTGATGCTTTTGGTACAGCAACTAAAGGATTATTAAAGGGACCGGAGGACTTGGAAGTTGGAGGACGAGTGGAGACCCTCCAAACTACAGCATTATTGTAAACTGCCAGAATACTGAGAATAATCCTGGAAACTTGAGGAGACTTGCTGTCACTCAAACTCCAGTGAAAGGCTATCAGCTAAAACTGATGTGAAAATTCTAATGAGTAAATAATCAACAGTATTTAATATTATTTAAAACTAAATCATTACGATAAACTTAATTTGAACGCTTTTCTTGTCACTTCCGACTTTCATTGCTAATTTTCCTAGTCTAACTAATAAATTATATTATGCTGTTAAACAAATAAATCAAACAAACCTAATATAAATAGTTACGGTTATAATTAAATACTTACAAATGAATCAAATTTCCGCATTAATTAACCCATAAGAAATTGATATGCCGTTGAAAAATAAACCTAACTAAATATATAGCTACAAGGCAATTGTCTCGATGGGAAGAGCAGTTTGAATAAATCAAAGAATACTGATAATATGACCAACGTAAATATCCATGATTCCTAATTGAAGTATTTGTTGAATAATCTAACAATCAGCCTTTTTCAATAAGGAAAAATGGTCGGTAAAAAAATTATTTTATTTAAAAGGGAATGGAAGGTTTTCTGCTCTACAAACAATACCGATTGATTGTTGTTCTAAGGAAAAGGAAAAATTTGTAAAAATTTTAAAGATAGTTTTGTGCCGTTGTCAATTGAAGTCTGTGGCTATTCTATTTGTCAACTAAAAATAAATACATTTCGTAAAGAGGATAAATATGAAGAGACTATTGTAAAAATGGACATATCTATCTATCTATCTAGATAGATAGATGTGGTCAAAAAGACAGTCAAGCATGAACATGCTAAGATAGATAGATAGATAGATAGGCAGTCAGACAGACAATCAAACATGAACATACTAAGATAGATAGATAGATAGATAGAATCAGAATGAGATATATACATCTCAATATATGCATGCGCAGATGGAAATGTTTGTCGCTGTCTCCCTCCGGGTACTGTTGTAGGATGTTTGCTTGCCAAATGGCACATTTTTTAAAATCTCCTAATGCAATTAGCGCCTTAGTCAAATCATATTAATCCACATTAGAGATAAACTTATTAAAGACGAATCCGCAGGAAAAACCATGGTCGTTGCAGACATTTCGTTGAGGTTAAAAACATCGATCAAATGACATCCTAATGTTTTTCTCTCTGTCTCGTGAAGGCCCACATCGAAGCTAGTTTCATCCACAAACGCGAAATGATTCGCATCTGTTCAACATAAAAAGATTTTCAATGTTTATTGCTTCCCTATTCAATATCGTCATTGTCTCAAAGCTTGCTTTCTGTCTACAAAGTTGTTCAGGAGTCGGGATCAATATTTCTGTTGCCTTTCGGCTGACACTTAATTATTAGTAGAAATTACACATGGAATTTTGACTAGGCCAAATTTCAAAAAGTATCGAGACTGAAGCAGTACTTACTGTCTAGACTGTAGACTTTCTCTTCAGCAGGTTTCGCCATAGGCTCATTCGCAAGGTTATTTTTGACATTTTACATTTATTATCTTTGACGTATGAAGGTGAGCTGAAAAGTTCATCAGCTGAAAAATTCATATTATGATGTCATATTTGCTGTTGGTGACTTTTTAAACCAATGGGATATAAGTTCAGCAACACCGATGGAAGAAGGATATAGATAGCAAAAGCAACGATGTTAACAAATCAACCTCCTGGGGCTGTCGAATACGCCGACTGTAAGACCTCTCCCCGAATGAGTGTCCCGGATATGACGCTAAACCATCTGATGGTGAGGTTCCAGTCCTGGAGCTCTGGAGAACTGGGAGTACAACTTCATTGCCATTATTTCCCGGTCCACTCTGACTCGGAGTTGTAGTATGTCTTTTTTCTCTCTTCATTTTTTTCTTTAATTACCTTCTCTTTCTTTCTTTCTTTCTTTCTTTTTTTGTTTTTGTTTGAAACTAAATTTTTGTTTTAATATCTTATATACTTTCTCTTCCGATAATCAAGAGATTTTTATTTGGTTTGGATTGGGTTATTTATTGTAATGGCATATCAACCTCTGTGCGTTATTTAATGTTAGAGCATTGTCGTGGTAAGTGAGTTCAACCTCCAGTCCTGCTATTACATTCCTTTTGGGAAAGGCATGAACCCGCACTGTTCTTCAACAAGAACGGCTTTGGTTTAGTTTGGTTTGGTTTGGTTTAATTTGGTTTTATGCATATCAACCATTGTAGATTATTTAATGCCAAATCATTTTTTATACATATAAACAGTTCTATTTCAAGCAATTCAGCTTAGCATAAGTACACAGTTTAGTTCTATCTAACCCATAGATAGAACCGTATCAAGTTCTATCACTCCGAGCCAGAGTGGACCTGGGAGCGATAACAATGAAGGGTAATCTGCATTCCCCAAAGCTCCAGCATTACTGGAGCCTGACCATCAGTTTTTTAATATCATATCCTGGACACTCGTTGAGGGAGTCTGACCCTTCTGCAAAGATGCAGTCAATGTATTCTACGGATGATTTCGACGCGAAATATCCCATAGAGGTTGATATACCATTCAAAATAATTGAAAACTGACTGTAAAAAATAAAGTGATTAATATCTTGATTATTTTTGTCAGTGTTCACTTAGTTGTAGCGAAAAGTCATTTTCTACAAAAAAGTATTCTCAGAAATGCTAAAGTGTAGGAAACATTTTTCCATTGATTTGATATCCTATTTAGTGATTTGTCCTTTGTTAATTACTAATAAGTTATGGCTTACGATGATAGTTGAATCGTCATCAATTGTCTAAATGACATTGCGGAGTTCAACAGGTTTGATTTCAGAGTTTTCTATCTCCTTGACAGGTTGCCGAACGAAGGTTAAAGAGTCCAATCTGTCCTTCTATTTACTCATAGCTGGAGGGAGAATAGTTGAATGCATACCTTTCCCTAGAGTATTAGCGCCTGGTTAAATGCAAACAGCCCTTTCTCTCTCTCTCTCTCTCTCTCTATATATATATATATATATATATATAAGTTAGATGGGACCTGTTATATAAGTTAAAAACAAAAGATACTAGATTTAATGTTCCAAAACAGTGTTTTGAAAACGAACGCACATGCCCCAACAGTATTTTCAACTTTAAACAAAAACTAAGGTAGACACCCGAGGCTGAAGCGTGCAGAAACAGAAACGTTATAACATGAAAGCAATGAAAGACAAGTTCTTAGGAAAAATCAATACACTGAATAAATTCAGATTTGTTCGATACAAATCAAATGAGAAGTTGACAGGGTGCCTGTACAGAATAAAGTTCAATAAAGATAATTTCTATGGTAATGTACAAAACAAAATTATGCAGAAATGTAATATTTTCACAATCATGCTAAGAGTCAATTTTAATCAGTTGTTTCGTTTTCTTTTGAATGGTGATATCTAACAATTACGGTAAGCCGCCATATTTCTTTATCCTCCCCATTCTTACCAACCACTAAGATGCCTATTGATGGCCGCTAGCCAATATATAATTTTTTCGTCAATGGAGACCGGGGTTCAATCACAGGTCGAGTCATACCAAAGACTCAAAAAATGGTAATTGATGTCGTTTTGCTTAACACTCAGCATTATAAGGTTAGGATCAAGGGAAAATTGGAGCAATACAGAGAAAGGAGTAGCGCTCTCCCCTAAACCTCGGGAGCCTTCGGATCGCCCTCGACTACAGTCGCCAACAATATATATACTTAAGAGTGTGATACAACGAAACAGTCTGTCTATGGATGATTATATGTACGTCCCCCCGGAGGGGTGCGGAGCACTCTGGCGGAGGAATATAACGGTTACCACTCGCCTAATGCAGGGCTCTTTTAACGAACTGAGCACTCCGGTATCTGATTGTGCTAAACAAACAAACGAAATTTGATACATATGAATTTATTAATTCCCGAGCTGACGTTGAGTTGCAGGGGTATGTCATCAGCCTGACGTAAAGTTAAGCAGGTTTCGATCCCGGTTTGGAGCGTCTCGCGTGTCTAGTCATACTGGAGAGTTGCGATACAACGAAACAGTCTGTCTGTGGATGAATATATATATATATATATATATACTATCACATCAACAATTAATTTGCACATCAAATATCACAGATCATTTAGGGGAAAAGAGAGATAAAGAAAAAAAACAAAAACGACCCCATCACACACGCGCACGGGGGTGTGCACACAAATACTCAGGGAAGAAGATTTATAAACTTTATGACATATCAACTGTCATAGATTATTTAGAAGGAAGTGTAATAAAGAAAAACAAAAAGAAACAAAAATATATACCCACACATAGACACGAGCGACACCCACCCACCCCAAAAAAACACGCACACAGAATATACTCTTAGAAAAAGAAATAGAAGAAAAGAAAAAAGGAGAAAGAGAGAAACTACACCTGCAGAGACGAAAATTTGACACGGATACCTAACTCGATTTGAAAATTCTCAGACACAAATCCAGAAATTAAAAAGAACTATACCCTTATCAAAACAGTCACCCACTATAAGAATAAAAGGGGAACACAATAAAAAAAACCATTACCACTTCCTGAAGAAAGTGTAAAATACTAGAAACACGAGTTGAAGAGAAATAGATAACTTAAAAGATAAATCCCCTTGTGGACCAATTCATTTTACAGTTTATATACATATGTGTTGGGGGGTGTCTGCAATATATCTAAGATATATCATCATCTTTTGCCATCGGCATGGATATCCCTGACTCTCTCGCCACCCCTCCCTATCGTTCATCGCTTCTGGCAGGTCTTCAGGGCTACACCCCCATATCTACACAGAGCTGCTGTATGTAGGTTCGAGTTGGTCGCCCTGCATTTGCTCGTCCATGTGAAGGGGTCCACAGGAGTACATCACTTATGAGCTCGTCCCTACTTCTCCAGCAGTGTTCGGCATGTCTGGTTCGTCTAATTTTGTTAGTTTTCGTGATGGGTGGTAGGTGGCCATATTGCTGCTGCTTGGTGAGGTGTTGCCTCCAGGACTTGTTCAATATTGCTCGCAGCATTCTTGTGTAGTTGCCGTCAAGCTTTTACTCTCTCCGTTAAGTTAACGTCCATTTAATGCATCCATATAGCAGTAACGTCACGACCGCTGCTTGAAAGAAACTGCGTTTCATTTTATCGGTCAGGTCTGACTTCCATATGACAGATAGCCAATCGATAGCTGTCCATGCCTTTGCTAGTCATGTGTCGACGTCTGTCTTGGTTGATGAGGCACTGCTTCCTAGGTAGGTGAACTTATCAACTAGTTTCAGAGAGCTACTGTTTAGTGTGGAGATGTCGCTTGTTTGATTAAAACACATATATTCAATTTTGTTGACATGGAGGCTAATGCCTGCAACGGCTCGTTCCAGACTATGTAGCAAGGTTTCGGCTTGGGTAGGTGCATTTGCCTAAAGCGCTATGTCATCGGCGTAGCCGACGTCAGTAATTGTTTTTGCGGAGTACCTTCTGCTTCTTTCCTTTGTAAGCTTGAAACCATTTTCTTTGATCTTATCAATAGATATTCTAAGCACGTCGTCTTGACAGATAATAAAGAGGTATGGGGCTAGTGTGTCTCCTTGCAGTACTCCTGCTACAATGTCGAAGTAGTCTGTGTCTCCATCTGGTGAACGTACTTTCACTTTGGTGTTTCTATAGAGAATCATTATGGCTGCTATGGTTTCTTTTGGTAGGCCGTATGCGAGTAGAATTTGCTCCATCTTCACTCTGTGAATGGAATCAAAGGCCTTCTTAAAGTTGACATAAGATATATATATACATGTAATATATATGCAATATATATATTTATGTATGTGATATATATATATATATATATATATATATATATATATATATATATGCCATTTACGTGCATTGCTTATATATATTACATATGTGCATATATTTTGCATATACCTTAGATATATTAAACACACACACATGTATATATATATATATATATATACATTGGAGCTTTAGTTAATGTTAAATACATCTTCATTCCTTCTAGGGTCCTAAGTATAATTCTAAACTGTATCTAATGGTATGGCTCCTGTTCTGGAGCATTGGAGTATGTGGAGTACCTTATCATTGCCATAACTCCCGGATCCACTTTGAGTTGTATTTATTAGGGTCTCATATATGGGTTAAATAAAACTATTACTGTAATTGAAACTATTTAACTGTTTCTAAACATTTATTCAACTGATAGTTATGCGAAAGGGTTTGTGACGATTGTTTAATTTTAGACGTTTTTAAAAGTTTGTCAAATTGGCAGTTATGCGAAAGGGTCTTTCACGACTGTTTAGTTTTAAACGTTTTTTTAAGTTTATTAAACTGACAGTTATGCGAAAGGCTCTGTAGCAACAGTTTATTTTAACGGTTTTTAAACGCTTGTCAAACTGACAGTTATGCGAAAGGATCTGTCACGACTGTTTAGTTTTAAACGATTTTAAAAGTTTATTAAACTGACAGTTATGCGAAAGGGTCATTGATGACTCTTAATTTTACGCGCTTTTAAACGTTTATCAAACAGTCATGGGAAAGTGCCAGTGACGACTGTCCAATTTAAAACGTTTATTAAAGTAACTTTAATCATTAAACCTTTCTCTACAACACCGTCGCAAGAATCTGTTTACGCTAGTTTTCATAGGTGAGGCGGTCATTGTTAGTGTATCTCAAAAGTATAGAATTTTTCCCTGACTGTAATTTTAAAGTGCATATCATATGTTGTATAGCCACATAAATATACAAATAAATGCGGAACATAATCAAACATAATGACGAACTTCAATGAACGAACGAATACACTTCTTTATAAAAATATATCTCTCACTCTTTATTCTCGAAGGGGTGATGTTTCTTGTGTGTGAGAGGTGAGTTGGAGACGGGGACAGACTGCTATATTGACCCCAAGTTCTTCTTCAACCATTGCAGCACTTCTTGCTCCATCTTGGCTGGAGTTGCTCAACTGTGAGTCACTGAGGGCCCAAAGCCCTCTGCCGCTGGCTCTCACTTCGGCATCTTCTCTCCAACTAACTCGAACCGCACCGGGCACCTGGTTATATTATTGTCTTACGTCCACCTGCTTCTGCTGTTCTTCCGCTTACTTACACAGATGGATCTCTTGATTGACGGCTCGGCCGAGGGTCAATATATAACACAAATCTATAGACTATTTATGATTCGAATAAATTGCTAATATTATAATTAGGTACACTACCCAAAGCAAAACTTATCGAATTACTACACTTCGACGATGTTCATTTAGGGAGGCTTTATTTAGCAGTAAATGTACTACTAACAGATAAGACAAAAATATATTTATTTTGACAGCTGAACATTCCGGCTTAATAAAATGTTCTTTAAAGAAAGTAGATTAGATTATTTAAATTAATGTCATTTTTTTTCCTTTACATGCAGAGAAAAATATAATGGAATGATCCGATATCGCAAAAAAAAGCAACAAACAATGGAATAGTCCTTAGATTTGCATTTTTAAAACAAATATCAACGGAAGCATAGATATGCAAATCGGTCTACTGTTAAAAGACAGCACTTGGCAGCAAATGGATATATCTAAATGAAAAGAAAACATGGCTATCCAACAGAAGAACTGTCAATTGAACGAAGAGGAAAGGTTCGTAAAATTTTCAAGGTGATCCATAGAATAGTGGGTGATTCATAGAATATTGCATTAAATCCATACTCGGAGGAATTATGGCTGTTTTAAAAGCTTCAGGGATTGGATCCACTTAGTTATAATGGCACATTATTTTTTAATCAATGATATCCATATTATATTCCTCAACATTTGGTTATGCAGTGATATTTCATTTTACACGGTTTGGAAATATATGCTGTTGTTTCATTCAATTTAACATTTTTTGTTTGATGTATATTTTAGAAAGCCAGAATGCTTCAGCTACTTAAACAAAAATGTTTTCGACTTATCTGTTTATAGTCTATTAACTGTTTAAAAACAACAACAACAACAATGTAAACATACTGTAAGTGCCCTTATTCCCTAGTTTTTGCCGGGTGGTACCAAAAGTGATCACCATTTTTTCTGGCCTCATACAATACATTTTATTTCATGGCCGAATCTTAAAGGCTGTCCCAGTATATTTTCAACATTATATATTATCATAATCAAAATTGTTAAATAGTAGCTTTTTTATCGTATGTTTCTATCTATCTATCTATCTATCTATCTATCGCCTTCTGTAACTATCAATTTATTTCGATCTGTTCATATCTATCGATAAAGACTCATCCAAATTGACTTTCACGTCTTATTTCTCTTCCACATCTCTCTCACTCTCTCTCTTTATATATATATATATATATATATATATATATATATAAAACTGAAATATATATTCTATTTTCGTCAAACGATTGCGCGATTCGAACAAAACTATAAAGGATTTTATGAGTATATAATTCGAATATTTATTTTTGAGCTCTTTTTATGCACTTTTATCATAAGTATTTTATGTTCTTTTATTATATATATATTTATATATATATATATATATATATATATATATATATATATATATATATATTGGGGGCGCATTTTTGTGTATTTTAGTGTGTGTGTGTATTTTAGTGTGTGTGTGTATTTTAGTGTGTGTGTGTGTGTGTGTGTGTGTGTGTGTGTGTGTGTGTGTGTGTGTGTGTGTGTATTGTGCTGCTTTTTCGATTCAAACATGAAACATGAGAAAAATAGCGATTTTAAAAGTAAACATTTTAACCCCATGGGGTTAGCTAATTTGTTTATTCTGCCTAGTAAATCCTTTATCAAAAACCTCATTATTAAAAAATGAGACTTAAAAGGAATAATTAATTTATAATTCATTTTCAAACTTAAAAAAAATGTTTTTTTCAATATAATGACAGCTTGTTTTGTTGATTTCTTTTATAATTATTCTTGTCTATTCTATTTTCTATTTAAGTTTCTTGTTTTGAATTTATTGTCATATTTTCATCAATTCACCAGATTTTTAAATAGAAAAAGAAATCTATTATAATTTATCTAAAAATGATATTTATAGTTTGAATTGCTTATATTCTGTGGAATTCTCTGGAGTAATGTCAGTATATATAATATATATATATATATATATATATATATATATATATATATAGTTTGATTTAGGATCATGGTAATCTTTCGTGGGCTGTTTTTATCTCATCTATAGACGACACCCTTATAAAGAAATTGTAGTAGTTTCTGACTGACTCTGGCCGTTGATTTTGAAGTTCTTCAGCTCAGCATCTGGGGAGGCTCACCACAGACACATATTTGGATTCATTCACTTTACTTCACATCTACCATGCTACATCCCATGGCTTATAGTAATATGTATATATTCAGAGAACAAACTTTCCCCTCCCTAATTAGATTTGCTAAGTTTTAACTTAATTAAAATCCAGCTATTCGCTATTTTTTCTTATTTTTTACCTGATCGTTTTTATTTCATTTTAATTTCTAGCTGAAACTTATTATTCTTTTTTCTTTTTGTTGTTGTTGTTTTGTTGTTCAGACCAAAAGCCATTAGATGCTATTAGTTTATGTCCAATTCTCTGAGTTTAACGTAGGTTAAATTATTTATATCTTCCATATCTGCAACTGATTTTTGGCTTTAAAAGGAACAAATATCATACTAAATTAACAATTTCTGTAGTCTTTAGTTGGCGAACGTAGTTGTTGGCGACCCGACTGTTCCCTTTTCAATAGCTACTACTCTGAAGTATAAAGGAGGGTACTACTCCTTTCCCTGAATTGCTCCACTTTATCCTTGATCCGTACATTATGATGCTGACTGATGCAAGGAAGCATCAAGTACCATTTTTGGAGTCTTTGGTATGAACCCGGTTGGTTAGTTGGATTTAATGGCATATCAACCTCTATATGTTATTTAATACCAGAGCCTTTTATACATATATTATATATATGATTTATAAACGCATATTTTTAGGTTGGTAATGGTTGGGTTTTAGGGCAAATTAACCTCTTAAGGATCGTTGAGTGTCAAATTCTGATGAGCACTCTGGCGAAGGAATTGTCGGCCGCCCCTAGCGTAATGCAAAGCTCTTCGTAAGAATTGAGCACTCTGGTAGCCGATAGGGTATAAAAAATGTAAACAAAGGCTGCTGCTGCTGTTGCTAAAAAAATAAAATACCTTAAAATTCCCGTAGCCAACGTAGTCCGCTTGTAGCCGTGTGGTCTGAAGTCTTAGTCTATCGTAAAGTTGGACGGGTTTCGATCCCGGCTTCGAGCGTCCTACGGGTCCAGCTACACTGAAGAGTTCTGATAAAACGAAACAGTCTGTCTGTGGTTGACAATATATATATATATATATCAGAATTTGACATCAACTCAATATATATTATTTACTGTCTTGAATTAGTATTTTAAAATAGGTCAAAGCTTGTATACACTTGATGGTCGAAGGTTTTGGTAACACAGCCTATATCTTTAATAGGAGACCAATTGGTTTTAAGAAGTTGATTATGCTTTTGAAAGCTATCTTTTAAATAGTTCTTTCATGCTGTTCGCCTTATAAAACTTTTTCCTGGTGTGGTTGAGTTTTGTGCATTCTATCAAAATATGCTTGATTGAGTATTGGTTTCCTCCTGGATATTTTAGGGGAGGTTCTTCTCTAAAAATGAAGGAGTGAGTCAGTCGAGTGTGTCCAATGCGTAGTCGAGTAAGGGTAGTTTCTTCTCTTCTGGTATTATAAGGATCTAGCTTTCTTTCTTTTAAAATGGGGTGTATTTGAAAGAGCTTATTGTCCTGGGCCACTGGCGAACACTAACAGCCAAAACTTACAAAAGAGAAAAATACAAATAAACAAAATAAACATGTTTAGTACCAAATAGTTAAAGCAAAGACAATTCTTTAGACAATACATTCCAGTTTGTCGGGTTTACCTGGAGTAAACAGTACAGTGTTGCGTTTTTTTTTGTTTTTTTTTTTTGCTTTTGGCTTTTTTTTGGGGGGGGTTTGGCTTTTTTTCTTCCTTCTGCTTCGTCTTTTCTCTTCTAACTAGAAAGGTGAAAGCCCTTACGCTGTTTTTTCTGAAATTTGGTTATATGACGTCAAAGATTTTCTCTTTCTTTTTCCTTTTTTTACTTTCTTTCTAGCTTTCTATATTAAATATACGGCTTACCAATGAATCCATGCCTCTTAGTTAATCTCTTAGTTAATGTTTTGCGTACTGCTTCCCAGCTAAATTAACGGTATCTACTTCCACGTATTTAAACACCCGAAACTTAAAAAGGAGAACAATACAAGTAAAACAAAAAATAAACATGTCTTTAGTTCCACATAGTTAAAGCAAACACAATTTTGATGATAATACATACAATCTGCGGGACACTGCTGTAGAAGTAAGGACGTAATAATAAGAGACATTCTCCTTTGGATCCCTACCCATGGTCATGAAAGTGTTGGTTGACCAGCAAGAACTTATTCAAAACAGCTCTGTGCGGACACAAGATGTGGTTTGGAAGATTTGCCGAGGGCGATGGATGATAGGGACGGATGGAGAAAAAGAGCACCAGGAAAATGTGTTCCAGCAGCCTGATTTGATGATGACTTGATTATATATATATATATATATACATATATATATATATATGTGTGTGTGTGTGTATGTGTGTGTGTGTGTGTGTGTGTGTTTACTCAAGTCATCTTTCACGAAGAGAGTAAGGCACAAGATCAGTTTTTAAGCGGGGGAAAGCTGGTTTTGAATTCGGAGTTCTTCTCCAAGATTGGTCACCAAACCAAGGCTAAAAAGCTTAGTCTGTCCTATTATTTACCCATAGCTGGCAGTGGGGGGAGAAATGATGGATTCATATCTTTACCAAAGACATACACGAGTAGAATGTCGTTCAGGATTCAAACTCAGTTGTCTGATTCCATTTTGTACGACAATAACTATTCCATTAAGTTCGCCTTTCAACATATATATATATATATATAATCATCATCATGTCGTGCCTCGAGAACTCGTCTTTATCGTCCATCACTTACGGCAGGTCTTCTAGGTTACATCCTGTTTCTGCACAGAGCTGCCGTAAATAAGTTTTAGCTGGTCGTCCAGCACTTGCTCGTCCGTGAGAAGGGGGTTCAGAGAAGAACGTCGCTTATGAGTTCGTCCTTACTTCTCTAGCAGTATGCAACATGTCTTGTTCGTAAGACTTGGATAGTTTTAGAGATGGGTGGCAGGTGGCCGTACAGCTGATGCTTTGTGGGATGTTGCTTCCAGGATTTGTTCATTACAGCTCCCAACATTCTTGTGCAATTGCTATCAAGCCTTTTCTCTATACGCTTAGTCAGCGTCTATATGGTGCATCCACAGCATGGACACGACCATTGCCTGTAAAAAAAAAATGCGTTTTTTTATCGGACTGGTCTGACCTTCATATGACCGATAGTCTATCGATAGCTGTCTAGTCACGAATTGATGTCGTTTTCGGTAGATAAGATGATGCTTCCGAGGTATGTGAATTTGTCGACTAGTTTCAGAGACCATCTTTTAATGTGGAGATGTCTTCTTTTTTATTTTGATTAAAGCACATGGATTTTGTTTTGTTTGCATTGATATGAAGGTCGATGCCGACTACTGCCCTTTCCAGACTATGCAGCAGGGATTCGGCATATATCCGAAAAAAAAAAAAATCACTATAAAAATGACGATTATCAATATTCTCTTTTTTAATATCTTATCTTAAATGTATACCTATAAATGGGGGAAATAGACGAATGTTTTTAACGTTTTAATTTTTTAAACATCTCAATAACTTAAAAAAAAATGGGTGTATTATTTGCTTCATAATTGCATAATTTTTTTTATTGTTTGTATTTTCTTTAAAATCGCATAATTTTCTTAGTAATTGAGTGTTTCTTAAGAATAATTGTATTTTCTTAAAAATTGCATAAATTATTCATTGATTTCGTTTTCGCTTTCAATAATGAATGTAATTATTTTTAAAACTTGTTCATTTTAGAAAAAAAACTTTACAGAAATGTATTTTTAAGTCTGTTATCTCTTATTTTATTTTATTCTTTTAAATTTTCTTAACACACACACACACACACACACACACACATATATATATATATACATATATATATATATATTGGCAGCATTTTTTCATTGATACAAATTTCGTTTAATATGATAGACATTTTCTGTCTACATATTTTCTTGTTGATCCTTTCATATTGCCATATTGATTTTATAGTATTCGGCGGGAATTGATTGATATATTTTCCATAATTGTTTATTTCCCAAGTACTTTCTGCCCGACTTTAAGCCATCATCAGGGAAGTATGTATTACAAATATGATGCACGGCAATATGAAAGGACCAACAAGAAAATATGTAGAAAGAAAATGCCTATTATATTCAATGAAATTTGTATTAATATATATATATATATATTTAAAATATCCAGTCAGTGTCCAAAGACGAGACGGAGAATAGAGTAATATTCTCCGCCGAAATAAATTTATTATGACGACTTAACCGAGTTTGAGTCGCCATTAAATTGTACTATATAGATAGATAGATAGATAGATAGATAGATACGTTCTCAGAGAACTGAAATCGTTTAAAAGATTCTGAAAGGTGACGAAGTTCTTGCAGAAAATCTGCGTTGAATCATAAGACATTTTTCATTATTATTTGAAAACTTAAATCGTAAACGAAAATATATTGAGAATAAAACATTTTTGATTTGAAAATTTTACGCTTTCATTTAAATAAGAATTTGTAGAAAACAGTTTTTTAAGATTTCTTACTCTTGTTTTAAATTTAACGTTTTTAAATTTGTTACCTATATGAGAACATAAGTATATTGCTTGTACAGATAAATCTCCACAGAATTTATATCGTAAGAAAGATTTTGCTTAAGCGACATTCATTCTAGTAAAAAATCCGTCCTGAATCGTGAAATGAAATATATATTATAATTTTTACTTTTTGTGAGCTTTTCATCCCAGCGGTTACTGGTGGTTTTTCACTGGAGTCTGAGCGACAGCAAGCCTTCTCGGTTCTCCAGGATTCTTCTCAGTATTCTGGCAGGTCTCAACAATGCTGTAGTTCGGATGGTCTCGAATTTTCTGATTTCCAGTGCCTCCAGTCTTTCTTCCAAGCGTTTAGGAACCGTTCAGAACGTACCAATTACAATTGGTATCACCGTTACCCTCATGTTCCACAGCTTTTTTTCTTTAGTTCTTGGGCAAGGTTCAAATATTTGTAAATCCTTTCACTTTCTTTTATTTTGACTCTTTGGTCCCCTGAAACGGCAGAATCAATTGAACTGCAATTGTAAAATGCAGCTTGACTGACAATATGGGACAAGGTAAAAATGCTACGGGGCCCTCACAAAGTGATGCACCGAAAGAGACTGACCTGTGAACTGCATGACAGTTATTTCCGTTCGATGACGATCAAACATGACATTCCAAAGACGGCGGAAGTGCATATTCCGATGGCCAGTTATGGGAAGAGATCACGGGGGCGTTGAGGCCTGTCCATATCTCCGCGTGGGATTTTGACGGTAATATAAGGCCGACTAATTGAACGGACGACAGTGAAAAATTCTGCTGTTCACGCAAGTTTATCCCGTCGTTGCCCCGTGTGCGTTTTCTCGGCCATCGTCTACTTACATCGAAGAGTCCAGGCCTCATAGACGAACGATTCTAATACCACTCCTGATTGCTCCTACATCACACAAGCGTCCGTCGAGAAAATAAATATATATTGTTATATATAATACGTGTTGTCGTTTGTTTAGCCAGAGCGAAACGTAACACAATTTGTGGATTAATACCAGGTATGATTTTCTGGTCGGGATTAGGTGATCCGTTTGTATCTACTAATCTCAAAGAATTTTATGTCTCATTCTTTTGGACGGATTCTGGTTTGTGCATATAGTATTTAGTATGATGGTTACATTTTAATCTCTTGCACAATTCCCAATGAAACATCTTTCCCATCCAGTCATGCCTCGTCGTTTACTCCTTTTGTGCTAGTTTACTGCATTCACTTTCAATGGGATTAACTGTTTTATATCTTTCTCTGTATAACATATACTTGCTGTTTTTGGAGGTGCCCGTGGTGTAATGGTTATCGTCGTAGGAAATGGACACGGCGACACGAGTTCAAATCCTGGACGAGACTGATTGCATTTCTCATGGGGAAAGGTATGAATCCAATTAATCTCCCTCCTGCTATGGTTAAATAGTAGGGCGGACTGGGTTCTTCAGCCTTGGTGAGGCAAGTAGTCTAGGAGAAGAAAACTGTGAATTCAAACCTGTTAAACTCCGCTTAAAAAATTGACCTTGTGTCATATCCTACCCGAGCGGAGGGTTAGGTAAATATATATACTTGCTATTCTGTTGAGTATTATTCCTTTTCGCTTTGTTTTTTTTTTTTATTCGGTTGGTTGGTTGGTTGGTTGGTATACCTCCTTGGACATTCCCCTTTTTACTATCTTCTAATATCATCCTTGGAAAAACATTTTACGCAAAACATATACAATATCATTTCAATATATATATATATATATATATATATATATATATATACCAATATTTCTGAAATGATCCAATTTAGTCATAATTTCTCACTGTATACATAAGTTTCATTGTTTTTAATCTGATTGGATAATTTCCCCCCGACAAGATAGGAGGTCTTCTCGTGGTGTTATGGTTTAAGTGCTAGATTGCGAAATCGTAGTAACCGATTTGCGCTATAACGTTCACATTCGGACAAATATACTTGGGAAAGGTAAGTACCTAATCTTCCCAGCTATTGGTTAAATAGTACAACTGGCCTTCAAGAAGGATGGATTTGGCATTAAATAACCTGAGAAGGTTGATATTCCATTAAACAACAAAGACCAAGACCAAAGACCCCTACAAGATAATGACTCTCGGAGCAAAAACATCCTGTAGGTTAATAAGCTGACTTTTAGAAATTTACCTTGACAATAAATTTCCAGTTCAAGGAGAAATATGTCATAAATATCCACCATAATTGGAAATTCATTTAATTATTTTGAAAGTTTCAACTAAATTCTCTTTCAATCTTCTTTCTTGTAAAGTAGTCAATCTCCATTTCTCTAATTACCAGCAACTGTAATATTCTATTCTTTGGTCATTCTTCTTTTTAAGTCAAGCATTATTTTTAATTTAAAAACTTTATATTTTTATTGAGATAAGACTTCGTAGAAAAATATTTTTTTTAAATTTGTTATATAACATTTCATGTGTGTGTGTGTGTGTGTGTATTATGTTATAAACCTACTATATATCTGAACCGAAATGTAATGTAAAAATATTTAATATAAAATGATTTCTGAAGATAATTTCACACTTATGAAAAATGACAATTTAAAAACAAAAACACTAGAAACAATATATATATATATATATATATATATATATATATATATATTATAACAGTGTTGGTTGTCACAATCTCACTTAGTGGGTTTGTGGCAGACCAAATGCGATATAATTTGGAGAATGCTCAATATCTGTGACAGAGCTGAAAACTAATATGTATTTACTTATATATATATATATATATATATATATATATATATATATATATATATATATGAGAGAGAGTGGATATATTTTGTGTGTGTGTGTGTGTGTGTGTGTACTACATTTTTCACATTACCATATGAGGTGCGTTCCAAAAAAGAAACCAAACAGTTTAAAGAAAAAAATATATTGCTTCACCTATATTTTAATGAAATATTGTCGTGAAGACATGATGGCAAGTTCAACTTGTAAAAAAGTAAAATATTCATTACCATACTGGTAAATCAAATTTGGAAAAACCAAGATTTTTTTTTCAAAATGTATTTACGCTCTTTGATTGAATGTTGTCTCTTTGAAACAACCAAAAAAAAATCCAATACTTTAGAATCCTTATAATTTCACTCACCCAAACAAAATACAGAAAAATCTGTCGATGTCAATAAATTTAACTGTAAGAAGACTTCAAATATCTCCCAGACAAGCAGGGAGCACGTTGTATTTTCGGTGTAACAGCCCCTCTACGTTGCATCTAGAAAGTGGATGACATTTTGAGATATTTACCAAACCGTTTTCTATTTTATAAAGGAAAAATAAAAATATTAGTAATGACAGAAAAATCTGGTTGGATTCTAATTCCTTTTAGTTTATATATATATATATATATATATATATATATATGCGTGTGTTTGTGTGTGCATGCATATCTGTGTGTTTGCCCAAGTCAGATATGCAGATGTACACATATATACGTACATACGTGTATATTATAAATTGAACTACCATGATCAGAAAGTTCGGCCAGAACTGTGTGCGATATACGGAAACACTGGACAGCTGTTTGGATCTCATTAGGTTTCATCAGCAGTGTATAGCATGATTAGATCAAGTGTTCGTGCGTTTACGTTGACTAATCAATTTAGCAACGCGGTGTGGACCAGTGGCTCAGTGGTAGAATTTCGGATTTGCATTCTGTGGTCGCTGGTTCGATCTCCAGTGGGGAAGATCACGGAATACACTGTTGATAAGAAATTATGAGATCGAAACAGCAGTCCAGTATTTCCGTATGTTACACGCGGTGCTTGCCGGATTTTCTGATCATGGTAATTATATCTATAATACATAATTCCTCTATTTAAAAAAAATATGATATATATATTCAGGTCTGAAGAAGTTCTTCTGTGAATAAAGAACGAAATATTATACTTAACTAGTTGTAAGTGCTTGATTCATCTTCTTAATTTTATCATCTCGTTAAATTTACCAAAAACTACCATTTCTCTCTCTCTCTCTCTCTCTCTCTATATATATATATATATATATATATGCCAGTAGTGAAGACATTCGGTAAATACGAACAAAAATTCTAATCCAACAGGACACATAGCGTAACGATTATATGCGTTGGTTCCCGAAGCTTCTAAGGAGGCAATCATCTGGAGGTTGCAGGTTCAATCCTGACTGTAGGCGAGTAACAAGACAGGAATACTTAACACTTGTACCCGGTTATGGCTAACGGAATCAGAACATGCGACCCTCGTGGATTCAATAAAGGACGTAGTTCGAAGTTTTGTGAAGGTTTCCGAGTTCGACAAACACCTGAAGAAGACTGGAGAACATATCGGCCGAAACGTTGTGGAAATAACAATAAAGATGAAGATAATAGTCCGAAAACCCTTAATGGTAAAAAAATTCTAATCCACTTCCATCCTAAATAATACTCCCAGCTAAATCTATTTATCTTTCCTACGGGTAGCTCCCCATACCAAATTTCTCCCCTCTTCTCTTAGGCTCATCGCCTACAACCTCAAATAATACTCTCATCTATATTTATTTATTTTGCCTCCCAGAAGTTCCCCTTGACAAATCTCTCCTCACGGCAATTAATAGCATCGATGTTAATATTTTTTGTCTTGTTCTTTGTTCAGAGTTTTTAAACGGTCCAATCCAATAAGAATCATTTTCAGACAAACCTTTTTAACTCATGGATGGGTCTCTAACAGGTACTACAACTCCGGGTCAGTGTGGACCTGGGAGTAATGGCAACGAAAAGGTACTCTACCCGCCCCAGATCTCTTGAACTGGAACTTCAGATGCTACTTAAAAAGAAGAGTAAATTAATATAGATACTCTTAATCAAGCCAAAAATGTCGTGGTGCTCTTTTTTTTTTTTTTTTTTTGCTATTCTCCACGCACAACCATTGCAATTCTTTATTCATTTACGTAGGATTTGTCTCATAATTTAATGAACGTACGCTTTAAAACAGCTGAAATGATTGTGGATTTTTATGTAGAGTGTTCTTATTTAAATTCATGATTTTCTTAATGAAAAGACGTTTTTTATGGCCCACTTATTCTTTAAGTTTTCCGAACGTGATTTGTCTCTTAGTCTCACATTAATGAAACAAAAACAAAAAAGCTAAAGGATATCTCACAAAAACTATCATCAATGCAGACGACGCAGATGACTGAGCACTTCTTGCGAATACACGAACTCCTGCTGCATAGCCTGGAGAAGACAGCAAGAGGCATTGGCTTTTATGTGAACTTAGCAAAAATAGAGTTCATGTTTTAAACAAAATGGAGCCATCTTTACTTAAAAGAGCAAGCCTCTGAAATTTGTAGACAAGTTCATATACTTTGATAGCGACATCTCATCAACAGAAAGCGATGTCAGTATATGTATAAAGAAGGCATGGACTGTTATTAACAGGCTATCGATATGGAAATCTCTTTGAGGATTAATAAAAATACCTCTTCTAATAGCAGCAAAAAACAACGCCACAAGGACCAATTATATTAAATTTGGTTGTTGGTTGTTTTGTTTTACAGTGTATCAACCCTTTACGGGTTAGTTAACGCTGAATTAAGTCATTTGGATAAAAGTTTTAAACAATCAGTTTTGTATAAGTACAGTTTTATTTACACACAGTTAAATGTCAAAACAGTTCCATTTCCAACAATTCAGTTTAGCATAAGAACACTGTTTTTTGGTTAACACACAATTAAATGGAAAAACAGTTAATTTCAAACAATTCAGTTTATTGAAATTACGGTTTATTTCTATTTAACCCATAGATAGAATACTATCAGGTGCCACCACTCCTGGGCACAGTGGACCTAGGAGTAATAGCATAAAGGAGTTCTCTGCATTCCCAAAAGCTTCGGCATTACTGAAGCCTCACCATCAGATTGCAGTCGGTGTATTCTACAGCCCTAGCTGTCTGGACCCAATTATATCAAAGCAAAAATCGATAATATACCGCTGAATAGCGAGTGAATATTTTTCGCAAGCCGAAACCAATAATCACATAATAAGCGAATGTAGCAAACTAGTGTCAAAGGAGCATAAGACTTGACATGAGGAGAATTTTTTCAAGCTGTAACTGTGTCAGTACTACTGTACAATTGCACCATAAGGTCTTTTACGAAACGCTCGGAGAAAAAAAAAAGCTACATGAGAATCACAGAAGGCTGCGGCGTACTATTCAGAACAAATCCTAGAAGCAGAACCCCACAAAACTGTAGCTGTGGGCCATTCCGTACCATCTCCTAAATGATCAAAATAAATCGAAGACATACGGGGCATTACTGGGGAAGTTTGGTTTGGTTTGTTGGGTTTTATGGCATATCAACCTTTGTAGGTTATTTAACGCCAAATCCATTTTTATTTAAATAATCTGTTCTATTTAAAACAGGTCAGTTTAGCATAAGTACACAGTTTAATTGTCAAAAACATTTCTATTTCAAACTATTCAAGCAGTTATATGTAACAATTCAGTTAAGTGTAAATACAGTTTTAATGTCGAAAAACAGTTCTATTTAGAATAATTCAGTTAAGCATAAGCACCCAGTTTAAATGTAAGTAAGGTTTAATTGTTAAAAACATGTCTATTTCAAGCTATTCATCTTATTCAAACAATTCAGTTTAGCATAATTATGCTATTAGTTCTATTTAACCCATAGATAGGGCCCTATCAGGTGCTATCACTCCGAGCCAGAGTGGACCTGGGAGCGATGGCAATGAAGGGGTACTCCGCATTCCCCAAAGCTCCAGCACTGCTGGAACCTCACCATCAGATTGTTTAGTGTCATATCCAGGACATTCGTTAGGGGGATCAGCTGACTGGCCAAACTGGGGAAGTAAGGATGAACTCATATGCGAGGTTTTCCAATGGACTCCTACGCATGGACATATCAGTGTTGGTCGAAAGCAAAAACATACATATATCAACTCTGTGCGGACAGTTAATGCCGCGTAGAGGACCTACGAAGAGCGAGGACCAATAGAAATTGATGGTAAGAGAGGGAGAGTCAAGGGAATCTATACTATTAGCATGACTTGATAATGAGAAATTGAGCGAAATTTTATTGCAAACAAAGAAATAAACTTAAAAGCAAAAATTTTTTAAAAATATTCTAATCTAAAACAAAAAAAAATGGTTAAGTCATCACCTCTGAAAAATAGGCTAATGATCTGCCACATAACACAGTTACTCATGAAAGCAGAAATAATTAAGTAGGATCTCATCATCCAAGTATCACTAACAGTAACTTCATTTATCCGCTGGTGACCAATTTAGGAAACTTTTCGTGTTCAAAACTAAAAACTTCAATGTGCCTCCCGAAGTGCAATGGTTAGCAAACTAGATTAGGAAACTATTACAAGTAAGTTCGATTTTAATTAGGTATCTCATATACCTGGCCTTGGGTTACATCTTTTTGAATAACATCTCATATTGGAGATCGACGTTTTAAAGAATTCAAATTTGACAGATTTGATACCTATAAAACTGAATGCATACTCTGCAGAGAGGCAAGACCACTAAAAAAGGGATGATATGAGTATGATACTTAACAGCATCCTGTAGTGAAACTCTCGTTGTGAGGCTTTGGCGTGAAAGAATTCTCCCATCTGATTGCCATTACTACAAGTTCCACTCTGATCCTGTGTGGTTATATTTGTAAGGATCCAATCTATGGGTTTGTTTGATTGTAAGAATAAAATAGGAATACTTGAAACTATATAACTGTGCAAAACAAGAATTATTTTTATCATTTTTATTATTTTTACTGCTTGTCAGATTTTCACGTCAGCGTTAGCTGATGGTCCTTCACTGGAGTTTGAGAGAAAACAAGTCTCCTCAAGTCTCCACGACCTTTTACTGTATTCTGGTCGATCTCAACAATGCTGTAGTTTGAATGGTCTCCACTCGTCCTCTTATTTCTAAGTCCTGTAGTCCTTGTACCAATCCTTCTGGTGACCGTACAAAGAGCACCAATTACAATTCGTATCATCGTTACTTTCATGTTCCACGGTCTTTTCAATTCCCTATCAAGGTCCAAGTACTTATCCTTCTTTTCGCTTTCTTTTAATTTTAATCCGTGTTCAACCGAGTCAGCAAAGTTCACAATCCTGCAAGTTCTCTCTTTTTTGTTGATTATTATAAGGTCTGGTCGTCTGACCGGGATTAGGTGATCCGTTTGCATGTCGAAATCCTAGAGGAGTTTGTGCGTCTAATTCTCCAGGACAGATTCTGGGTTGTGTATATACCATTTGTTCGTATGGTCAAATGTAATTTTTTTTCAAAGTTCCCTGTGGATCACTTTGCCCACCCAGTCGTGTCTAGTCTTATACTCGTTATTATCATCATTATCATTATTATTATACTCTTTGAGAGTTTTTCACACCAGCTGATTTTTTCTGGATTCTGAGTAATAGTATGTTGCCTCAGGTCTCTAGGACTCTTCTCAATTTTCTGTCCAATCTTAACAATGCTGTAGTTTGATGATTTCAGCTCGTCCACTGATTTCTAACTTTCAGCCTCTTTTTCAATCCTTTGGGGACCGTTCTAAGCTCACCAATTACAGTTGGTATCATCATCACCCTCATTTTCCTAAGCTTTCTTAGTTGTCTGGCAAGGTATAAGTACTTATATCTCTTTTCACTTTCTTTGATTTTCACTCTGTGATCTACTGGGACGACAAAGTCCACTAAAAGACAAGGTCACTTTTTGTTTGAATCTCAAAGTCCCATAGAACTTTATGCACCACGTGATCTGTTTGTATCGCAAAGTCCTCGAGAATTTTATGCCCCACGTGATCTGTTTGTATCTCAAAGTCCCATAGAACTTTATGTACCACGTGATCTGTTTGTATCGCAAAGTCTCCGAGAAATTTATGCACCACGTGATCTGTTTGTATCGCAAAGTCCCAGAGAATGTTATGCACCACGTGATCTGTTTGTATCGCAAAGTCCCAGAGAATTTTATGCACCACGTGATCTGTTTGTATCGCAAAGTCTCCGAGAATTTTATTAACCACGTGATCTGTTTGTATCTCAAAGTCTCCGAGAATTTTATGCAACACGTGATCTGTATCGCAAAGTCCCAGAGAATGTTATGCACCACGTGATCTGTTTGTATCGCAAAGTCCCTGAGAATTTTATGCACCACGTGATCTGTTTGTATCGCAAGGTCCCAGAGAATGTTATGCACCATGTGATCTGTTTGTATCGCAAAGTCTCCGAGAATTTTAGGCACCACGTGATCTGTTTGTATCTCAAAGTCTCCGAGAATTTTAGGCACCCCATTCTATAGGACGGATTTTGGTTTGCGCATTTGGTAGTATGGATCACCTTCTTCAACGCAGCCATGTCGAGTCTTGGACTCTTTTGGGGCAACATTTACTTATTATGTGATTCATGCTTTCCTCTCAATCATCGCCTTATCTACACTTTCAATTCTCTTACGTATTATCGATATTTTGCTTCAATATAATTGGCCCTAATGGCGTCTTTATGCTGTTATTAGAAGAGTTATTATCAGTATTATCATTATTATTATTATTATTTTACTCCTTGAGAGTTTTTCACATCGGCGTTAGCTGATGGTTTTCCATTGGAGTTTAAAGACAGTAAGTCACTTCAAGTCTCCGGGACTCTTCTCAGTATTCTGACTGATCTCAACAATGCTTTAGTTTGGGCAGTCTCCACCCGCCATTTCCAAGCCCTCCAGTCCTTGTACAAATCCTTTGGTGCCTGTTCCAAGAGCATCAATTACAATTGGTATAATCGTCCCTTTCATGTTTCACAGTTTGTTTTTTTCAATCCTCTAGCAGGTTTGAGATACTTATCCTTCTTTTCGCTTTCTTTCAACTCTGTGATCCGCTGGGACAGCAAGGTTCACAATCCAGCAAGTTTTCACTTTTTTGTTGATTTGGTGGTCTGAGCCAGATTAAGTGATCCGTTTGTATGTCAAAATCCCAGAGGAGTTTATGTATATCATTCTCCAGGATAGATATTGGGTAGCGTATATACCATTTGTTCGCATGTTCTAACTTCTTCTTCTTCTTCTTCTTCTTCTTCTTCTTCTTCTTATTATTATTATTATTATTATTATTATTATTATTATTATTATTATTTCTTTTTCTTCTTCTTCTTCTTCTTCTTCTTCTTCTTCTTATTATTATTATTATTATTATTATTATTATTATTATTATTATTTCACGCTTTGCAAGTTTTTTACCCCAGTGTTAGCTCATGTTATCTCACTGGAGTCTGAGAGACAACAAATTACCTTAGTTACCCAGTGCACTTCTCACTATTCTTAACAATGCGTTAGTCAGTATGATCCCGGTTGTTCCTCTGATTTTCAATTACTGCAGTTCCTTTCTATGCCTTTGGATACCGTTTCAAGCACACCACTAAACTTTTATCACTGTCCCCATCATGTTCGACAGTTTCTCTGCTCTCTGGCAAGATTTTGGTATTTATCCATATTATCATTATTATTATTATTAGCAAATGATATTTATTTTTCTACATTCTTCTCTGCACACTTCTTTTATCGGTGTTGCAGAACAAAGATCCAAATGATCATCATCATTAACATCATCTATATATATATATATATATATATATATGTATGTATATATATATATATATATATATATATAAATATATATATATACATATATATAAATACATATATATATGTATATATATATGTATGTATATATATATGTATATATATATATATATGTATATATATATATATGTATATTATTAAACGAAAGGAAAAAGTTTTTAAAATATTCTATTTCTCTTGAGAAAATATTCTATCTCCGTTGATAGCGTTTGTTTTAAATTAGCTTTGTGCCATTAGAGTCTCGGTTTAATCCAACTATACATTTATACGAAGAGCATACAATAAGTTTCTAGACTTGTTTCGTATGGGCATTTAAAATTGTGGTAGACTCTTGAACATTCACTATGTTATTGCTATACATCTTATGAGATGACTGACAAATCTTTAGGATTTTACGTTTAAATGAACAGCTACAGCAGCAATTGGAATACACACTACTAAAGCCTGATTGTCACAGCAGGTGAATTTCAAAAATGCAATCTGACACTTTAGAAGACCGATATGCAATAAAATTCTGTTTTAAACTTGGAAAAAATGATGCCACAGAGACGTATGAAATGCTTCAGACTTCTTTTGGAGCATCTTGCATGAATCGAGCATCAGTTTTTGAGAGGCATAAGAGATTCAAGGAAGGCAGGTAGTCTGTGAGGGATGAGAGGTGTGGAGTAAGAAAGTCAATACACAAGAGTTGATTGGCCAAAGAGTTAGGGTTAGGGTTACTATGTTGAGGTTTTAAGGGAGTTCAGAAAGAGATTCCTAGGGAAGAGGCCAGCACTCTTCAAATCGGGTCAATTGCATTTTCACCAGGACAATACACCAGTCTACAACTCCATTCTTGTCACAGACTATTTGACCAAGATGGGCATCAAGACACTTCCTCAGCCTCCCTACAGTCCAGATCTTGCTCCCCGTGACTTTTGGTTATTCCCTAAGCTCACAGGTTGTCGTTATGATATAATTGAGGAGATGAAAGAGGCTGTGACGAAGGTCATTGACACGCTCACACAAGAGGACTTCCATGGGACCTTCCAGAAATTGTTTGAACGGTACAACAAGTGCTTTGCAACCGGAAGAGATTACCTCGAAGGGGACTAGAGTTTCATGTGTGTACTATCAATAAAAGTGCACATACGAAAAAAGTCTGGAAACTTATCATATGCACCTCGTATAATATTTTTGCAATTTAAAACAACTTAAAAAAAACTTTTTTTTAAGTTCTAATCTTCACATTCTCAAAAAACCCCGATGATGGCTTATGAAGGGTCCGAATTCTGGTGAATTCAACCATCAACTCTAACCTAAAACCAAAGCACTTGTAAAGAAACTTGAAAGCATCCTAATAAAACTATATGGACAACATGTGTATTTACTATTTAATAAAACCTGTTTAACTGAGGGACTGCTGCCCAACTGCATACCCATGCACACACACACACACGGATGTATATATATATATATATATATATATTGTAAAACTTGCAGGTTTTTTTTCCCCCTTTGGTAACCTTGTCACTGGGGTGTAGCTATTTTTTTTGTTTTTGTGTTTTGTTTTAATTGCATATCAACCTTCTTGGGTTATTTAATGCCAAATCCATCCTTCTAGAAGAACAATAATGGTATTATTCAACCATAGCTGGGAGGATGAGAGGGTTCATACCTTTCTCAAGAATATTTGCCCGAAAGTGAAATAATAGCACTACTGTTTTTTGAACTCGTTTACAACGATTTCGTAGTCCAGCACTTTAACCGTTTACTCCACGAAGACTCTCCCGGGTAAAGCTAAGTGACATAAGTTTCATAATAGCGTAGTAACAACAATTCAACGATGTACAGATGTCTTACTACATTATTATCATGTATATCTTGTATATTTCTCACAAAATGAATTAGTTATCAATCTAGATGTCTATGTTACAATTTAGGGCAATGATTCTGGTTTAGAGTTCAGATGCATAGCATTGGGTACAGTTTACGCTCGTGCGCAAAGGATATGACAATCAACATTGTCATAATAAAACCCAGACAGGAAATGAGGTTGGAGTGTGGATGACGTCATGCCCAGAAGAGATGGGCTGAGAATTTAGATTTTGAAAAAGATTCAATTGAGTTTCTGCCATTGGAGTCGAGTAGTTGGGGTTTCGACCGTTGAGGCATACGGTTGAATTTTTCGGATCTCTTCTGGCAGAGATGAATTGAAATCTATAACTCCAGGAAATGTACCGAACGTTGTGGATATTGTTAGCATATGATGATTATGAAAGACTTTCTACAAGTGTCGAAGAAGCGAAGTCAAGTAATTGTCTTTCTACAAGTCAAGTAATTGTCTTTCTACAATTGTCTTTCTACAAGTCAAGTAATTGTCTTTCTACAATTGTCTTTCTACAAGTCAAGTAATTGTCTTTCTACAAGTCAAGTAATTGTCTTTCTACAATTGTCTTTCTACAATTGTCTTTCTACAAGTCAAGTAATTGTCTTTCTACATTGTCTTTCTACAAGTCAAGTAATTGTCTTTCTACAATTGTCTTTCTACAAGTCAAGTAATTGTCTTTCTACAATTGTCTTTCTACAAGTCAAGTAATTGTCTTTCTACAATTGTCTTTCTACAAGTCAAGTAATTGTCTTTCTACAATTGTCTTTCTACAAGTCAAGTAATTGTCTTTCTACAATTGTCTTTCTACAAGTCAAGTAATTGTCTTTCTACAATTGTCTTTCTACAAGTCAAGTAATTGTCTTTCTACAATTGTCTTTCTACAAGTCAAGTAATTGTCTTTCTACTCGTGTCGAAGAAGCGAAGTCAAGTAATTAATAAAGCGTTCGTACCTGAACAACAGAGTCCGCCTGTGTATCTGTATTGTGTTGTTTGCATATGTACAAGTGTAGTATACAACAGATGGATGATACGATTTTGAACGAAAGCGTGTGGAGTATGCTCCACTCAAGCGTTCTCTCAGAAAGCGCAGAATCTGACGACACCTTGCAGAACATGCAATGTACCAAGAGCGAACGTTTCCTTTTGTCAAGAACAGGCTTAATCTTTCCATCGCGAATTCCACCAGCGGAAGCGAAACCAAGCAGATCACAAGGACGTATTACCACCACTTCGGCAAAGATGGACCTGTCTTATATGTGACTGGATTTGAAAATCCGTTAGTAGTTAGACTAAGCACTCCGAAATCGATAAAGTTGTTGCTCAGTCGGTAATTTGAAAGGATGGAAAGTTTAAATGATACCAGTGCAAACATTCAAGCAAGTCGGAAGCTGAACTGGAAAGTCACCTGCGTCCGCATGCTCGAACAGTGATTAACGAAGAGATTACGATCTTTTGACCAGGAGGGGGAATCAACGTATAAGTGTGTATTTGCATGTGTGCATATATATATATATATATATATATATATATATATATATATATATGTATATATATATATATGGGGGGTGTTTATGTGTGTATTTATATGTTTGTGTCTTTGTATATATGTGTGCGTAAAGATGTATAAAATATATACTTGTATAAATATATAAATATATATGGCGTGTTTATATATATATATATATATATATATATATATATATATATATATATATATATATATATATATATATATACCTGTGTGTGTTTTGGGTTTGCATCTATATATGTGTCTTTGTATTTAAATATGTCAGTGTGTATTTATATATATCATTGTGTATATATGTGTATGTGTGTGCTTACATGTGCTTGTGTGTGTTTGTACATTTATATATATGTTTATATACGTATGTATATGTGTTTGATTTTATACGTATGAACTTATATATATGTTTTAATATGTATGTATGTGAGTATTTATATACGTGTGTATCTGGGTGTGTGTGTGTGCGTGTTCCTATATATATATATACATATATATATAGGAACTCGCACACACACACACACACACACACACACATATATATATATATATATATATATATATATATATATATATATATATATATATATATATATATTCCTTATAACGAAAAACCCTTTAAAATCTTTTCTATGGAATTATTTGTCCTGTATTTCAATTTATTATTATTTAACATTAAAGTTTTATTGTCTTTGAATTACATGATATAGAAAAAAGAAAATCCTGAAATTGAATCGTTCCCACTATCGGCTGACTTGGCTTTCGATAATACATACATGCATATATATA
>CAUZXS010005076.1:7500-40000 GCA_963585895.1 Sepioteuthis lessoniana | reverse complement strand
TGCAAACCAACTCGTATAACATGGGTTAGGAACCTATATACCTGTTTCCCAAAACACATTTCTATATCGGAAACTTTCGTTCTCAAAATAACTGTTTTTAATAAATGTTGATTCTAAATCTTTAACAGACTGAATAACTAAAAGTAAAAAATATACGCACCATTTTTCTATTCATTCATTTTTTCACACGTTTTGCCGTTCGAACAAAGGAATTTTTTCTGAAAATTCCACTTTTTTATCCTATATTTCTTATCGTGCAAAAAAGTAGTTTATTTGGACCGTTTTGATATTTGAGAGGAAACCAGAATTAAATCATTAAGCAAGGATTATTATTTTCTGAAGGATATTATTATTTTATATACAGACTTTGGGGTAAAATACGTTCGCTAAAGCATGCAGTAAACTTTATTGAGGAATGCATCTTACAACGTGTCGTGTCACAGTCAATCGCTAGTCACATGACTAGATCACACGTCATCACATTGTAAAAGCGTTCTTATTAGACGAACACTATTCTAAAATGAAAAAAAAAACTTATATCTCTTACATATTAATATCAACAACTATGGCATGCTAACACAGACTTCCTATCCTTCTTTGACATTATCTGCTTTTTGCCGATACATTGCCAAACGAGATGATAAAACTAATTAAATTATACGATCCAAACATAATAATTTATTAGCATGTTTCACTAATAAACGTCATGGATCGAAATCCTTTATGTTTGACCTAAATATCAATAAGTTCTCCTGCTAGACATTCAATAAGACCGAGGAAAAAACATGGACATACAGAGACTTATATTTCGGAAATTCCAAAAGTTTGGTCAAAGAATTGCAACTATAACTGTCATGAAACACAAGCTACAATACGGGACAGTCCCCGTTGCGTAGTGGCTAATGTGCTTGTCTGTGACATTATAGTTCGAACTCCAGCCATGCTATTAAATTCACAGAATGCTCTGAACTTACCTATTCCTCCAACAGCTATTTGTTCGATAAGGGCTTTAAATAAGCCATTAAAAAAAGAAACCAAACCAAATTACTATATAGTGTTCTCCTACGGTACCTAAAATTTGTAGGAAGGAAATCCATAACTTTGGTTTCTGAGAATGATCAAAATGCTGGTTTAGTTTAAAATATTCATTTATCTTACTTTTAAAAAAAACTTTAGTCACTTTTTAAAGAAACGTCGCTGATTTTTTTTTAAGTAAAAGGAGTAATAAAGTAAATTTTGTGACTTTGATCGAGGGCGACCCGAAGACTTCTTTTTCAATGGATATTACATCGAGGTGTAGAGGAAGGCGCAATTCCTTTCCCTGGATTGCTCCCTTTTACCCTTGATACGTACCTTTTAACGCCGTGTGTTAAGTACGGAGGAATCAAATACCATTTTTGAGTCTTGGGTATGACTCAACCTGGGATTAAGCCCCGGTCTCCCGGACCATTGGCGAACACTTCTATTTTAATAAGTAATGAAACAAGTTTCTTTGTTTAATGCCATGTCAACCTTCGTGGTTTATTACAAGAAAATCAAATGCAAAAAAATATTGAGAAACTCAACGTTAGAAAAAAATCTAAAACGATGAAAAACTTTGTACAATTACTATGAAAGTTTGAAATACAACGAAAGTTCAAAGCAAATATACCAATAATAAGATATTCTAAAATATAAAAATACTCACAACTCGAAGTTTTACAAGATACACACATACGTACGCACAAACACAGATACACACATACGTATGCACAGACACAGATACACACACACACACACACACACGCACGCACACACACACACATATATATATAGTGGTCAATCGAAACATCAATCTGATTTCAAAAGCTGAATTCGTTTTTCTCGTACAGTGAGATTTTATTGCAAACCTTATTCCCTCTCTCTGTCACTCTCTCTCTCTCTCTCTCTCTCTCTCTCTCTCTCTCATTATTTATATGTGCAGGTGCACATACGCATATATATATATATATATATATATAAAGAGAGAGAGAGAGAGAAAGAGAGAGAGAGAGAAAGAGAGAGAGAGAGAGAGTCAGAGAAAGTAAGGAAAAGAGAGAGTCAGAGAAAGATAAAGAATGAGAAACAAGACATACAAACAAGTCAAAGATGCAAAATATAAAGACATTTTGGTCATTAACCCATTTATTTTTTTTCTTCATAAACATCTTCTTGTTTATTGATAAAATAATCAAAGAAACATTTGTTCTTTTTTATTTGAGATTCGTCCTCATCCAGGTTGCTTTGCGTAATTGGCTCCTTATCTTTTAAAAAATGAACAAATCCTCATCAAAACACATCGTAATTTTGCGTCAATTATTCTCTTGAACCAAGTTAAGCGTCCTTAATTCACATTTTCTATTCATTTTGCCTCGTATTCTTTTTCGTGTAGGTGTGCTATCTAAAAGTAACGAAACCGAAATCATTTTTTTTTCAAATTTTCAAATTTAAGACTTAATTGACAGTTTCACGGTTGAGAAAGTAGAAATGTATAGACCTCAAGGTAAAGTCTGCAGGAGCCAGTATCACTCTGAAATATATATATATATATATATATATATATAGTCATCACAACTTTTCAGTGTGGCTAGACAAGTAGGATTTTGAAGCTGGGATCTAAACCCGCCCAATTTTATGTTAGACTTAGTTTCATAGCGCTCAGCCAACAAACGAATCAAGTCAGTTTGGGAATTATAAGGCATTATGTAGTAGCTTTCGTTTGTTTACATTTTTGCCTAACCAGATACCAGAGGGCTCAATTGATTCGAAGAGCTTTTGCAAGAGAGACAGACAGACAGACAGTGAGAGAGTAGAGATAGAATACCTAAAGAGCCAGAGCTTATCTACCTAGGTTTCACCTACCGGATTATCAGGATAATTCGGACATAATTACCCTGATGATCCAGTTGGAAAACCTAGGTAGATAAGTTCTGGCTTTTTAGGTATTTTATTTTCGTTCTACTTAGTGGATTGAGAGCTTTTACGCATTAGCTTAGGTAACTCTGTTGATGTTCTTTATCCTTTTGCCGAGACATTGTGGTTCTGATTGATTATTTTCGAGTCGTACGAATGTTTTTAGTCTTTTCTTTTCTTTTTTTTTTTTTTGAATGTTTTTCCTATATATTGGTTTGTGCAATATTTTTTATTAACAAATTGCATCATCTGGATTTTTTTCACATCACCAGAGTTATAGTATAGGTATAAAAATAAAAAAATAATATATATATATATATATAGAGAGAGAGAGAGAGAGAAAGAGAGAGAGAGAGAGAGAGAGTTAGAGAGAGAGAGACAGTGTATGTGTGTGTGTGTGTTCGCCAATGGTCCGCGAGACTAGGGTTCAATCCCAGATCGAATCATACCAAAGACTCAAAAAATGGTACTTGATACCTCCTTGCTTAAAACTCAGCATTATTAAGGTATGGATCAAGAGTAAGTGGAGCAATTCAGGGAAAGGAGTTGAGGTCTCCCCTACATCTCGGTTAAGTAGCTATTGAAAAGGGAGCCTTAGGGATGCCCTCGTATATAGTCGGCCAACTTACTTATATATATATATATATATAAGTGGTCACGGTTGTTTTTTAATAACTATTTTTGACGAAACACAGGATTGTAAAAGTGCAATCCCCTCTGTACTCACAAGAGTTAACTCCGTGTGATTTTTGCCTTTTTTCTTAAACAGAATCAGTCACAAACGTAGGTATTTACCCAACTCTTTTGTCATGAGCAGGATGTGAGATGAAATTCAGAGTCTTCCTTCTCCTCAATTTAATCACTGCTGGAGAGACGAGAGCAGCTGGATTTTTGCCTTTCCCAAAGTTGTTAGCGCATAAGTGAAACGCAAACTGCCCTGTCCAAGATTTGAAGACGGATCGATGAATCCATTTCTTACGATGATAACCGTTATGATGAGAGCATATACTACGGTGCAGCGTTTCACAACATGAAAAGAAACGTTTCCAAAGTACCCCTATCACTGGAGTTAGTACATTGAATGCTGAGGGGACTACTTTGAAATAAATTAACGCTTTATGCGTTGTTCATTTCTATCCAGGTAAATGCAACTTCAGACTCGATGCCCTTGAGCCAACCTCGGTAGTGATAATTGAATGAATGAAATTTATAAAGTATTTGTTTAATTATTCCAAAATAATATATATGTAATCATGTGAGCGAAAAGAAAATTTTTAATAATTTGATCAAGAAATCATATATATATATATATATATATATATAAGTCAGAATTATGCTGATGATCCAGTAGATTATTCCTGACTCTTTAGGTATCAATTGGTATATACCAGTGAAGCAACAACAAAAAAATGCCATCACACATTCCTTTACAAAAATATCACTCTCACTTTATTTCTCGAAATTACTGTAAATGTGAGAGACTAAGAGACGAAGATAGACGGAGGACTCAAGCGAAGTACTGCTATATTGACCCATAACTTCTTGACTGCGTTGTGCCATATTCAGAGACCCACTTAGCACTTTTTCTGCTTTTCGGCGTGGGGTGAGCCCTGCCCACCTCTGAATACTCACCAGCCACTTGCTGGCACTCTCCAAACCTCTTGACGGCTCGGCCCTGAATCCAAGGCTAACCGTGTCTGCATAGATGATTTCATAACGCCGACGCATTTCCACTTGTCAACCCACGTGATCTGCTTACACCCACGTATGGTTTGTTACGCATTTATCTAAATACTTTTGTGCCGATTTGCTGCATTCGTTTATTATGTAATTAACTGTTTATTATATAATTTACTGTTTTATCGCTGTCTCTGCATAACCTACACTTGCTATTCATTTGCGTATTATTAGTGTTTTCTTTGACTTAATTGGTTTGACCTGTCGGCTGGGGCTGTAAAATACACTGACCGCTTCTCTGGACTCAAAACAATCTGATAGTCAGGCTCCGGTAATGCAGTAGCTTTTGGAAATGCGAAGTACCCATTCATTGCCATCTGAGTGGTAGCACCTGATAGGGTTCTATCTATGTGTCAAATAGAACTAAACTGTGTAGATATGCTAAACTGACTTGCTTGAAATAGAACTGTTTTAACATTTAAACTAAGTACTTATTCTAAATTGAATTGTTTGAAATAGAACTGTTTGGGACATTGAAACTGTGTACTTATGTAAAACTGAATGGTTTGAAATAGAACTTTTTTTGACATTTAACTCTGTGTTAACAAAAAACTATACTTATGCTAAACTGAATTGTTTGAAATAGAACTGTTTATATGTATAAAAATGGATTTGGTATTAAATAACCTATAATGGTTGATGTGCCATAAAACCAAACCAAAACATAATTGGTTCTTATGGCATTATTTCGAGATGCTATTAAAAGAGATTCACTTTCTCTCTAGGTGTTCCCTTTCCTAGCAATGCCCACATCAACAAGTGAGCAATTTTCTAGGCTTATCTCATGAACTATCCATACAGTTGTCTTTCTACCAATTTCTGTTATGTAGATTTTGTGATTATTGTTTTTCCTGTTTGCCCTTAAATCATTTCTCTTGATATTGCTGTTACAAGCTGTTGTAATCAGAATTGTTTTGCTTTTAAAAAAAGATTCTTCGAATCCCTCAATGCTGATGAGTTGTCTTTCCCTTATTTTATTCTGACACAAGTCATCCCTCGGGTGTAAGGCCGTGTGCATCGTCATCAATTTCTTTTTTATGTAGACAATCTCACTAAGTTCATCCTTTGTCCAGAGTATCTAACAAGAGAGACTGCTCAGGTATTTATTCCTTTGATTAGATTTCTGCTGCAGAGTTTGGTTTCGAGAAGTTTTCTTATTCTTTTGAGCTACCACTTTCTAGATTTTTCTTTCATCTGCGCTTGTTTGATAGCGTCTGCTTCAAATATTACCAGATATTTGTTGTTTTCAGATGTTCCGATGATTTCCCGATTGAGAAATTCTATTCATTCTGTTTTTTTTTCTCTCTCTTTTCCCTTTTTTATCGTAAGCAATGCGTATTTTTCAATCCCAAATTCTATTCCTATAACTTGGCTGTAGATTCTAATAGTTTCTATAAGGGTCTATAGTTCTATATGAATATTGATTGGGTTTGGTTTGGTTTTATGACATATCTACCTTTGTAGGTCATTTAAAGCTAAATCTTTTTTATACATATATAAGATATATGATTTCTAAACACGTTTTGAAGATAACATTTTTTCTAAACACGTTTTGAAGATAACATTTTTTCTAAACACGTTTTGAAGATAACATTTTTTTATACATATATAAGATATATGATTTCTAAACACGTTTTGAAGATAACATTTTTTCTAAACACGTTTTGAAGATAACATTTTTTTATACATATATAAGATATATGATTTCTAAACACGTTTTGAAGATAACATTTTTTTATACATATATAAGATATATGATTTCTAAACACGTTTTGAAGATAACATTTTTTCTAAACACGTTTTGAAGATAACATTTTTTCTAAACACGTTTTGAAGATAACATTTTTTTTATACATATATAAGATATATGATTTCTAAACACGTTTTGAAGATAACATTTTTTCTAAACACGTTTTGAAGATAACATTTTTATGCATATATAAGATATATGATTTCTGATCACGTTTTCAAGATAACATTTTTTCTAAACACGTTTTGAAGATAACATTTTTTATACATATATAAGATATATGATTTCTAAACACGTTTTGAAGATAACATTTTTTCTAAACACGTTTTGAAGATAACATTTTTTTATACATATATAAGATATATGATTTCTAAACACGTTTTGAAGATAACATTTTTTCTAAACACGTTTTGAAGATAACATTTTTATGCATATATAAGATATATGATTTCTGATCACGTTTTCAAGATAACATTTTTTCTAAACACGTTTTGAAGATAACATTTTTTTATACATATATAAGATATATGATTTCTAAACACGTTTTGAAGATAACATTTTTTCTAAACACGTTTTGAAGATAACATTTTTATGCATATATAAGATATATGATTTCTGAACACGTTTTGAAGATAACATTTTTTCTAAACACGTTTTGAAGATAACATTTTTTATACATATATAAGATATATGATTTCTAAACACGTTTTGAAGATAACATTTTTTCTAAACACGTTTTGAAGATAACATTTTTTTATACATATATAAGATATATGATTTCTAAACACGTTTTGAAGATAACATTTTTTCTAAACACGTTTTGAAGATAACATTTTTATGCATATATAAGATATATGATTTCTGAACACGTTTTGAAGATAACATTTTTTCTAAACACGTTTTGAAGATAACATTTTTTTATACATATATAAGATATATGATTTCTAAACACGTTTTGAAGATAACATTTTTAAACAACCCTGAGCTCGTTTTTTCTTTTTTTCTTTTCTTTTTTTTTTTTTTTTTTTGGCACACAATTAAATGGTTTCATTTAATATCAAGCAATTCAGTTTAGTATAAGTACAGTCTTTTGTTTACACACAGTCACTAGTTTCAATACAGTTTTTTTTTTTTGCTTACACACTGTTAAATGTAAAAACGGTTCCATATCAAACAATTCATTTTAGATTAAGTATACAGTTTTTTTGTTTACACATAGTTAAACAATTAAACAGTTTTAATTCAATCAATTCAGTTTGGCATGTTGTTAAATTTAAATGTTTCCAAGTATTGTTATGTATCACTAACAATTCAATTAAATATTCATTTGTTTACACGCAGTTAAATGATCGAACGGTTCTATTTCAAACAATTCAGTTCACTTTAACGTAATAACACAGTTTACTTCAATTTGACCCATAGATAGAACCCTATCAGGTGCTGCCACTCCCGGCCAAAGTGGACCTGGGAGCGATGGAAATGAAGGCGTATTCCACATCCCCCAAAGCTCCTGCTTTACTGAAGTCTCACCATCAGATTGTTTAGTGTCATATCCAGGACACTCGTTGGGAAAGTTCTTACCCCTCTGCAGAGATGCATTCCGTGTATTCTGCAACACAATCTGAATGGGCAATTTTTAAATCTTGACAAATCGTTTTATATCATTAGTATACAAGAGATGGTTTATCTTTTTGTGTGACTAATTAAATTTTTAGACTGCTTTGGAATTTATTAGTATTTAATTTTACGACATCGTTGTTATAAAAAAAGTACTGGGTAACTTGAAACCTGATAATTTCTTAAAATGCGTTAAAACATACAATTGCTATCTCCGGTATTAAAGAACCCAAGAAGGGTTGAGATGCCGTAAAATTAACCAATCAATTTACACAATATAACACAGTTAAATAAATAGATGATCCTGATTTCCTCAATGTCTATCTGACGGTTTTTGGAGGAAGCCTACATGACGTAGAGGCGCACAGACTGAGACATCGCAGTACTCTAGTTCGAACTCCAGTAGCGCTATTGCGTTCGCTTTCGGACTTATATCTTTGGAACGGATAGGAACCCAGTTATGGCCTCCAAGCTATGGGTTAAATAGTACCACTACTGCTCTTCAACAAAGATAGTTTTCGTATTAAATAACCTACGAAGATTGATATGCTATTAAACAAAGGAAGCAAATTTAATCCGATGTTTATGGTTAGAAAGGGTATATAGCGGTAATTCTTTTCAATTGTTCTTCACAGTAATATCATATTTACCAACTCCTCCGCTCGGGCAGGATATGACACAAGGTCAATTTTTAAGCGAAGTTTAACAGGTTTGAATTCAGAGTATTCCTTCTCCTAGACTAGTTGCCTCACCCAGGCTGAAGAACCTAGTCTGTCCTACTATTTACCCATAGCTGGAGGGAGAATAATTGGATTCATACATTTCCCAAGGGTATTAGTGCTATGTGAAATACAATCAGTCTCGTCCAGGATTTGAACTCGTGTCGCCGCGTCCATTTCCTACGAACGTGACCATTACACCACGGGCACAATATTATACCAGACCCCAAGAGTTAGTCCTTGAAGCGTAGTGGCAAACATGTTGGACTGCAACATCGCTGTAAGCGAATTCAAAATCTAGTAACACTATTATGTTCACTTTTGAACCTACACATAGGAAACTTAGGAACAATCTAATCCCGCATAGTTATGAGTTAGATAATAACACAACTGTTCTTCAACGAGAAGGGATTTGGCATTAAATAACCCATGAAGGTCGATACGCTATTGAACAAGGAAATCAAACCAAACGAAACCAACCGGACTCCAGCAAAACCGTAATCTGTGAAGTGGCAATACTCCCTTGAAGTTCTGATTCGATTTTCGCATTTCTTTGTTGTTGTTTCTTTTCTGGTTTTTTGTTTCGTTTTTTGATTTTTGTTTATTTATTTATTGATTTTTTTTTATCTATTTTTCTTTCTTGTTTTTTTTTTTTTTTTTTTTTTTTTTTTGATTTTTGGAACGGTATCAACTGTGTGTGCTTTTATGTGTCCCAATCTGAATTTGCTACACGTTTCTCCTCATTCGTACCCATTTACACCGCGGTCCACCATCAGGTAGATGCCTTTTTTATTTCTTATTCAAGACTATCAGATCATTTTTGCTAAAATGGAGTGGTCGCTTGATTTTCAGTATCCAGATATTTTCTGATTTTTAATTTCTTGTAAGCTGTCTTCTTTGGACTAAGATTTGTCTTCATTGCCGAAATTGAATCATTCTCTCAGTCTTCTTCTTCTTCTTCTTCTTCTTCTTCTTCTTCTTCTTATTATTATTATTATTATTATTATTATTATTATTATTATTATTATCTTCAAAAAGGTTTCATTATATATATATATATATGAGAGAGAGAAAGAGAGAGAGAGAGAGAGAGAGAGAGAGAGAGAGTGTGTGTGTGTGTGTGTGTGTGTGTGAGAGAGAGAGAGAGGGAGAGAGAGAGAGAGAGAGTAACGCTGAAAGTAAAACCATAGATTACAACCAATATTTTCAGGTGTTTGCAATCGTCAGATACAATTACATAAGGAAGGAGTGCAAATATTACAAGAGAATAATACATGCAAAGAACGGAATACTGAACAGAATTAGATTTAACTAACTAAAAAGTCTATGCAAAAATTAACTGAACAAAGATATTATCGAAGAATGTTTTCAATGTTTCTTATAGTACGCTGAAAATCTTATAGGTCCTTCAATTTCTAAATAGATAGATAGATAAATAGATAGATAGATAGATGTAAAGTTGGCGACCATGGTCGAGGGTGACCAGAAGGCTCCCTTTTAAGTAGCTACTACACCATTGTGTAGGAGGGGCGCAACTCCCTACCCTGGATTGCTCCACTTTACCTTTGATACGTACCTTAAAATGCTGAAGCATCAATACCATTTTTGAGTCTTTGGTATGACTCGACCTGGGATTGAACCCCGGTCTCCCGGGTCATTAGTGAATAGTTTTGTCTTAATAGTAGTCCTTGGAAAAGTATGAATGCTTTTATCCTCTCAGTTGTGGGTTAAATAAGACCACTGATGTTTTACAAGAATAGCTTTGGCATTAAATAACCCAAAAAGATTGATATGTCATTAAAACAAAGAAACCTAACTTAACTTTTACCGGCTTTAAAAGCCATTAAGCTCTTATGTTGCAGGAATAAGGAAATATCTGCCGATCAATAGATTGCATGCACGCTCGATCAATTTATATATATGTATATATTATGCAGGTACGTATTGTGTAATGGTTTCCATCGTAGGAAATGGACACTTCGACCCGAGGTTAATATCTGGACGAAGCTGTTTCCATTTCACATAACAATAATACCCTTGTGAAAAGCATGAATCCAACAATTCTCATTTCAGCTCTGAGTAAATAGCATATCAGACTGAGCTTCATAACTTTGGTATAGCAACCAGCCTAGGAGAAGGAAAACTCTGATATCAAAACTATTAAACTGCGCTTAAAATTGACTTCGTGTTCAATCTTGCTCATAGGGAGGGGTTAGTAAATACTTTATCCATGCAATTTTATATTTGGCTTCAAAGATATGGCAATTTTCATTTTTGGTTTAGTTTGGTTTAATGGCATATCAACTATTGTAGGTTATTTAATGCCAAATCCTGTTTATATTTATATATCAAATATATAAGATCTGTAAACACATTTTGTTGATAACATTAATTAAACGTGTCTGAGTCCATTTTTTACACTTAGTTAAATGGTCTAACTTATTTCTATCTAATACGAATAATCCTATTTACTATTAATTATTTGTTTGCACACAGTTAAAGAGTTCCTGGTATTGATATGTATCACGAACAATTCAATGGAACATCAACCAATTGTATACCCAAAATTAAATGATCAAACAGTTCCATTTCTAGCAATACAGTTTAGCATAAATCGTTTGTTTGCACTCACTTTGAATGTTAAACAGTTTTATTTGACCCGTGGATGGGACCCTATCAGGTGCCACCACTCCGGTACTAAGAGGACCTGGGAGCAATGGCAATGAAGGTGTACTCCGCTTTCCTCAAGCTCCAGCATTACTGGAGCCTCACCATTAACCTGTTTAGAGTCATATATAGGACACTCATTGGTCTTACCCTTCTGCAGAGATGCAGTCGGTGTATTCTACAGTCTCAGACGACTGGTCCACCGGACACTCATTGGGAGAGGAGTCTTACCCTTCTACAGAGAGCAGTCGGTGTATTCTACAGTCAGGCGAGCTCCTGGCGAGCGCCCCGGGGCCTGTTCTGGACTTCGGTCCGGAGCGTGGCCCTGGAAAAGGAACACTGGCAGACTTGGGGCCTTTAATTAGGCACCTAGTTTCGACTAGGCTACCTTCGGGTGGGCGAGCTGCATTTTTGTCTCCTTTGTCCCCCTTGTACGGCACTAAACCATGCGTCTAGTTTAAGCCGTAAACTGGCATACGTGCCCGGACCCACATTTGGGTTCGTGAAACTGCTTGCCTCATCAGGCTCACATTGCACTAAGTGAGCCGATGAGCAGCACAGACAAGCAGTGTTCGAGTCTCGATTCGTTCCCGACCTCCCCCCCCCCTTTATCCCCACTTTAATCGGACTTCGGGCTTTTGACCTTGTGTCAAGTCGTGTCTGGTGGGAGGCAGCGACAAATATCCGGTGTATTCTACAGTCTCAGACGACTGGGTTACAGGACACTAGTTGGGAGAGTTGTATTACCCTTCTGCAGAGACGCAGTTGGTGTATTCTACAGTCTCAGACGACTGGGTCACAGGACACTCGTTTGGAGATTGGTCTTACCCTTCTGCAGAGATGCAGTCGGTGTATTCTACAGTCTCAGACAACTAGGTTACAGGACACTCGTTAGGAGAGGAGTCTTACCCTTCTGCAGAGAAGCAGTCGGTGTATTCTACAGTCTCAGACGACTGGGTCACAGGACACTCGTTGGGAGAGTGGACTTACCCTTCTGTAGAGATGCAGTCAGTGTATTCTGCAGTCTCAGACGACTGGATCACAGGACACTCGTTTGGAGATTGGTCTTACCCTTCTGCAGAGAAGCAGCCGATGTATTCTACAGCCCCAGCCGATTGGTCTATTTCATTTTTGCCTACAGAGTTTCAATTATTTAGAATGTGGTCATAATTAATTCTTGATAGTACCCGTTTTTATCTGAATTAAAAGAACCGTGGTATCTCTGGCTTGAAACAAATAACTTTTTATAAAATATTGAAAAGTGTATACTTATTTGTGGACAATATTGTGTAGTATATATATATATATATATATATATATATATTAAAAGACAGTCAACCCCGTCGACATAAGTGATATTGAAGATATATAAAGTAAACAGATAGCATCTGCGCTATTATATTAAAATATAAAACGCAGAAAATCCCCAGGCCAGGATGACAAATCATCAGATCTTTTGCAAAAAGGAGAAGAATTAAAAAAAAAAAGAAAAAAGAAAAAAAGATTAGGCAAGTTATTTACGAAGCGTATACGAAAAAGAAAGGTACCACAAATCTTCCATCTTGAAATAATGAGTATATATACTATCTGGACAAGAACAATGAACATTTTGAACACTTGTGATTCTTCAAAACATTCTTTGGTTATAAAACGTAAATATATATTGAAATAAATATTGTATTTATAATCGATTTATACAATTTTGAAGAACACAACTGTTGTTATAATGTGTCGGGCTAGCATTTTTTTTAGTGGTTTGGTTTGGTTTGATTGTTTTTAATCCCAACCTTCGTGGGTTAAGCAATGTCAAAGCCACCCTTTTAGAAAAACAATAGTGTTACTATTCAATCGATAAATGAGGGAATAAGTGGGTTCATGCCTTTTCCGAAAGTGATCGTAATAAAAGTACCGGAGTCCAAACTCGCATACTATGGCAGTCTGGCACGGAAACCCCCATCCCTATAAAGCAATGAGATAGATTCTGTGAAATTTTTATCATCAACTAAATTATAAATCAACTCAAATGAGGCGCGCTTAGCGTTACAGGAAATGGAATCGGTGACCTGAGTTCAAACCCTGGATGAGGCTGTTTATTTTCACTTCGCTCTAACGCTCTTAGGAAAGGTATGAATCCATCTATTCTCCTCCCAACTATGAGGTTATTTTGGCAACCACTTTAGGAGAAGCAGGAATCTGAAATCAAACCAACAGTAATCCTCTTAAAAATTGACCTTGTGTTACATCCTGCCCGTTGCGGAAAGGTGGGGTAAATACATACGAATCAACTTCAAAATAGTTCCCCTCGGAATTCCTGAAAAGATTAAGTCTTTAACTGACACTGTCTTAAAATGATTTTAAGCGATTTGTTGAAGGTTTTCAATATTTCCAAAATGGCGACGACGGTACGAGAGTTTAACTTTTCAGAACAAGACATAGTCTCAAAGAATTAAATAACAGATGTAAGAAAGCGTGAGGATTTTTCTGACTTACCAGTATGTTAGTTTTTGACCCAAGGGATCGAGACACGCTCGAATCTAGACTCATACGCAACCGTCACTAAAAGTGCTTGTTCTCCTCGACATTCCTCTTTAAGGGCGTTTCAGGCGCCAAGCGATAAATTCCACTATGCTAAGCCGGTACCGGAAGAACTCCGGGAACTAGGCGATCAACTTAACATCACATACCCAGCACGAACCCCTGATAACCCTTTGAATGTCAGGTAAGTATTCTAATGTAGAGAGAGAGTAACATGATTTTTTTTTGTTTGGTTTAATTTTATAGGTCATTTATTTAATGCTGAAATTTGATTCATTTGAAAATGATTGACAGTAAGTTGGCCGACCATAGTCGGGGGCCACCCGAAGGCTCCCTTTTCAATAACTACAACACCGATGTATGGAGGAATCTTTACTCATTTGTCTGGATTGCTCCACTTACCCTCGACCCGTACCTTATCCTGCTGTTTGTTGAGCCAGAAGGCATCAAGTATCATTTTTAGAGTTTTTGGTACGACTCGACTTGGGATCGAACCCCGGTCTCCCGAGCCATTGGCGAACACTCTAGCCATTACACCAATAGGCTGTAAAAAAAGTAAAGCTGGCGACCGTAACCGAGGGCGACCAGAAGGCTCCCTTTTCGATAGCTACTACGCCGAGGTGTAGGGAAGGGTACTACGCCTTTACCTGGATTGGTTCACTTTACCCTTGATACGTACCTTCATATTGCTAAGAGTCAAGCAAAGAGGTATCAAGTACCATTTTTAAAGTCTTTGGTATGACGCGACCTAGGATTGAACCCAGATCTCCCAGACCATTGGTGAACACTCTATCCATTAGACCAATGATGACTATATTTTCAATATTCCATTGTTTTTTATTGCATATTTTTATTCGTCTTATCAATGATTTGCACGCGTTCATTTGGTTTCATGTATTCCTATCTAATACTAATAATTCTAGTAATTCAAGAAACTATTTTTATTTGATAATAATCATTTTTTTTTACTCAGAGTTATACAGTTTCAAGTTAACTGTGGTGAAATGGGACCAAAACAAAGGCTCAAACTTACTCGATTCAAAGTGACCATGATGTCTCGTTAGCGAGTTCAAATTTCAGTCACGCCATTAAGTTCACTTTCAGACAAATACCCTTGGGAAAGGTATGAACTGCCTTATGCTTCCAGCTATTGGTTAAATAGTACCACAACTGTTCTTCTAGAAGGATGGATTAGGCATTAAATAACCCAAGAAGGTTGACATGGCATTAAACAACAAAACTAATAAACAAACATGATGTCTCGCCTACGCGGTTGAATACACCATTTGCAATTCACTATGCGCATGTATGTTTCTATGAGGAATATCCCTAATTTACATGCATGATTTTAAGACTGGATAAGAAAAACGGACTGCATCGACGAATTGCAGCGTAATCTGAGGATTTGAACTTGTTCTAAGCACCGGATAGTCTGCGATGGTTTTCTACAGTAACTAATTATAATAATCCTTAGTAAACGACTGTAACTTCAATTAACTATCTTCAATTTCAAAGAATTTACAGTTATATAGTTCTGAGCATTCTTGTCTAATAAAAACAATTCAACCAAATATATTTGTTGGAAAAATTCTATAGTTTCAAGTATTCCTCTCTAATGCTAGTAATTTCATAAAAGATCTTTGCGTAGATTTGTATAGTTATTTCTCAATCTCTGTGCAGACACGGGATGCTGTCTAGAGGACCTATCAAGAGTGATGGTCGATAGGGACGGATGACGAGAGAGAGAGAAAGAGAGAGAGAGAGAGAGAGAGAGTCAAAGGCATCTATTCTTTTGATACGCATTGATTATATATATATATCTATATATACATATGAATTTCTAGTGATACATAAATATATATATATATATGTGTGAGTGTGTGTGTGTGAGTGTGTATATATATATGTATATATAAGATTTAAAAAATCAAATTTATCAATTAGTGTATAATTAGTGCTTTTCAGGTGTTGTTTTTTTTAATTCACTTATATTTTAAACATATTTGATTTATTGGGAGTTACAGCATGAACTATAAACGGTAAAGAAAAGAAAATCGGAATACGGAGTCCAATTCCGGCTGTGGGTGTTTACGTTCACTCCCTGGGAAAGGAACGAAACCATCACTTCCCAAGAGTTCAATCTTGGGTTATTTCCTTCTCCCTGGCTCCAGATATGGTTAAATAAGAGAATATGTGTAGCCTTTTAGCTCTCTAGATCAGATAAACATACAGATCGATAGTCACGGTGACCGTTTCGACTCAACAACTTTAGGGGGAAGGTTACCTTAGCGAAAGAGTGAACACCGTGAAGTTAGATTAACGTTAAGCAATGAATGGAGACTGTGGGTGGGGGAAAGGCCTCAGGGAATAGACATACAAATCAACTTTTCAAGAAACGAGCAAATAACGATGTTATAATGTGTATTTCGTTAAAACAAGAAAATAAGTAATTTTCTTGGTGGTAATAGACCAAACACCGAATAACAGTCAGGTTTAATTCAATACAAGATGTCCATCCAAATCTGGTCAACGGTATTTGTCGGCCGTCCCACCATCCAGGCAAGTGTGGCACAAGGCTTTTTAAAGGTAGTTCCGGGTTCTGGGCCGTAGTCCTGACGCGCCCAGGCTCCCCAAAAATGCCTCGGGCCTCGTCGGCATTCTCCTAAAAAGGGGTAATTCAGGCGCCAGGCGATAAACCTAACCCCTCCGAAGAGGGTTAAAGACTGGGGGAAGGCCCCCTGAGGCTCGAGGTGTGTCCAGTGACGAGACACACCCGACCAGATCCGTGCCGCGGACACCGAAGCGTATCCCATCAACTGGTTTCAGCTGACTGAAATCAGCCCTCCAAATCCGCTAAATCGATCTTAATTTTTTAACTATATATATATGTATATATATATATATATATATATATATATTGGAATGACACATTTTAATACAACGGGAGAGACAGGTTTAACGTCATAACAAACAGCGAAAACCAATTTAACGATACGAGTCTTAAGCTGTCCGAATTTATATGTGTGGTTGCTAAATGCAGATCTGGGACGATGCCGCGACAAAAGCTTCCAATAATTCAGGTCTACAAAATTAAAGTCATCAAAATTCAAACGATTATGAGTAAGTATTTATTTTGGCGCTTAGAAATACACATTAAAAAGAAAAATAATCGAAAAAAAACCCTTTATATTTAAACAAAAACCGTTATCTTATGATATTATAGTTAGATTGATAGATAAATACACACACACACACACACACACACACATATATATATATATATATATACAGATAGATAGATAGATATTTGGAAAAGCTTACACACACACATACACATATATATATATATATATATATATAAGTTTTTTTTATCGCTCTGTTACATTGAGCTCTTTACCAGGAAAATTTAAATGTTCACTTTTGAATAGTTTTCTTGTCCTGATGGAATTACTCCCAACTCCGATTTAATTGAACCGAATAATACCTATATATATATATATATATATATATATATATATATATATATATATATATATATGGATAGATAGATACATACCAACACATGAACAGACTTAGACATAGATAGATAGATAGATAGATAGATGTGTGTACAAAAAGGATAAACTGTATATCATTATACTCTTACATACTGGGACTAGTGTTGATATCTTAAGCTTGCTTTGGATATTTTCTTTTATGATATATCAACCTTCATGGGTTATTTAATTCCAAAGCCATCTATCTAGAAGAACAGTAGCGGTACAATTTAAATAATATCTAGGAGGATAAGAGTGTTCATGCCTTTCCCAAGAGTAATTGTCTAAAAGTGACTGTAATTACGTGAGTGGAGCTCGAACTCACATACTACGACGGCTTTGTCAAGCATGTTGACTAGCACACCAGAGAAATTCCCGTTTGTCATCTTACTTAGAATTGATGAATAATTATAAAAGGATGTGAACGTTCGAGGAAAATAGAGATTCCCATTTGGCATCTGTAAGATTCTATGTTTATTTTGGTACAGGCCTGCATTAACGACCAAGAAACTATTATTACGATTTGCTAGTTTCTTGATTGGGTTTTACAGCATATCAACCCTTGCAGGCTATCTAATACCAAATACTTTTTATAGATGTATATTAAATATTTGTATATATGATTTGTAAACGAATAGTTTATACATAAAAATGTTTTAAACAAGGCACGGCTCATTTGTTTGAACACAGATGAATGGTTTCAAGTATTACACATAAACATTAATAGTTTTATTTGCATACAGTAAAATTGTTTCAAGTATTGCTATTTAACATTACAAATTCTTTTCCAAATTATGGAGTCGTTTGCTCTCAGTTAGATTATTCTAAGTACCGGTATGTAATATCAATAAATCAGTTTAACATCAGTCATTTGTTTGCACATATTTAAAAAGTTTCAAGTATGATAAATGATAAAAAAAAGCTTTATAACGGAGGTGCCCGTGGTGTAATGGTTATCGCTGCAGGATATGGACACGGCGACCGAGTTCAAATCCTGGACCTGACTGATTGCATTTCACATAGCATTTCAAATAGCACTAATACCCTTGGGAAAGGTATGAATCCAAATATTTTCCCTCCAGCTATGGGTAAATAGTAGGGCAGACTCGGTTCTTCAGCCTGGGTGAGGCAACTAGTCTAGGAGAAGGAATACTCTGAATTCAAACCTGTTAAACTCCGCTTAAAAATTGACCTTGTGTCATATCCTGCCCGAGCGGAGGGGTTGGTAAATATGATAAAAAAAAAAGTTTTATTTGACCCATTTATGGGACTCTAACAGGTACTACCATTCCGGGTCCGAGTGGACCCGGAAGTAATGAACATGAAAAGGTACTGTAATATAATTAAGGTAGTGATTAATTATACTAATCATTTTTCGTTAATTATTTTTTACTATTTAGTTTGGTAAGGCTTTGAACTACTCGGTGTCTCTTGGTTCGGCTGTCATAGTCAGACATTTCACTCGCAAGCCCACGTGGAAAGGATATGGCAATCATCATCAGTCATAATAAACTACCAGACAGAAGTGAATTGAGTGGGTGGATAACATCATACCTGGAAGATATTGCCGGAAAATTTGGGGGATTTTGAAAATGACGTGAAATGAGGTTCGACGGTCGAAGCGGGCATTTGGCTTTTTCGGATCTCATCAGATCAGATCAGTTTGAATCTCGACCGGAAGAGATGAGTTGATATCTTAGACACCACAAGATGCACCGTGTGTGAGGGGGTGTCAGCATAGTAGGGTTAGCATAGGCTTTTATAAATTGTGTCTCTCTCCTCGTGTCGCCTGGGATTGAAGGCAGAAAGAAATAAACCCGTTCGTATCAGAGTCTGCCTTTATTATTATTATTATTATTATTGATAGCTATAAAACGGTAACCCACATTCCCCAAATCTCCGGTATTGGAGACTCACCATCAGAGGGTTTAGTATCATATGAAGAACTCTCATTGGTTGTTGAGGGAGATCCCCCCCCGCTGCAGAAATGCGGTCAGTGTATCGTATATCGATACAATGCTTTCCTATCTTCACCCGAGTATTATTTTAAATCCTGAATAATATCGATATACCTTTTATTTTTGTACGTGTTCATCTCTTGATGTATTAATGCGCTTATTTATGGTATAGCAGCTAATTGAACGAAATTTGCTGGTGAGTAATGTAAAACACGTGTTCTGGCTGTTGTCCTTTTATTTGATAAAATAATTTGATTCAATTTAACGTTCAATCGCTGTACAGAAAGCAATAGAACACGTACACACACACACACATACACACACACATACTTGCACACACTTTATATATATATATATATATATATATGCGTGTGTGTGTACAGGCAAATATATACCCATACGTACGGATGTATAGATATTCAACAGGACTTTAAGATGATGAAAATGTCGTATGAACAATATATATATATATGTATATAAAAATATCCATCGTTGTTCATGCAACATTTTTACCATCTTAAAGTATTGATGAAGGTTTATTAAAACCGAAACGTTTTAACGTTGACTTTCTATCATAATAAATTCGTCTCATTTGGATTATTTTGTTTTTATATTTTCTTTATGCCTGCATATATATATATATATATATATATATATATATATATATATATATATATATATATTTAATCAAGCTGGCTGACACCATGGAATTCTCTCTCTCTCCCTCTCTCTCTCTCTCTCTCATTCTCCCATCCGTTCCTGTTATTCATCACTCCTGGTAGGGCTTCCAAACTACATCCATTGTTCTCACAGAGCTGATGTAAGTCCTTACACGGTGGCCAACACTGGCACGTCCATGTGTAAGGGTCACAGAAGAACGTTGCTGATGAGATCGTCCCTGCTTAGTAGTACCACGCTTGTCTCGTCCATCTTACTTTAATAGTTTTGAAATGGATGGTAAGTGGCCATACAGCTTTATTGCTATCGCTCCTAGGTCCACTCTGGCCCGGAGTGGTAGCACCTGATAGAGTCCTATCTAAGGGTCAAATAGAATTAAACTGTGTACTTATGCTAAACTCAATTGTTTGAAATAGAACTGCTTTGAAATTTAAACTGTGTACTCATGCCAATCTGAATTGTTTGAAATAGAACTGTTTTTAACATTGAAACTGTACTTATGCTAAACTGAACTGTTTGAAATAGAATAGTTTATTCGTATAAAATGGATCTGGCATTAAATGACCTACAAAGGTTCATATACTATAAAAGCCAAACAAAGAAACTAACAAACAATATATATATATATATATATATATATATATGCAAATTTCATTAAACATAATAGACATTTTATGTCTACATGTTTTCTTCTGGATCCGTTCGAATTCCCGTATCACTTTTATCGTATTCGGAGGGAATTGATTTATGTATTGTCCATAGTTGTATGTATCCCTAGTACATACAACTTTGGACAATACATAAATCAATTCCCCCCGAATACGATAAAAGTAATACGGGAATTCGAACGGATCCAGAAGAAAACATGTGGACATAAAATGTCTGTTATGTTTAATGAAATTTGCATTAACGAAGAAATGCTGTCTAAATATACATATATATATATATATATAGTACTTACTTTTGAGTGTATTTTACTAACGGCGTTATCTGACATGTTTGTCAGTGATTAGCTTTTGAAATCGTATTATATCGAAAGTCGACCCCATCAAATCGATTGTCACTTTTCAACCGACCGCATACCTGATTGTATACATTGAAGTGTTTTTTCACAGGCTGTTGAGATCAGACTAGACTTTAGACGACTAGTTGATGTGCAACGAATCGATACAATGCTTTCCTATCTTCACTTTTCTATAGAATAATAAATGAATAAAAAAAAGAAGAAGAAAAGCGTTTCTTTTCCATCCCTACTTCCGTCTGTTCTTCTTACTTCGTTGGAACTTCAAGGTTACCGTTTACTATTTTTCAACTGACACGCTCAAAGCTAAATGAAGAGAAACATTATTATTCAAAAAGTCCTCGCTTTCAAAAATAAATAAATAAACAGATTTAATCAAGAAAGTTCAAAGACGCAGAAACTTCATCAGTCGTCGATAATTCTTAGATATTTTTTCTCTTTTTAATTTTTCGCAGACAGTTTAATTCTTATTTCGACTAATTATTTTTCTCAACTTAACAAAGAAATCAGGTCGAGGTTCGGTTGGCGAAACGATTATCGTCCCGAGAAATGGCCTTGGCTTGGCGAGTTCAAATCTACGACAAGGTTGTTTACATTTAACTGATAATAATACGATTGAGAAGGGCATGGATCTTCTTTTTTTTTAATCAAGCAATAAATGATAAAGTAGGCTGGACTGGTTCAGCTTGCATTGTAGGTTGGCAAACCGATGTGGAAGAAGGAAAAATTTGGAATTTAAAGTTAGAGGAAAGCGCACCATGAACATTCACAATGATACGGACTCATGCCTCACTATACGTGCATATATATATATATATAGAGAGAGAGAGAGAGAGAGAGAGAGAGAGAAGAAAGAGAAAGAGAGAGAGGAGAAGAGAGGGAGAGAGAGATAGAAAAAGAGATTTATTTGTCCTCAAAAAAACCTTTCTCTGGTTATTAACTAAATATGCTTCAGATATACATATATGTATAATATGCATTATTAAAAAAATATATATATAGTTAGTAAATTGACGACTCCTTTTTCAATTGCTACTACAGAAGGGCGCAAATCTTTCCACCCTGAAATGCTCCACTTCCCGTACATATATATAATAGTAGAGTGTTCTTCAATGGTCCGGGAGAACTGGGTTCAATTCTAGGTCGCGTCATACCAAAGACTTTATAAATGGTACTTGGTACCTCCTTGCTTAACACTCAGCAATATAAGGTACGCATCAAGGGTATAGTGGAGCAATCCAGGGAAAGGAGTAGCACCCTCCCCTACACCTCGGTGTAGTAGCTATTGAAAAGGGAGCCTTCTGGTTGCCTTTGACTGCGGTCGCCATCTTACTTATATATATATATATATATATATATCAGGGAAAGGGGTAGCTACAACATCAAGGTGTAGAGGAGGGCGCAACTCGTTTCCCTTATGTATATATTTTCATCATACAACGTGTGAAAGCACGTGCGATACCCTAGCCTCATCAGCCACCAACCAGGGTGATAACACAGTTTCGGTAGCTCCTGGCGCTACCGAGCAGCTTTTGCCACCGAATAGAGTATTATATATATATAATATATATATATATATATACAATAAGCAAATATATATTGGTTTTTATATATTTATATACATTTAATAGCATGGAAGCTTGTTTTATATATATATATATATATATATATATATATATATATATATATATATATATATATGCTTGTGTGTGTGTGCGAGAGAGAGAGAGAGACAGACAGACAGACAGACAGAGAAAGAGTATATGTGGGTATAAAAGCTATTGACAATTATATATGTATACATGTATACATATATGATTGTAATGTAATAAAAAGATTACACACACACACACACACACAAATATATATATATATATATATATATATATAACCAAACCTTATCTAACTAATGGTATCAATAATGCATTAATAAAAGGTATATGCATATATACATATATATTAAAAGTTATAAATATACATATATAAATATGTGTGTGTATGTGTGTGTGTGCGCGCGTTTGTTTTATGACTTACAATTATTGCCATCAGTGATATATATATATATATATATATATATATATATATATGTATGTATTTGAGTATATACATGTATGTGCGTATAAACACCTTTACATACATATATATATATACACGCATACATATCTACACACACACATAAATATATATACATACACACGCAAACGTATGTACATATGTGTGTGTGTGTGCGTTATTTTTATCAATTATTGTTATTTATGAAACCATCATAGTAATAATTAGAGAAAAACTTTTACTTATTTATTCCTTTATTTTAATGGCATGTCAACCTGTTATGCTTATAGGTTAGGGAGACATATACATAGTACGTTTCTATTTATATTTTTGCCGCAGCTTTTTTCACTGTTTTACTATATCAAGTTTTCCTATCTAATACAAATAATTTGCACAAAGTTGTACAGTTTCAAATATTCCTATCTAATGCTACTAATTATTCGGTTTCAATGAGTAGAGTGTTCACCAGGTCAAGTCATACAAAAGACTCGAAAAATGGCACTTGATGCCGCCTTACCTAACACTCAGAATTATAAGGTGGGAATCAAGGGTAAAATGGAGCAATCCAGGGGAAGGTGTAGCGCCCTTTCCTACACCTCGGTGTAGTAGCTATTGAAAAAGGAGCCTTCGGATCACCCTCCACTAAGGTCGACTATTTCTATTTAATAATAGTAACTTGTTTGCAAACTGTTATAAGTGTTAACGAACTAATACTAAACATCTGTTGACAATTATATCTTCAAGTAACTATTCTTTATAAAAATGACCCAGGTTTTTTGCTCTGTCCGATTCAGTTTAGTAATCGTTGATTTCTTAGGCATTCCGTTAATACCTCCAATTTACGTATCGATTCATTAGCATCCAATAACATAAACCAATAACCATTATATTCTTGTCAATAGGTACGACGGTAAAACAATCGACTCATTATGAAAACAAACACAGGTACTTTTAATTCACAATCAATTCATTTTCTCCCAACATTATCAACTTCTTTACAAATGCTTTTAATTTTCTAATTACACGTTATTTATATAGTGTAACCAAATCCTTAATCAGCCATTGTAGAATGTTATCTTTCCTTAGAGACGGAGATTTTACAGTTGAAGCAAGTGACTTGTTACGCAGTACAGTATTTCACTCGCGAGGTTAAACAAGTACAGATATACACGTGTTCATTGGAATGTCTATTTACTTGGAAGACATATCGAGTTTGCAAGGAATAAAAACAAGCATCTCAGGATAAACGTTTATCTCTTCGACACACTCTAAATATGTATAATAAAAATAAATATTCAATCCTGACACCATAGTTTCAGCGGTGTAAACGTGATTCCACCAGTACACACACACACACACACACATATATATATATATAGTCATCCACAGACAGATCTGTTTCGTTCTATCAGAACTCATCAGTATCTCCCCGTAGCTGGGATCGAAACCCGGTTTACTCAAACGCCAAGCCAAAGCTTATATATATATATCATCATCATCATCATATCGTGCTGGCAGCACGGATATCCCTGACCCTCTTTCGCCACTCCTCCCTATCGTTCATCGCCCTAGGTAGGTCTTCAGGACAACAACCTGTATCCTCACATAGCTGCTGAATGTACGTTCGTGCTGGTCGTCCTGCTTTTGCGCTGCCGTGTGTGGGGATCCATAAGAGTACATCTCTTATGAGTTCATCTCTGCTTCTCCAGCAATGTCCTGCATGTCTGGTTCGCCTAACTTGAATAGTTTTCGTGATAGGGGGCAGGTGTCCGTACAGTTGGTGTCTTGTTGGGTGTTGCCGCCAGGACTTGTTGAGGATTGCACGCAGCATTCTTGTGTAATTGCCATCTAGTTTCTTCTCCAGCCGTTTTGTTAGCGTCCATGTAGTGCATCCATATAGCAGTATCGATGTGACCGCTGCCTGGAAGAAACTGCGTTTCATTTTATCGGTCAGGTCTGATTTCCATATAGTCGATAGCCTATTGATAGCTGTCCATGCTTTCGTTAACCTCGTTTCGATGTCCTTTTCGGTTGATTCGACGCTGCTTCCTAGGTACGTGAATTCATAGATACATCTAAATGTATATCTTACCTGTTGCATTGTATATGAATTCTCTTCGCCTTTACAATTTTAATTCACACCGAAAATATAGATTGAGTAGAAATCATTTCAAATATAATTGTGTCCCAAAATCTTTTTCACCCTTTTCTTGTCATTACTTCCAGGTCCACTTTGATTTGGAGTAGTAGTATCTTTAAGAGTCCCACCTCTTTGTCAAATAAATCTAGTCGTAAATTATTAGTATTAGATAGGAATACTTGATATCATGTAACTGTAAATAATTTTTGTCAATAATAGTTACTTGAAGTTATGATTATCTGCGAAAGATTATTTTTAGTTTCTTGAGACCATTTACCTCCAGTTTTAATCCTAACTTTTCCCCACCCCACTGGAAGGGCTTAGAATATGCCGACTTTATCCACTGCTGAAGAGTAAGACCTTCCACTCCTCAAAATGTTGTGTCCTTGGTAAGATACTGAACGCCATCTGATGGTGAGGCTTCTGTTCTTGAGAACATTACTCGCAGGTCCACACTGATTCGGGGTGGTAGAACCTTTTATGATCAATTATATGTCCAGGAAGTCTGGTTTAACACTGTATTGCCATTACTTCCAGAACTACTCCAACTAAGAGTGGTAGTATCTATGGATCGAATTGATCTATTTGAAAATTATTAGTATTAGATGAGGATACTCGATACCATATAACAGTAAATTATTCGTTTTAGGAATAGTTACTTTACGCTATGAATATTTACGAGGGATTATTTTACTCCTTTTAGAGTTTTTCACACAAAGGTTAGCAGATGGATTTTACTGGAGTTTGAGTGACAACAAGTCCTCTCAAGTCTCCAGGACTCTCCTCGGAATTCTGGCCGATCTTAATTATGCTGTAGTATGGATGTGCCCGTGGTGTAATTGTTATAGTCGTTGGAAATGGACACAGCGATACGAGTTCAAATCCTAGACGAGACTGATTGCATTTCATGTAGCACTAATGCCCTCGGGAAAGGTATGAATCCAATTATTCTCCCTCCAGCTATGGGTAAATAGTAGGGCAGACTAGGTTCTTCAGCCTTGGTGAGGAAACTTGTCTAGGAGAAGGAAAACTCTGAATTCAAACCTGTTAAACTCCGCTTGAAAATTGACCTTGTGTCATATCCTGCCCGAGCGGAGATGTTGGGTAAATATGAGTATGAATGATCTCCACTCATCCTCTTATTTCTAAGACTTCCTGTCTCTTTGTTTATTGTTTTAATAGCACCTTTTACAATTGGTATCAACGTAACCTCTATGTTCCGTAGTTCTTTTTTTTTTTTTTTTTTAGTTCTATAGCAAGGTCTTGATATTTATCTCTCTTTTCGCTTCTTTTAAATTTACTCGGTCGTCTTCCGGGACGGCAAAGCCAACTATTCAACATGTTCTCTTTTTTGCTAATTATTATTATTATTATTATTATTATTATTATTCCTTGAGAGTTTTTCCGACCAGCGTTAGCCGATGGTTTCTCATTGGAATCTGAGTGACAGCAAGTCTCCTCAAGTCTCCGGGACTCTTCTCGGTATTCTAGTCGATCTTAACAATGCTGTAGTTTAGATGGTCTCCACTCGCCCTCTTATTTCCAAACCCTCCAGTCCCTGTACCAGTCCTTTGGGAACTGGACCGTGCGTGCCAATTACAGTCTGTATCACCATCACCTTCACGTTCCATAGTTTTGTCAGTTATTATTATTATTATTTACTCCTTTAGAATTTTTCTCCTTTAGAATTTTTCCACATCAGTGTTAGCTGATGGTTTTTCACTGAAGTTTGAGTTACAGCAAGGCTCCCTTTTCCAACGAGGTGTAGAAGAGGGCGCTTCTCCTTTCCCTGGATGGCTCAACTTTACCCTTGATCCGTACCTTATAATGCTGAGTGTTAAGCAAGGAGGTATCAAGTACCGTTTTTTAAGTTTTTGGTATGACGCGACCTGGAATTGAACCCAGGTCTCCCAAACCATTAGCGAACATGCTAGGCCAATGAGTCGGTCACGATCAAAAACTATCGAGACGGAGGGTATTTTTTAATGTTGAAATTTATATTTTAAAGGAAGATGCGTGCACATCAGAGCAACAAGTATAATAAAGTACTAATTTCTAGACTGCTGAGAGAGTGTCTACACGAATAAGTTACAAAAATACCATGTGGCATTGCAGGATCTTGAAGAAAGCTGGTGAAGACAAAGGTAAGATAAAGACAGGACGGCGAGTTCACATCAGAAAAAAGGGAAAAAATCAGACACGAGGTCATAGATAAATACCCCTCACTTCAGTGATGTTGCAATATCCCTCTGAACCGGTTAGAAAAAGAGGAAGACGTTCAGTGATTATTTGGTTTGGTTTGGTTTTATGACATATCGATCATTGTAAGTTCTTTAATGCCAAATCCTGTTTATACATGTATATTAGATCTATATATGATTTGTAAACACATTTTATTGATAACATTCTGAAAGGAGCATTAGCTCTTTTTTGCACACAGTTAAATAGTTTCAATTATGGCTATATAACAGTTACAATTTAACATCATTAATTTGTTTGCACACATAATTTGTTCTATTTGATTCATCGGTATGACCCTATCAGGTGCTACCTCTTCGGGTCTGAGTAGACCAGGCAAGAATGGCAATGAAGAGGTAATCCACATTCCCCAAATCTCCAAGGTTATATGGATTAATGTCATATCCAGGAAACTCATTAGGGGAGGGGGTCTTACCCGTCTGCAATTGGTGTATTCTACAGTCCTAACCGATTGGGCTAGTTAAATAGTATTTTCGAGTCGATGAATAGAAGATTCATTATTTGACGAATTGTAGCCCAACACCCAAGGAAATGTGGGTTGCTATCCCAAAAATCTAGGTCGTTACCTATCCTCGGCAAGTTACTGACTGACCCTTGGCAAAAATCTCCAATGTAACCGTTTCTCGCGCCGTCCAGGAGAGTTCCCGTGATTGACTCCTTATTATCGATTTTACAGCCAGGCACCTGGTCTACCGGTCATGGGAGACGTATACTTTATTAAACTAGTTTTGATACTTTCTGAATAAATGTTTTTTACAAAATACTGAGTCATGGAAGGGCAGCGTGCTCTATACTCACCAGACCCCGCTCAGTGCGACATGATTCAAAAACTGAAAATTAATCTTAAGAGTAAGATTTGAGGACATAGAGGATATTAAACAGTTGATCTATATGACTCATGGATGGGACCCAAACAAGTACCATTACTCCGAATCAGAGTGGACCTGAGAGTAATTACAATGAAGGTGAGCATCAAAATTTGATACTATAGCCTCATACATTCACAAAAAAGGATGTTTTGATTAATGGAAACCTTGTTGAAACAAGTTTGGTTTCTTTGTTTTTAATGGCATATCAAACTTCGTGGGCAATTCATTGCCAAAGCCATCCTTGTAAAAGGGAAGTTGTGGTACTATTTAACCCATAGCAGTGGGAATAATGCGGTTTCATAAATTTTCCAGTTATATTAGCTTGAAAGTGAACGTAATAGCGCAACTGGAGTTCGAACTTGCTTACTTCTCGTCTGGAGTCCAGCACTTTAGCCATTACACCACAGGAACTCCCTCTCCCTGAAATAAGTATACTGAATGCCAAGAGTATTAATTGGGAAAAAAAATGAATGACTTGTAAACAAATATGACTTCAAGTATTTTCAATAATTTACATCCAATTATAAGTATGTCAAACAATTATGAGTAAGTAATAATTGAAGGTAGGTAAAACTGAAGCGCAGTTTCTTCCAAGTAGCAATCGTGTCGATACTGCTATATGGAGGCACCACATGGACGCTGACTAAACGGCTGGAGAAAAAGCTTGACGGCAATTACACAAGGATGCTGTGAGCGATATTGAACAGCTATACGACCACCTACCACTCATCACGAAAACTATCAAAATTAGACAAACCAGACACGCGGGATTCTGCTCGAGAAGTTGGGACGAGCTCGTGAGTGATGTACTCCTGTGCACCCCTTCACATGGACGAGCAAATGTAGGACATCCAACTCGAACCTACAAACAACAGCTCTGTGCCGATACGGGATGTAGCCCTGAGGATCTGCCGAAAGCAATGGACGATAGGGAGGTGTGGCGAGAAAGGGTCAAGAATATCCATGCTAATAGCGCGACATTATGATGATGAATAATCCTTTGCAAAATATTACGACTTCGAACAATTATTCCTAATGTGTGTACAGTTATGTGGTTTGGCTTGGTTCTTTGGTTCAATGGCACATCAACTTTGGTGGGTTATTTTATGTCAAAGGCATACTTGTAGAAAAACAGTATTGGTACTAGGTAAGCCAGAGCTTTGGAGATAAGAAGGTTCATAACTTCTCCAATAGAATTTGTCCTAAAATAAACGTATTGCCGTGACTGGAGTTCGAACTTGCTTACTACGATGTCACAGTCTAGCACGTTAGCCACGACGTCACGAGGACTTCCTACCCCAGTAATGATGTTTCAAACATTCATATCAAAATATGATTTCCAAACATAAGTTTGTCCCATAGATGGAAGCCAAACAGGCAGTACCGCTTCAAGCCATGCTTTTTTGCGTTCATTACTCGTTGTATATGTAATTTTAATCAAGCAGGAAAAGAGTTCTTCTAGGCTAATGACCAAATAGCTAGACTGCGGTCTCAAAGTTAGTGAGTTCGAACTCCAGTCGCGCTATTATATTCATTTTCGTGTTCTAATTCTTAGCGAGGTTCTTTGCATGTCCCATAGCCCTAACACTCTTGGGAAAGGTATGAATCCAACTATTCTTCCCCAGGAATGACAAACAACAAGTTACACTGGGCTCTTTAACTTTGATGTGACAACCGTTCTAGGAGAAGGAAAATTTACTTCAAACCATTTGTACTCCGCTAAAAAAAGTGACTTTGTGTCGCATCTTGCTCGTGGCGGAGGAGTTGGGTATATACTTACACAGGATACCACTGTTTTGAAGAGAGGGGGTATTAACCCTCTGCAGAGGGGGTTCAGTCAGCGTTTTCAAAGACCAATCTAAAATAGTACGTCAGTTATAATACAGAGTGATTGTTTAGAACAGGAAGACTCGTCATCACGCAGACCGCACAACTGAACATTAAATCAATCATTTCCTTTCGTTGATATATCGTCCTGAATAATCTGGCAATTTAAGGCTTTTGAATCTTTAGATTGTGCTAAATTAACACTTGTTTTGGTTGGGTTCGGTTTAATGGCATATCAACCATGATAGGTTATTTAATGCCAAATCCCCTTTAACATATTATATATGATTTTTAAACGCATGATTTGTAGATCATATTTTTAAACGAGGCAGAGTTCATTTGTTTGCATACAGTTAAAAAGATTATTCATATGATTTGTAAGTCAAGAATTTTTTTAGGTCATTTTATCTTTAAATGAGTCAGAGCTAATTTATTTGCTCACAATAATTATTATGATTTGCACACTGTTAAATGATTTCAAATATTCTAAAACAAATAGTTCCAGTTAGTATTAATCATCTGTTTGCATTCACTTATATGGTTTCAAATATTGCTATATAATATAAATTGTTTTATTTGCACACATTTAAATGATTTCAAACATTGCTATTTTACTCTAACAATTCAATTCAGTCACACAGTTAAAGAATATCACTTATTGCTAATGAACACTAATAATTCTATTCAACATTACTCATTCGTTAACACACAGTTGAATTGTTCTAGGAATTGCCATATATTGCTAACAATTCAATTATACATCAGTCATTTGTTTGCACACAGTTTAAATGTCAAACAGTTCTATTCGACCCATGGACAGGATCCTATCGGGTGCTACCACTCCGAGCCGGAGTGGATCTGGGAGCGATGGCAATAAAGGGGTACTCCATATTGTCCAAAGCTCTAGGGCTGGAGTCTCGCCATAAAATTGCTTAATGTCATATTCAGGACACTTGTTGGAGGATTGAACTGGAAACTGGCACTGGCGCACATTGAAAACTGCACGGATTGGTGATGGCTCAATATTTCCTTTTTCTGATTAGAGTACCCACGGTGCAACAGGTATTAACAGCTAAGGGAGGTTAATCGAGCGTATAATAGTTATTCCCCTTTCTCACGAGCAACCAAGAAACTTCTTAAAAGAGAAAGAGAGAAAGAGAGAAAGAAAGAAAGAAAGAAAGAAAGAAATTTTACAACCGAGAGTGAAACGACACAAACAAAATTTTAATAAACAAATTTTTCCTGTGAATTTAGGTGGGTCATTCAGAAAACCCTGCTGGCCGCAATTTGCTCATAACTGCTTCAGAATATGGGAAAATACATTAAAAAATAAATCAATAAAAATAAAAACAAAATAAAAAACATGTGTATCTAGCTATTGACTATTTTGAGATTTCGTTTGTGTTAAAAATTATTTTAGTCTTTAACTGGAATTAAAAATGAACTATCTGCAATCTTTTATCTTTTAATTAAGTAGAAATTAATGTAAATAAACTCTCGTATGATGTTACTCCGCTGTCAGACGAAGACGTAAATATTCACAGCAGACAGAATCCTTTTAAAGGTTTCCAATCATCCATTATTGTCATTTCTCCGTCTTATGGCAGTAATCAATTACAGAAATTAATTAATGTATTCGTGAATGTCTTTGAACTTTAAATACTTTTTACATAAAGTTGTTTTTCTCAAGTTGCCTGTAGTTTCTTCAAAGAAGTTATCTGAAGTTTCTTCCGAGTAGCAATTTCAGACAAAAGCTTTCTTTAAGAAGAAAAGCTTTACAAAAGCATTTTTTTTAAATCGTCAATAGACCTTCTTATAAAATCAAATATCAATCAGAATATTACTGAAAAGAAAAATCAGTCCGTGTTTATCACACAAAAAAACCATTTAAAAAGAAAACATGAGTCTGTTTTAAAACTGGTTCTATTTCGATAAACAATTAAGAAGACAATATATATATATATATATATATATATATATATATATATATATATATATATATATATATATATATATATACTTAGCTATACGATATATATATATATATATATATATATATACTTAGCTATACGATATATATATATATATATATATATATATATATATATATATATGAGATTTTAAGGCACAAAAGTTCTTCTGGAGGGGACCATAGCGGAGTAGATCTGAGGTTTGAGATTAAAATTAGAGGATATTTCATTTAT
>CAUZXS010005076.1:0-5000 GCA_963585895.1 Sepioteuthis lessoniana | reverse complement strand
TGCTGTGTAACCACACACACACACACACACACACACATATATATATATATATATATATATATATATATATATGTATTATGTCGTGCTGCTCACACAGATTCCCCCCCTCTCTCTCTCTCTCTCTTTCTTTCTCTCTCTCTCTCACACTATCCGTCTCTATCATCCATGGCTTTGGCCTGGTCTTCGAGGCTACATCCCGTGTCTGTACAAAAAGGTTGTAAATAAGTTCTCGCTGGTCGTCCTACACTTGCACGTCCGTGTGAAGGGGTCCACAGGAGAACCTCGCTCATAAGTTCGTCCTTGCTCCTCCAGCAATGTTCCGTGTGTCTTGTCCAACTAGTCTGGATGGTCTTTGAGATGGGTGGTTGGTGGCCGGAGAGAGAGAGAGAGAGAGAGAGAGAGGGAGAGAGAGAGAGTGAGAGAGAGAGAGATAGAAAGAGATTAAACTTCATCTTTACACACAGCTTATATAATATGATTATGAAACTCAGCATAAACGCCACATCAGAACGAGAATTTTATAAGACAATAGCCTTAAAATGCGCTCACTTAAAGAATAACGCTATTCCCGCACAGTTTGCAACTGAATTACTATCTTTCTGGGTCAGCATTCAAGCTGAATTTTGTTCTCGAAACTTTTAGTAATAAGAAAAATTCATCAAAGTCAATGAAAAATTGTTAAATTTGACCAAAAGTGTATTTTTCAAACAACCATTCCTTCTAATCTCAAATCTCACATAAGACTCCCCTGTTTTCTCCCTCAAATCCTCTCCCCTTGGCAGTTGATTAGTTTTCTTTTTACATCACTGGTTTTCAAGCTTTCTGTGACCTTGTCACAGCCCCTCCCTCTGCTGAAAGTACGCAACCCTATAATTGAAAGTTAGAGGTAAGTTTCGTTGACATATGAAAACAGATACTACTCTTTAATCCCAAAGATAATGAGGTGAATGGGACCTTCAAAATGAAAAAGATTTTTAGTTCAGCAAAATGTACAATAAGACTTCGAAATTTTCAGATTGACTGATTGATTGGTTTTAATGGCATGTCAAACTGTGTAGGTTATTTTATGCCTAGATGTTCGAGAATCGCGTTCATTGTTTGATTATGCTTACATTTTTGGTGTAGTCGTTTCTTAAGAGTTTTTACAAACAAGTATATGATATCAAGTATTCCCATCTAATACAAATAATTTGCACACAATTGTTTGGTTTCAAGTATTCCAATCTAATATTAATATTTTAAACTTAATTATATGATTTCTAGTAATTATCTCTATTCAAAGTTGTTTGCACACAATGATCTAGTTTTAAGTAAATAATTATAATAATACAGAAAGAGTATAAGGCGAGACACGACTGGGTCGGCAAGGTAGTCCACTGGGAAATGTGCAGGAAATTTCAATTCGACCATACAAACAAATGGTATATGCACAACCCAGCACCTGTCCTAGAAAATGACACGCATAAACTCCTATGGGACTTTAACATACAAACGGATCACCTAATCCCGGCCAGAAGACCAGACCTCATAATAATCAACAACAAAAAAAAAAAAAAAAAAGAGAATTTTTAAAATTGTCGACTTTGCTGTCCCGGTGGACCAAAGAATAAATCTGAAGTACCTCGACCTTGCTAGAGAATTGAAAAAGCTGTGGAACATGAAAGTAACGATTGTGCCAATTGTGATTGGTGCGTTAGGCACAATAACTAAAGGATTATTAAAAGCCTGGAAGACTTGGAAGTTGGCGGACGGGTAGACACAACATTGCTAAGAACGACCAGAATACTGAGACGAGTCCTGGAGATTTGAGGAGACTTGCTGTCACTCAAACTCCAGTGAAAAACCATCAGTTAACACTGATGTGAAAAACTCTAAATGAGTAAATAATAATAATAATAATAATAATAATAATAATAATAATAATAGTTGACTTTGCGGTCCCGGCGAACCACAGAGTAAAAATCAAAAGAATACGCAAAGAAGGATAAGTACCTCGACCTTGTTAGGGAACTGAAAAACTGTTGAACATCAAAGTGACGATTATACCAATTGTAATTGGTGCTCTTGATACAGTTACCAAAGGATTAGTACAAGTGCTGGAGGACTTGGAAATAACGGAACGGGTGGAGACTGTCCAAACTACAGCATTGTTGAGATTGGCCAGAATACTGAGAAGAGTTCTGGAGATTTGCAGAGACTTGTTGTCACTCAAACTCCAGTGGAAAACCAAACTCGGAAAGCGTAAAATAATACCTCAACCATACCAGAGCATTGAAAAAACTGTAGAACATGAAACTGACGGTGTTACTAATTATGATTGGTACTCTTGGTACAGTCAACCAAGGATTGATACAGGGACTGGAGGACTTGGATATAAGAGGACGAGTGGAGACCATCCAAGCAACAGCATTATAAACATCGGCCAGAATACCGCGGAGAGTCCTGGAGACTTGAGGAGACTTGCTGTCACTCAAACTCCAGTGAAAAACCATCGGCTAACGATGGCGTGGAAAACTCTCAAAGGAGAAAATAATAATAATCATAATAATAAATATTCACAGCGTTAAATAACTATTCCTAATACAAATGATTTACCGTCATATGATATCAAGTATTCTTTTCTAATACTAGTAATTTTCAAATAGATCTATTTGACGCATAGATGGGACTCTAACTGATATTGCCACTCCGGAAGTAATGGCAATATAGGGTTACATCACAGTTCCTGGTCATTTAATTGATCATAACGGGCACTAACACACCAAGTCAGAGTGGACCTGGGACTAATGGCAATGAAGGTACATCTAAAGGAGCTTTGACAACAATGATCAAGAAAAATAATCACTTCCTATGTGTGTTTAAGCCATTGAAAATAGATTAAGGCAATAATATAAATGTCTTTTTGTGTGGCCAGTTTTGTAGCTTTTTTTCCTGAGAATTATTTTATTTTTTACTATTCCATTATCCATTGTAAAAGTAAAAAAGTAAAGTTGGCAGCCATAGTCGAGAGCGACCAGAAGGCTCCCTTTTCAATAGCTACTACACCGAGGTATAGGGGAGGGGGCTACTCCTTTCCCTGGATTGCTCCATTTTACCCTTGATATGTACCTTATATTGCTGAGTGTTAAGCAAGGCAATATCAAGTACCATTTTTAAAGTCTTTGGTATGACGCGACCTGGTATTGAACCCAGGTCTCCCGGACCATTGGTGAACACTCTACCCATTAGTCCAATGAGCCGGTTTTGTCCAATAACATAAGTCTGCAAAATTAGTGCCATTAAAAATTCTTTAGATTCTGACAATTGATTTGTTTTAGCACTTAAGAGCACAAAAAACTCAAAATATTTCTGTAACATTGGATTTTAATACAAAATCAAAAATGAATTTAATGAACCTGTGTAATTTTATCACCATCAAGGCATCCTGACAGCATAGATTCCCTTGAATCTTCCTTACCATCCATCTCTATCAGCCATTGCTCTTGGTTGGTCATCTAGACAACACCAAGTGTCTACACAGAGCTGATCGATCAACACTGGTATGTCTAACATATTTGTCCCTGGTTTTCTAACAGTGCTCAGCATATCTTGTCTTACTTGGATGGTTTGTGAGATGGGAGTTAAGTGGCAGTACAGCTGCTGCTTCCAGGATTTGTTCAAAACAGCACTCAGCATTCTTGTATAGTTCCCATTTAGCTTTTACTCTATGTGTTTCATTAGAGTTCAAGTGGTGCAACCATACAGTAGTATTGACATAGCTATAGCTTGGAAGAATTCCAATTTTATTTTATCTGTGATCAGATTTCCATATGGTCAATAACCTGTCCATTCTTTACCTATGTAAATGTTGATATTACTTTCTGTAGATTAGATATTGCTACCAAGGTATATGAACTGGTTTACTAATTTCAGAGGCTTCTACAAAATGAGCACCATTAAAAATTGTTTCGATTCTGACTATTGATTTGTTTTAGCATTTTGGAGTGCAACAAAAAATACACTTGGAATATTTCTGTGATATTGCATTTTAATACAAAATCAAAAAAGAAAAAGGTTAAAGGATATTTAACATATATATATATGGAATGTTTAAAATCTGGTGGTGTCGTGAGATACTGCTGGGGCACTCTGGGTTAGTGGTAATGATGCTTCGGCCCCCCGAAACCATGCCTGAACCCAGAGTCATTATCTGATGAAGGCTTTGTTAGAAGCAATGCTGTTGTATAAACATCAGTTATTGTATGATACCTAACAAATGAATTTCAGTGCATCTTATAATTATTTTTCTAAGTTTCTTTTATATGAAAAGATACAGTGTAATTTCAAAAACATAGTTAATTCTAACCAGCCCTGTCGGCAGAGCTTAAAATGTACCAACTGCATCCTCTACGGAAGGATAAGAGCCCACCAAAGGTATGACACTAAATTGCATCTGGTGGTGAGGCTCCAGTTCTGGAAGTCTGGGGAGTGTGGAGTACCTCTTCATTGCCATTACTCCCAGATTCACTCCAACATAGAGTGCTAGTACTTTTAGGGTCCCATCTATGGATCAAATAGACCTGTTTGAAAATTATTTGAATCTGATAGGAATACTTGAAACCACTGTGTGTAAACAAATGATAAGCAAACAATTCTATACTATTTCTGTCAGCAGAGCTTAAAATATACAAACTGTATCCTCAGTAGAGGGTAGGACTCCATCAAAAAGGATGTCTTGCGTATTACACTAAACCTCATCCAATGGTGAGGGTCCAATTCTGGAGCCCTTGTTTGGTTTAGTTTGGTTTCTTTGTTTAATTCCACGTCAACCTTTGTGGTTTATTTAATGCCAAAGCCATCCTTCTTGAAGAACAGCAGTGATGCTATTTAACCCATAGCTGGGAGGATAAGAGGGTTCATGCCTTTCTTAAGGGTATTTGTCTGAATGTGAACTGGAATTTGAACTCGCTTACTATGATTCTGTAATCCAGCACTTTAACCATTACACCACGAGGACACCC
>CAUZXS010005075.1:15000-39793 GCA_963585895.1 Sepioteuthis lessoniana | reverse complement strand
TATATATATATATATGTGTGTGTGTGTGTGTGTGTGTGTGTGTGCAGTTAGGCAATAGTCGTTCATTTAGGCATGTTTCATTAAAGAATAAAGGGAAATTTTCTGTGGATATTTTATTCAAGACCACTTCAATTTTCCTGATAAGCGTCTTAGTTTCTGGGAGGAATGGGTAGATGGATTTCCTAAAATAGTCCCAAGCGCTTTCGGACACTTCTCAGGCCATCATCAGAGGTTACTTCCTTGTGTATAGTGCGTTGTTTTAAAATGAGTTTTGAATATTTTTTAATTTCTTTATAACATGACATGCGAATATATATATATATATATATATATATATATATATATATATATATATATATATATATATATGTGCAAGTAAAGTTAACGACTATAGGTGAGGGTGACATGAAGGCTCCCTATTCAATAGCTACTACGTCAAGGTGTATGGGAAGGCACTACTCCATTCCCTCTACTTTACCTTTGATCCGTACCTTATAATCCAGAGTATTATGCAAGAGACATCAAACACCACTTTTTACGTCTTTGGTATGAGTCGACCTATATATATATATATATATATATATATATATTCAAACTCGAACTGTTGAATTCTTTATTTTTCCCCAGCCTGATTACTTGTACTGAATGATTTGCGGACACGTAGGGACAATGCAAGATGTAGTCTTCTGAATATAGCCGTAAAATAAATCAGGATGTATTACTCTATACCTAAACATTTGTGACTAGGGAGTGATGATATCTCATTGGTCTTTCTCTTAGAGTAATTCTTTATCAGAACAAGTGTTACCCGTTAGGAATTGCACAATGAGTCGATTAGATCTGTTTGAATATCATTTGTACTTGTAAAGGATACAGGATACATTTAATTGTATGTGATTTGATTAACAATAGTTAATTGAAGCAATAAACATTTACTAAGAGTTGTCTTTCTTTAAATCATAAAACTGTTTGCAAGTGAATGATTATTATTAAATAGAAAATAGGAAATGGACACGGTGACACGAGTTCAAATCCTGGACGAGACTGATGGCATTTCACTTAGCACTAATACTCTTGGGAAAGGTACGAATCCAATTATTCTCCCGCCAGCTATAAATAAATAGTAGGGAAGACTAGGTTCTTCAGCCTTGGTGAGGCAATTCGTCAAGGAAAAGGAAAACTCTGAATTAAAACCAGTTAAACTCCACCTAAAAAATAGACCTCGTGTCATATCTTGCCAGAGCGGAGGGGTTGGTAGATATGGTTATTAAATAGAAATAATTACTTGAATCCATATAATTTTTAGTATCAGAAATGTATATCGAAAACATACAACTGCGTGGTAATTATTTGTATCAGTTAAAAATACTTAATATAATAGGGAAAGTCACAGTGTCATTATGGCTTGAATGATTGAAGGTTGTTCCAAATTGAATGAGTTTAAGATCCAGTCATGCTATTAAGTTCACTTTCTGACTAATCCTATTGAGAAAGTTAAGAAACCTCTTAACTTATATGTGTGCTTTAAATAGTACCAACGATGTACTTTTCTATTGATGACGTTGACATTAAATAACCTACCAAGATTGATATTCCATTAAACAAAGTACCCTGACCCTCAAATCCTTGATATATAAATGTGTACAAAAATACTTTTACAAAAACCTTCGCAAGAAACTTACAAGAAACATGATTTCCTACTTTACAGACAGGGGTGTCCTCGTAGTGTAATGGTTAAAGCGCTGGACTGCAGAATCGGAGTAGACGGTTTCGCTCTCAGTTCGCGCTATTACGTTCACTTTCGGACAAATACCAACGTAAAAGACATGAACCACCAGCTATGGGTTAAATAGTAAAACTATTGTTATCGCTAGAAGGATGGATTTGGCATCAATTAATCCAAAAATGTTGATGAGCCATTAAACAACAAACCAAATATCTCTTGAAGAGTTGCCATTCTCTTAATAACAATGAATCTCCTGCTTTTTCATCTACTGCCGTCACAGTGAGAATCTATTATTTAAATTGTTGACATAAAACTTAACATAGTTTCGTATTCATCCTCTTTCAATGTTTCTTGTTTGATCTAACGTCTTGAATACTTAAGTCGGCTTGGTCTGTTGAATACGCTGACAGCAACTGTACAGAGGCGGGACCCCCCCCCAAATTCCCTGACTATGACATTAAAACATTTAATGGCAAATCTCCATTTCCAAATATCTGGAGAATTACGAGTGCCACTTCATAGCCATTACTTCCAGGTTCACTCAGACCGAGAGTTATTGTGCCTCTTTTAATGCCAACAATGGGTCAGATAGAACGGTTTAATGACTTTCTAGACTAAAAAACATTTAAATGTGACAAATATAGCTGTAATTGTGAGATAGATATATCTAAAACCGCTTAGTTGTGTCTAAATAAAATAACTAATGTTAATAATACAGGAAACCAGTAAATTATGTGAAAACAAATGAGCCCTGGCTCGTGTAAAAATATTCCCTTCAAACTATTCGTTTACAAATTATTTATATCAAATAGCTATGTATGAGCAGCATTTGCCATTTAATTACCTGATATGTGTAAAAGACAACCTACCAATACGAACATTTGTGCAAGAAGAGGAACTGTTTGCTTTCATTTTGAATATTAATACATATCTGAGAATCACTCACTTGTAGATGCCTATCGTTTTACAGATATTATTCTCAACATTTATGAAAATGTACACACACATACACACACATTATGAAACACACATACACACAAATTCAAACGCACTTGTAAGGGTGTGTACTTAGTGGTTGTTATATGTCAACCTTGTCAATGTGGAACCGTGTGAAATCAGGGAAATAAAGATAATTTTAAAAAATCAATTAATGTCATAATTTACTAAGATATACTGCATGAATTGTGTTCCATATTTTGTTTGCTTGTTCTCCTTTTCCACTTTGACAATCTATATCTTTCTCTGTAGCGAATAATTGTTGAAGTTCATATATATATATTTAAGCTTGTGTGTCTGTGTGTGTTTGTGTGTCTCTCTGTGTGTCTGTGCCACTCCGTATGCATAGCTGTGAATAAATGCAATTGTGTGTATGTGCGTGTGTGTGTGCGGGTGTGATGGTATGTGTGTGTATATATATATAGGTATTTATCTATCTGTATACTTATATATATATATATATATATATATATATATATATATATATATATATATATATATAAATGTGTATATGTTTGTACGTCTATGTGTGCATTTGTGTGTGCACGCAGGCACGCACGTGAATTCAAGCTAAAGACGCTTACGTAAGATGTTCCTCGTTTTCCTACTTGAGTTTTATTCTTCTGGGCAGATTGAAACCAGGGTTTTCAGGGTGTATCATTTTCACGAATAAACGATATAATAAAGCTTGTTGTGATTTTACTAAACATTATGAATTCAGATTTTACACAAAGGGGCGAATTATATGTGTGTACTCTTAATATTAGTTTTTACAAGTGAATCTGAGTACCATTGGCAGATACTCGCTGCCAGTTTGCGTTCTTTTAAAAATAATAGTGCGGATACACTTATTTAGTATTAAATACCCCGAAATTAGGGACACATCTGATGCACTTTGATTGGTGAGTTCGTCTACTTCTTATTACAAAGTAAATATGAAACTCAAAAGGATAGATTATAGTCAATATATATACGAAGATGAGTTAAAAAAACAATGCCTTTTTCTTTAGTACAGGAATAATTACCTGTATAAAATGTAGCATACATCAAAATTAAGCTGTTCCTCTGTTGATCACATTCAAACTCCTCAAAGTTTCTCTCAATGACAATGTTCCACTTTCTAATGAGAGCATGTGTCCCTGCCTTGTAAAATTATGTTGACTGTTCTTTTAGCCATTTCAGCGTTGCTGTCTTCACTTCCTCTTTATTGGAATAATCTTTGCTTCTTAAACCCTCTTTAATGAGGCCAAAGAGATGATAGTCTTAAAAAGCTAAATCTGATATGTATGGAGGTTACGGTAAAATTGTCCACCCGAATAAGGTGACTGACTCCCTTGTCCTGATCCTTGTGTGTGGTCGAATATTGAAATGCAGAGGGCGGACATTAAGGATTGGCAATATTAAAAGAGACATCTTAAAATGAAATATTAGAAATACAATGTTATTGATAGGTTCCAAATTTGGTAAAAAAGCCAAGTTTTTGAGTTTAGAAAATATCATAAGCAAAGATTTACGGATTTTTAATTTGTTGGTTATTTTTATAACATTTTAACATTCATTGTGTTATTTCATATTGAAGTAAGACCTTTTTTGCCAGCAATTTCAATTTTTATCAATAATTTAAAGTACGTAATGATAGTCATTGGCAAACAATTATAACTTTAAGTTTCTCTTCATAATTCAACAAAATGTCTACACAGTTATAAGGTTTCAAGTATTCCCATCTAATACCAAAAGTTTCCGAAAAGTTCTATTTGAAATACAGATGAAATCATCAGAGAAACAATCAACCAGACTGAAACTGGGCCTGGAGATAATGGCAATAAAGTAGGGACTCCACATTTCCCAGATCTCCAGAACATAAACTTCGCATATCTGAAAGGAGTTTAGTGTTAAACACCGGATACCCTTTTTTGGAAAAGGTCGTGTTTTCTTCCAGGAATGCAGTTGGTATATCGTAAGTCCTGATTACAGTACAGAATTTTTGTTTGTTGATGAGCTAAAAATGCAAACTGCAATTTGCTGGCTCTGTCAACTGGGGCTGCAGAATACACAGACTGCATCTCTGCAGAGCGGTAAGATTCCACCAACGCGTACGCTGAATATGACGCAAAACTATCTGATGGTGAGGATTCAGTAAAACAGGAGCTTTGGGAAATGTAGAGTACCCATTTATTTCATTGCTCCCAGGTCCACTTTGGCCCGGAGTTGGAGCATCAAATAGTTCCTATCTATGGGTCAAATAGAACTAAACAGTGTAATTACAGTAAACTGATTTTTAAAAATAGAATTGTTTATATTTTATTGAGTAACCAAAGGAATAATGTATAATTGAACTGTTAGTGATCCATTCAATTTGTGGACATGCTAAACTGAATGGTTTGAAATAGAACCTTTGTATATATATATATATATATATATATATATATGGGGGGTGTTTGGGTGGACGTGCGTGTGTGCATGAGTGTATATATGTATCTGTAGACTCTATTGGGCAGTGTACTATAATATATATATATATATATATATATATATATATATATATATATATGTGTGTGTGTGTGTGTGTGTGTGTGTGTGTGTGTGTGTGTGTGTGTGAATGTACCTCAACAAGTTCATAAGGAAACTTGTGACCCATCATGTTCTTAAAAAGCGTCCAGAAGATTCTGTCCACAGTAAAACTTCACTGCATCGGTGACAAAACTGACCACTTTGCAGGACCATACCAGAGTGTTTTCAAACCAGGTCAAATCGGTGCCGACCATGTTTTGGCTCACCGGTTACTTACTTGTTTGGTTTTGCTCCAGAACTGCTATTTCTTGTAAATGTCCAGCCTTGGAACGGCATCGAATGTTAGGAAAGAAAAAAAACCTAGAATTAAACCTACCTGTACTCCGCTTTCCAATTCACCTCTAATTACATCCTGCCCGAGATAGAAGGAGTTATGCACCCACCACGCACTCTTTACTAATTGTCCGCAAGACCAGGGTTCAATCCCATGTCATGTCATACCAAAGACTCAAAAATTGATGACTCCTTGCGTAATACTCAGCATTATAAAGTACTAATGAACGGTAAGTGGATCAATCCAGGGAGAGGAGCAACACCCTCACCTACATCTCGGTAAAGTAGTTATTAAAAAGAGAGGGTTACGGTCACCCTCAAGTCCGGTTTGTCTAATATATATATATATATATATATATATATATATATATATATATATATAAGGTTTAAGTATAATACCTGCAATATATCTAAACCCGATTGTCGTGAAAAGACTCACAGTTACTTCGCAAGAACCCCTTTAATATCTTTTGACAAACCATTTTACTATCTGTAGAAGCATCCCTTATTTGAGGAGCCATGTCGCTTTGACCCTTTGTTTCCTCTCGCAAAGGTGCGGCTGAACAATTGTTCCAGCTGCCTAAGTGTTTAATCGCTAAATATTAGATTACTTTCAAGCTTGCCAACATTATGGCCGTTCAAATGAGTTAAGGGTCAGTCGATGACACAGACTTGGCTTAACAGCGTAGCCATTTGTCAGTGAAGCTTACATCATTATATTACGCGCCCAACATATCTCTATTTGACAGTATTATTAGTTTTTGGTTATTGCTATTATTGTCAAATCAGCACTTTCTTTTATGCAGACTTATTTTGAATTGAATGGTTGATTAATTTGTTTCGTGGTGAGGTCATTCTAGGTCTGTTTTAATTTAATAAAAGCTGGAGGAATAATGCTATGTCTGTGGGAAACAGAATAGTTAAGATCAGAAATGCTTACAAAACTATGTTGTCAATGTGCAGAGATCTAATGTTGAAGATACAAAATAATAATAATAATAATAATTTAGTTTGTATTAGATTATTTTTTATTGATTTAATTTGTGCAACGTTTAGGCTCTACAAAATAATTTAGATAAATTCTATCCGGTTCTATATTGTTTCCTGATAAAAGATGAGCAAAGATAAGACCATCTATTAAATTGTCAGTTACTTGATTTGAAATATATTTTAAAACCCTTTTCTTTTTGAAAACATATAAGACAATTTTTTTCATTTATTATAACGAATTAAATGCTTACCAACGCTGAAAAAGAAATATTTTTCCATGAAAATTACCAGAAATATCCTAATTTTTGAAATTTCATGCCGGGCATATATTGGAATTGTTTTTATATGAATTTTCATTACAAATTGAATGCCCTCATTTTCAACTCAATAGTATGATTTTTTTTATTATAGATTTCGTATAATATAAATGTTTTCTTTCATCTTCTTAATAGTCCAAAATAATTTCAGAAACAATGGCTCTCTCTCTCACACACACACACACACACACACACATACAAACACACACACACACTCACATACACGCGCGTGCGTTTGTGTGTATATACACTCAAACCTACGAGCATCATTAAATAAGGTTCCAGACTTTTTTCGTATGGGCACTTTTATTAATAGTACACACATGAAACTCTAGTTCCCTTCGAAGTAATCTCCTCCAGCAGCAATGCACTTGTTGTACCGTTCACACAACTTCTGGAAGGTCCCAAGGAAGTCCTATTGTGTGAGTGTGTCAATGACCTTCGTCACATCCTCTTTCATGTCGTCAATTGTCTCATAACGACAGGCTCTTAGCTTATGGAATAAACAAAAGTCACTGGGAGCAAGGTCAAGACTATAGGGAGGCTGAGCAAGTGCCTTGATGCCCAGAGTAAAGAGTATTAATGGTTCTTGGAGATTCAGGTTATCGCTCAAGTAGGACCTACGTTAACTATTTCGGAAATACTACGCAGTCATTACCACATAAGAAACAAAATAAACCTTCGTCCACTATGAGTGCATTAATGACCAATGTTACTTTAGACTAAAGTGCAAGTCTCTCAAAAATGATCACTTGCCTATTCTGATGACAATATAAACCGTACCCTGATACTATTAGCATTATGAAGAGTATCAATATCAGAACGCAACATAATTAATTTATTCGTTTAATTAAACGTGTTTTTAGAGTAGACGTTTCCCTGTGAGCTACGTAGAACATAGACTCTAATTTCAATCTTAATTTCACCATCACGTCCATCTTTTGCTTTTTAGAAGTCGACATCGATGAATTATCACATACAACGATTCAACATTCACTTAGATATAGAGAGGCTTAACTTTGAAATCTCGGCCGATGATTTAAGTTGTATAGAATAAAAGCAGTTTATATTTTACCTCTTGTATATCGACAAGAATGTCGTAAATTGAACTAAGAATTCCACGAGAATGTGTTTTGTTACATAAGGTTTACGCTGAAAGCCCCCCGTGTTAATGGTAATGATATTTTTCCCGCAAACATGCCCATTAATTTGTTATAATAAAGGCCTTTTTCGCGATAAAATCCATATATATATATATATATATATATATATATATATATATATATATATATATATATATATATATGTATATATATATATATGTTTCGTATAGTATTATTTCTCGCGATTTCGAACCTTATGGGAATCATTGTCATTGAACATTGTTGAACTGTGCTTAATATCAACCGACATACATTATTTGTCACCACTTGTTACTACGCCGTGAGTAGAAAATATTTAATCTAAAATGTCTAATATATTTCTCTATTTTTCCATAACCTCCCGGAATATGGGAAATTTATTGTTCCGTTGGAACAGAGCCTCATATATTATCCCTAAAGCAGAAAAGTTAAATCATAATATTTTAGAAAGAGCTTCCCGCGCACTCTTGCTTTAAATGGAACAGTTCTGCTAGTGTTATACATTTCTATTAGCTGATAAATTCTATTCATATTCGGAACACAAAATACATGGCAAATTCTTTGCAATGGATAAGGCCGGTAGTCATACCTTTGATAGAAACAATGTTACCGATTATTATTTATACTTGAATCACCAGGCAATTGGTCTAATGAGTAGAGTGTTCGTCAATGGTCCGGGAGACCGGGGTTAAATCCCAGGTCGATTCATACCAAAGACTCAAAACAATGGTACTTGATGCTGCCTTGCTAAGTACTCAGTACAGTAAGGTAAGGATCAAGGTTAAAGTGGACCCAATCCAGGGAATGTAGTAGCGCTCTCCCCTACACCTAAGCGTAGTAGCTATTGAAAAGGGAGCCTTCGGGTCACTTATGACTAAGGTATCAATATTTATTTACTTATATGTAATATAAAGTTAATTTGTCAAAGCAGAAAGTAATAGAAGGAAATGAGTTAGTTTGACAGTTTGATTGAAAAGAAAATGAAGAATTTTCGATTTTTTAGGATTTGTAAATAAAATCCTTAAAAACGCACTCATACGAAAAATAAAAATAATAATTTATGACCTAATTACGTACCTGAATATCATTTCGCACAATTTGATTCCCAGAACGTATTTACAAGGTTTAATAAAGTGTTTAATATACATATAATTTTATGGAAACCAAATCACTACATAAAATTATAATTCAAAATAATGAATTAATAACTGATTGCTACTCATTTATTGACAAATTCCACACACACACACACACACACACACATATATATATATATATATATATATATATATACATATATATATATGTATATATATACATAAATATAAATATATATATATATATATATATATATATATATATATATATATATATTTGATTAATATAATAGACATTTTTTATCTACCATTTTTTTGTTAATCCTTTCGAATTGTTGTATTGATCTTATGATATTTGGCGGCTAATTGGTTGATAATTCTTCCATAGTTATTTCCCAAGTACATTCTACCCAACTTTGGGCCATCATCAATGTATTGCAAAAGTGATGTAAATTGTGGATGTACATAACTAATTTGTAGGAAGAGCGTCTGTACTGTCGTACTATATAGCATTTACTTTTCGAATCTCTTTCTATAAATAGCGTCAGTAGCTAAAGAAATGTTAATACATTAGCACTCATTTCAGAATTAATTCCCTTAAGTCTCGGTTGTATGTTAGAAATATGTAGTGCCTCGATCTTGATTTACATTGCATCACTGACATACTGAACAATATCGAACCTTCTATAACGTTCATATATGAACTTGAATCCAACAGCACCCTACGTTTTCTGGACATTTACACTTATTAGTTATATTAACAAACTAGAATTCAAGGTTTACCGTAAACACACCAGTAAAAACGACCACACTCACTTTTATTCACACTACAACAACAATTCTAAAAGAGGTATCATCATAGGTTTTTTTTACCTCAGAGCTCTACGTATTTGCTCCTCGAAATATTTAAATGATGAATTCATCCACATAGAAAACTCCTTCATTAACCTTCAGTACCCCAAATCCTTTATACACTTTGCTAAATCTAAAGCCCTCAAAATCCACAAAAAGAATCAACCTCAAACGAAAGCCCACTAAATATCCGATAAAACAAGTTTGCCCCTAGATACATGACTTTGCCAAACAATTCTTCTTCTCAAAGAATAACAAATGACTTAAATAAACTCAATATCAAAACTACTTCTTTACCTTCTAAAACGATCCGCGAATTAGACCATTCTAGCCCTTGTAACATATTTTCAGATGCCGATGTTTATGTTATCCCTTGGAAGGATTGTAAACTTAAATACATCGGTGAAACATCTCGGAACCATCACGTTTTCTTGAAAGAAAACAAAAGAGATATAAGAATTGTAACTCAAACAATACATTATTCCTACACATTTCTCAATCTAATCACAACCTCGACTCCAATTCTGCTAATATGCTCATTTCCTCGAAACCGCTGCTATCTCACTCTTTAATTCCCTAAATACTTGTCCTGGCTTTTATAAGTATTTCTCCTTACTTGAGCAAATATTTTAAATTGCTACCATATATTCCATCTTTTGTTACTATTTTCCACTTACATTTTTATGCTATCTTTTTTCTTTTTGTTTCTTTTTTTTCCCCCTTTTGATGTAATTTAAAACAAACGTTGATTTCCCAATTAAACGGCCAACTTTTTCTTTTTATACAAATTTTCGCCTAGGTTTTTCTATTTTGTATTTTTAAACATCCATCGTTGACTTAACATCTCTCATTTTACCCCTCATGGTCCTGATGATGGTTCAGTAGAACCGAAAGGCTATTGTCTCTCCTTCCGCTTGTATTACCTTGTTATCAATCACTCTCTCTCTCTCTCTCTCTATATATATATATATATATATATATATATATATTTATCATTTTACTCTTTTGAGAGCTTTTCTCACTAGTGTTAGCTGATGATTAACCAGCGGAGTCTGAGTGAGACCTTGTACTTTCTCAGTATTTTGACCAGCCTCATATACCTGTAGTTTGGATGGTCTCAACTCATCCTTTATCTCCTAGTCCTCTTGTCTCTTTTATCAATTCTTAGGTGACAACACTGAGCGCACCAATCAAAATTGGTATCGCCCTCACTTTCATGTTCCATAACTTTTTTCAGTTTTCTAGAAAAGTTTTGATACGTATTTTTGTTTTCGCTTTCTTTCATTTGTATCCTGTGGAGAGCCGGAATAGCAAAGTCTAGTATTTGGCAGATTCTTTTTTCTGTTGTGGTTGTTGACTACCACTAGGCCTGTTCGTCTGGAGTAGATTAGATGATCCGTTTGTATCCAAAAATAAAAAAAAATGATTTTTTTTCATTTTCTAGTTTGTGCATATCCGATTTGTTAATATTATTATCATTACTCTCTGAGAGTTTTCACATTAGCGTTACCTGATAGTCGTTCAGTGGAAATTGAGTGACAGCAAGTCTCACCAAGCCTCCTGGACGCTTCTCAGTATTTTAATCGATCTCAATAATGCAGTAGTTTTGATGGTCTCCACTAGTCTTCAAACTTCCTAGTCCTCAAGTCTTTGTATCAATCCCTAGCTGACTGTATCAAGAGCACCAATTTCAATTTGTATAACGGTCACTTTCCTATTCCACATTTTTAAAATTCCCTCGTAGAATTGAGGTATTTATCCCAATTTTTACATTCTTTCAATTTTTCTCTATGGTCAGCAGGACAGCAAAGTCAACATTTCTGCAAGTCCTTTTTTTTTTGTTGATAATTATGAAGTCAGTTCGTCTGGCCAATATTATGTGATCGGTTTGTATATGAAAATCCCAGAGGTGTTTGTGCATCTGATTTTCAAGGACAGATATTTGATTGTGCATGCAGCATTTGTTCATATGGTCACGTTTAAATTTCTTGCACAATTCCCAGTGGATCACCTTGCCTCCCGAATCGTATCTAAGTTTATACACTTTCTGTGCAAATTGTTGCGTTCGTTTATTATGTGATTAATCGTTTCGTCTCTATCACCACATAATCTATGTATCCTCCTTTGTTGCGTCTCATCTATTCTTGCTTTGATACAATTGGTCCTAATGGCGTTGTTTTTTTGCTGTTATTAGAAGAGGTTCAGATACCCTTAAGGTTTCCCTTTCATATTCACGCCCAAGTTATCTAGTGTGAGATGTCGCTTAAGTGCACGATCCCTATTAAACTAAAGCTAACACTTCATACTTTATACTCATTGAGTGTGTATGTGTGTCTGCGTCTGTGTGTATACAAATTTTTGAAAATAAGCACATTCCACTATATATATATATATATATATATATATATATATATATATATATATATATATATATATTCTGCTTTCTTTTGAAAATCAGAGCTTCAGAGCTGTAGGTTTTAATAATGAATAATCTTTAATATCATTCATTCCTATAGCACAACGTCTAAGACTATTCATCAGATACCACAAGAAATAATTTGAAGGGATATAGTGATTTATGGGTAAGACTACATATATATATATAAACATATATATATAAAATAATCATAAAACATTAAAAAAAAGAATACAAATGCCGGCCCACTGTAGGGTTATTTATGGGTAAATATCAGATAACAGTATTATATTAAAAAAAATACGGGTATGGAGAAAAAACTATTTTCATAATTTAAATGTATGATAGAGCTTGGTGGTTCTTCATTTGTAGCAAGAAGCATGCCCGTCAATGAACTGAACTAAAATGATAACATTGGAACTTAATTGTAATGGGAAAATATAAAACATTTTCAAACTCTCAAGTTCTCGACTTTATTCTAAACTTTAATTTCTTTTAGATTTTCTCGAAAATATATATATATATAACCTAGCGAGGGATTTGTTGTAACGAGTAAGAAATGTATCACAATGCCCTAAGGACCTGGGGTGGCTAGAATATGTTATTCGCATTAATCAGGAAACTATTATACGCCAAAAAGAGATAGAAAAAATGATAAACAAAGAAGCTAAACAAAAATATGCTTTAAGAGATAAATGTAAAATTGGATAGGCAGCTAGTTATCTATTCAAATGACATGTGAGAAATTCATAATAACATTTTAAAACATTAAGCAATTTAGGTGGTTAATTAAAAAGCAATACCGGTACGAGCTCATAAGTGATGTACTCCTATGGTCCCCCACATATGGCCGGGCAAAAGCAGGACGACCAGCTCGAACATACATACAGCAGCTATGTGAGCTTACGGGATGTAACCCTGATGACCTTCCAGAGGCGAAAAACAATCGGGAGAAGTGGCGAGAGAGGGTCAGGGATATCAGTCCCTGAGGCAACACATGATGATGATTATTAAACCTAGAACTTACGAATGATGATTGAGTTTAAGGCGGAATCTGTTCCTCTCCTCAGGCCAAACATTTTAACGTCTGAAATGGAACAGTGTATGTATGCCTATTTTGATGTTTTATGTTATTTTTATTTATATTCTTATCACTTTTAACATATAAGAGTATTCCTTTGTCTCTCCACGAAAGAAAGGCCTATGCCATCTGTTGAGGCGGTAAATAATTCGTTGAAATAAATTTATTATATCAGGGTAACATTTCGTTGAGTTTTCTTCCTTTGCGTTACAAACATATTAGCTCCGAATATGAATTTCTAAATATATATATTGGTTAGATCTTATTGCCAAAAATCGAGTGGAATCACATAACGTTTCTCAGAAGCTCTATATACGAATATCCCAAAGTAGTTGTCTCTTGACACTAACAATAAATATATATATATATATATATGTAAATTTGGCGGCCGTGGTAGGGGACATCCCGAAGGTTCATTTTTCCAAAGCTACTTGACAAAGGTGTAGAAAAGGGTGTAACTCTTTTTCTTAGATTGTTCCACTTTACCCTTGATACTGACCTTATAATGTTGAGTGTTTAGAATCTATTAAGCCCTTTGTATGACTCAACCTGTGATTGAACCCGGTCTCCCGGCCAATTAGCCAACACCCTCCCCAGTAGATCAAGAGATTGTTTGCCAATGGGCTGGGAGACAGGGGTTCAATCTCCAGTCGAGTCATACCAAAGACTCAATAAATGGCACTTGATGCCGTTTTGCTTAACACTTAGCATTATATGATAGGGATCATGATTAAAATGGAGCAATCCAGAGAATGGTGTTGCGCCCCCCCCCACTAAACCTCAGTGTTGTAGTTAAGGGATAGGGGGCCTTCAGGTCGTTCTCGACAACGGTTACCAAGTTTACTTATATATATATATATATATATATATATATATATATATATATATATATATATATAATGACTGTACGATAGACACACACACATATATGTGTGTATATGTATATATATGCATATATATTGTATCTATATATATATATATATATATATATATATACATGAATAATGGCTCTTTTTATGATACACACACACGCACACAACACACACACACACACACACACACATATACACACAAACACACACACACACACTCACACACACATATATATATACATATATATATGATTGATTTAAAAAGTTTAAATACTGCCTGCAGAAAGCCGTCATAAAAAAAAACTCTCTCTCTCTCTATATATATATATATATATTTATATGTGTGTGTGTGTGTGTGTGTGTGTGTGTGTGTGTGTGTGTGTGTGTGTGTGTTGAAAAGATAGATTTGTTCCGAATCTGACTTTATGATAGAAATATATGGAAAGTTGGATGAATCAAACAGTTAACTCAAATGTAGCTCTGTGATATTTCGTTTGGCTTTATTTCATCTTCACGAACATCTTGAAGACAAATTTTGTGTAGAAAAAATGAAGCTGAACGAAATATCACACATCTAAATTAGAGTTAACTGTTTGATTCATCCTACTTTCAACATATTTCTATCATATATATATATATATATATATATATATATATATATATATATATATATATATATATATATATATATATATATATATATTGAGAGAGAAAGATTAAAGTGAGAGAGAGAGGAAGAGGATGATTTTACTGCGAAATATATTTTGAGATGAAATATATTTTCAAATTATGCATTCCAATATGTTTCCAATTTTTTTTGACCCAATGTATTTTGCTTCATAAGCTAATTCCTTTGTTTTTATTTTACTCATATAACTGTGCTTGAGATTGTGAAACAAACACCTGCTATATGTGGGAAAACACACAAGGCAAATATTTTCCTTCTTATGATATTTCAGTAAAATTATGTTGCAATATATATATATATATATATATATATATATATAATAATTTTCACAAACATTTTTACAGAATTATGTTTATTTACAACCTTCCATATTTGTTTGTATTTCTGACTTTAACTTTTTTTCTTTTTTCTTTTAACTTCCGACTAATGTTTGACTTAATGGGTTTGTCTAGAAGGCACTCATTTAAAATATGACAACGCAATCTTAGGCTAAATGTAATTGTTCTTTCGGTCGTAAAGTCATTTAACGAAGTCACTAAAAAAGTCTAAATTTTAATAGTGTAATATAATGCTGTTGAAAGGTTAACGATCATATAGAAATCTCATCTCTGACATAAATTAAAGCAGGAATGCATTTCGATGTAGCCGTGTCAGTATTACTATTGCAGTACTTTGATTCAAACGAAACCCAGCGGAAAAAGTTAGATCGGCTTTACACATGGTTGCTGAGTGATATGTTGAAGTGTATCTGCAGAACATTTTCTGAAACAGAAAAAAATCTATGGAAAATAAAGATGACAATGATAGTAACCGAAGATGGAACCTTTCGAATTGTGTCAAAACCTCTCGAAAAGAGAGTGGGGAAACAAGTGATCTGAGGAAGAAATGGAACCATAGCACTGTTAAGTTCAGCAAAGATACAAATGTCCTGAGTGAACTCATAATTCAACTGAAAATCAAAATTTTTCTTTGATTAGAAAAAAGTATTTAAAATAAGTCAATGCTGTTATATCTGAGCTCAAGTGCAATCCGAGGCTTCTTGTTGCCAGCTCGAGACAATGAAAAGTTTTACAAGGTGCTTTGCTTGACATACAGACAAATGATTTCGGTATGAGAGCTATCAGGGTGAATCTCCTTTTTGCAAACTTGCTTGGTGTTAATGGATGCATTGCTTGTCACACTGGCAAAAGGGTGATGGCATAACCAGAATAATCTTGTTGAATCTATCTTTGGCCATTTACCTGGGTAAGGCTAGTCAAAAAGAAAGGATGATAGTATACAATGAGTAATCTGTCAGGTACTAATAGATTCATTGCTCGTCAGAGTGAAAGTTGTGGCTGTGTAATCCAAATACATCTACACTGGACCATCAAGCGTGAGTTAAATAGATACACTGGTAGACAGGCTGGTTTAAGATTCCTTTATGAGATAGCTAATAATGTTGAATATAGTCTTGGTCACCAACTCGGCATTTAATGCATGCATTGCACGAGGGAAAAACAAAGGGCTATTGGTATCCAGAGACAATGAGTTTAGAATATTCGTATATAGAACATATGAGAATCGGAATATCCATGTTGAATTTGGGCAACTAAGCTGGTGTTAATGGATTCATTGCCAGTTAGACAGACAAAGATGCCTGTATAAACGGATTAATTATATTGAATCAATATTGCACCATCTATTCGGGCATTAATGGATTCATTACTAGACAGGGGCAATTACACAAGAATATTGAGAGCAATATTGAATAAGTCCTGGTGGCAACACCCCACAAAGCACCATCTATACGTCCACCCGCCTCCCATCACGAAAACTATACAAGTTAGACGAACCAGACACACAGGACACTGCTGGAGAAGCAAGGACGAACTCATCAGTGATGTACTCTTCTGGACCCCCGCATATGACCAAGCAAAAGCAGGACGACCCGCTCGAACATACACACAGCATCTATGTGAGGATACGGAATGTAGCCCTGAAGACGTGCCAGAAGCGATGAATGATAGAGAGAAGTGGCGAGAGAGGGTCAGGGATATCCGTGCTTGCGGCACGACATGATGATGATGATGACCAGACTGACAGAGAACGGATTGATTCAGGTTACATCTACCCTGGGAAACCGATACGGGTTGTAGTTGATAGGTTGATATTTAGAAAGACAGAGATGTCTATATGACGGAAAAAATAATGTTGAGTTTGCTTTTCATCACCTAGACGGGTTTTAATGGATTCATTGCTAAGTATACAAACAAATAATGCCTGAATAACGGAAGTAATCAGGTTGTATGCACATTTACCAACCCATCCGCTCGGGCTGGATATGACACAAGGTCAATTTTTAAGTGGAGTATAACAGGTTTGAATAAAGAGTTTTCTTTCTCCTAGACTAGTTGCCTCACCAAGGCTGAAGAGCCCAGTCTGCCCTACAAATCACCCATAGCTGGAGGAAGAATAATTGGATTCATACCTTTCCCAAGGGTATTACTGCTAAGCGAAATGCAATCAGCCGCGTTCATTTCCTACGATGATAACCCTTACACCACGGGCACCTCCATAAATCAGGTTGCATCGACGCAGGGAAACCTAGCCTTGTGTTAATGGATACATTGATATTCGGATCGACTAAAGATGAAAACGTAACGGAAGAATTTATGTTGAATACTCTTTTGGTGACCTAAGTAAGTAAGTTAGCGACCATAGTCGAGGGTGACCCGAAGGCTCCCTTTTCGATAGCTACTACACCAAGGTGTAGGGGAGGGCGCTACTCCTTTCCCTGGATTGCTCCACTTTACCCTTGAACCGTACCTTATAATGCTGAGTGTTAAGCAAGGTGGTATCAAGTTCCATTTTTAAAGTCTTTGGTATGACTCGACCTGGGATTGAACCCAGGTCTCCCGGGCCATTGGTGAACACTCTAACCGCTGGGCCAGACGGAGTTTAATGAATGTATTTCTAGTTAGCCAAACGATGCCTGTATAACAAGTGTTATCTTTTTGATCTATACATGGAGACCTAGCCTTCTGTTAATGGAAGCATTGATATCCAGGTTGAGAAAGAATTCCTCTGAGATGGTATTAATCATGTTTAATACACTTTTGGTGACCTAGACAGGATTTAATGGATGCATTACTAAAACATACAACGAACGACACTATAACGGAATTAATCAGGTTGCCTCTACACAGGGAAACCTAACCTGATGTTTATAGATACATTGATATTCAGATCGACAAAGAATTGCTACATGACGTACCTGATCGTTAAATATACATTTGATGACCTAGACAGGTTTAAGGAATGCCTTACAAGTCAGAAAGACAAACAATGCCTGTATAATGAGAGTAACGAAATAGCATTTACACCATGAAACTTAGCCTCTATTGATATATAGATCGACAACGGATGCCTTTATGACAGACGTAATGATGCTGAATACACCTTTTGTGACCGGGACGGGTTTTAATGGATGCTTTACATTTCTGACGGACAAAGGACGTCTGAAAAACGGGAGTAAAAAATGTTGAATCAACACTGAGAAACATAACCTGAAGTTAATGGAAACATAGCTATTTAGATATTCAGATACATAAAAAAAAATTATTTTACAGAAGTAATCATCATGAATATATTTTTGGCGACGTCGACATACTTACTTGGATGTATTACTCGTCAGAGAGACAAAACATGCCAGTAAAATGGGAACAATCCTGTTAAATCTCTTCTAGTAAATCGAGATTAGTGTTTTAATGAATCCATTTTAACTGATACAGAGAAAAGATGTCGGTATAACGTTAATAATTATATTTAATACACAGTAGGCTATCAAACCAGGCTTTAATGGGTGTATAGCTAGTAAAAGACAAATGATGCTCTTATAAGAGGAGTGATCTTGTTGAATTTACACTTAACCACCTAGCCAGTTTAAATTGACGCATTACTACACAGAAAAAACAAAATATACCGGTATAATGGCTATAATCATATTGAATCTACCTTTAAACACCTAACCTGCTGTTAATAGATTTATTGCAGTAAGATTTTTGGTCATCTCTGCGGCTTTTAATGGATGTATTAAAAGTCCAAAAGCCAAAGGATCCCGATAGAAAGGCATCAATAACATTGAACCTACACAGAGCCTACTACCGTCAGGTTAATTGATTTATTGCTAGTCAGACAGACTGATGTTGCCATTTTAATCGGAGAAATAGTGTTGTATCTACTTTTGGTCACTAGTCAAATTTAATGGATACACTACGGCTCAGACAGACACAAAAGTCTCTTATAAAAGGAATAATCATAGTAAATCAATCTGTGGTCACGTAGACGGTATTAATGAGTACATTACTTCAAAAACAAACAATGGATTCCAGTACCATATGAATAATTGTTTTTAATGTAACTTTTTCAATTTAAAGGACTTTAATTGAAGCAGTACTAATCAGATAGACAAAGAACGCCGATATATCGTTAGTAAACTGGTTGTATCTTCCATTTAGCCTTGTAGGCTAGTTTTAATGGATGTATTGCTAGTTAGGCAAGAACGGTTTCTGATATAACAGTGATCATGTTGAATTTATTCTGGGCCTAGTCAGACAGACAAAAGATCCAAGCACAGTGAGATAAATTCTGTTGAGTCTGCCTTACTCACACTAGCATCGGCTTAATGGCAAATTGCTGGCTGTATCCATGAATGATGTGGTATAACTAGTGTAATCATACACCATGGACCACTGATGACCAAGATGGTCTTTATCCGATACCATGCTTGTCAGATAGATAGACGATGTCAGTATTACTGGAACAAACATGTATCAACAAAGGGTAACCTAAATTGAAGTTAATGAACGTATTTGCAGAAAGGTATACAAAGATTTCAAGTATCATGTTGAATCTAACAATATTCATCAATTCGGACTGTTAAAGATGAGTTGCAATTTAGATAAAATAAAAGAATACTGATATAAACTTACTTTTAATGTTGAATATATATTGTGCAATCTAGTCTTGTAACCAAGTGGAAATGTACTGGACAACGAGCTGATCTTTAATGGATGCATTGCCAAACAGACGGCAAGTGTTGCCAGTATATCGAGAGTAATCACATATCGAATCTGCTGTGGGATTTTTAGCCAGACTTTAATGGATGCTTTACTTGGCAAACAATTTATGCTGGAATACCGGGAGTAATCCCTCGGAACCTACACTGGTGTGGAAAATCAACTGATTTCCATATAAAATAATTATATTTCGTACAAAAAATAGACTTGAAAATCTGTAATTTTTTATTAGTATTTTTGTATTTATAAATCAATCGATGCTTTCATGCTTATTAAAATTCATTTGATATTCGTACATGACAATATTTGACTTGATACTCCCCCACCAAAAAAAAAAAAAAAAAAAAAAAAACATTGAAGGATCAAAATCAAAACAATTTAAGAAATATCTTCCCTCCAAGAATGTTAAAAAATGTCTAATGAATTAGAATAACAGATAAATCATCATCTTTTTATCCAATCTCGACCCTACCTCAGTTTTATAAATAGAAAGTGTTACTGATTTTTCCGCCATTAACTAGGACTTTCCGTTTTCCTTTCTTTTCAGTGATTTTTTTAAATAACATTTTTTTCATTAGAATGATTTTAATTTCAACATCACTTAAAGATTCTAAACTGAATGAAAATATTCTTTGCATAAATATTTATACAACATTTTCAATATTTGGACATTTATGAAAAATTTCAGCAACAGCTGCTTTCATATTGATGCATAAAAAAAACAATTTTTCTCTGTTACATATCGACATACTCACAAAATACTCATACAAATAGAGTAAGCCAATCGCATACTGCCACATGAACTTTTCTCTTTCCAAATATTTACGCTTTGACTAATTTAAGATTTTCTTACGAGAATTTATTTTCAACTTCTTTTTTTCATCAAAGTTTTCTCTCAGTTTAAGAAATAAAGTTCATTTATTTCGAGATCGGTGTTTTATTCAATTAGTTACACATTTGCCCGCAAAACTAGGACTTCTAACCAGTCTTTAATGTATCAAAAGGTATTAAGACAGACTAAAGTTTCGGTATATAGTTAGAAATCATTTTGAATGTACACTGAATAGCCGAGCGTGAAGTTAATAGATGCATATCAGTCAGACAGATATAACGGGAATAATCATGATGAATCTTTACGGGGCAACGTTGAGTGGTGCTAATGGACACATTGCTCGTCAGAGAGACATAGAAGGACGCGAGTGTTCAGGTTGAATGTTTCTATGTCCACGTTGCCGTGCTGAAATGGATTAAATGTTACTTTGAACAGACAAAAGTTGTTGTTTTTTTTTTGTATTGCGGTATTTATCAATTGCATCTATCCTGTATAACGCAAGATTTCTTAATGGGCGCATTACTATTTTGAGAAAACAGGACAGAGTATCGGAAGGAAACCTTTTGAATCTACTTCGCTAGTTTGCCTAGCAGTGTATTTCCAAAAAGCGCCAAGTCATCTGCGATGTGGGCATCAGTAATCATATCCCCGGGACATCGGTAAGGTTCTTCAGGTTGTATAATGGTTAACAAGCTAGACTGGAAACCGTTCCCGAGTTAGTTCGAATGTGATTGGGTGCTATATCCATGTGGCCATGTGCCAAATATTAGCAAAATAAACAAGTGAATTACTGCGGCACATTGTCAAATTTGTGCATTTTTGAATATAACGCCATTTTATTTCTTTAGATCTATCGAATGTTCTTCGTACGAGTTATGCAGAGAAACGGTGTCAGTGTATCTCTTTACTGATATGTCCCAGGAAGAATATATATAATCGAAGTAGCTGAGTGGTTTGGTAACTGTAATAGGTGTAGTATAATCGAACATGTAAGTAATCGTATTGGTACTAGACGTGTGTTCGTACCCACATTGGACGTGCGACGTTGTTGTCGTAGGGTTTGAAATAATTTACTAAGCTTTTTGGTTAGATGTGGCACAAGGCCATAATCGCAGTCTTAGTCAATATATCTCTACATTGGTTTGTATTTATGACTGACTCCAGCCACTTATATTACTGTGAGTAAGTGGAGTGGACCCAGATGTATGCATATTCATTACATCGCTCGCAAAAAGCCAAAGACGATGTCAAATAAATCGATGTTACCATCACCTGAGTAGACCATGTCTTTTAAGAGCATCATTACAGTGCAATTGTTTTATTGGAAACCACGTGCAAGAAATATTTTTCTCCCAATAATGTATATGCTTAATATGCTGAAGATGAAGATGAAGAAACAATAAAAAGAAAAAAAAAGCGATTTGTTGATGTTTCAACATTACTGATAACTTTCTACTGCATTTATTAATGAGAACATAAAACTAAAATAAACATGAAAGGATTCGTGGAAGCATCGTGTACAACCAGAGGCAGCAAAATAATTCAAATGGTCATGACTGAGTTTGTTGCGAATCGTCACAATTATATTTTCATACAAACGTTTCTTGATAGATTTTGCGCTGATAACTCTCCTTCTTCATTGTATCTCTCATTTTGAACAATATAAAAAAGAGTGGCCATTTTTTATTACGTTAATGGAAATACCATTCTACGTTGAACGTTATTTTTTTCGGCATCTAAAATCGCAAACCTAAAGCATGTAAGTACACGCGGAGAAAAAAAATCCTTGGCCGGTTACTGTAATTATGTGCTGGTTTTATTTTCACATTTATTGAAAAACTCACGCATGATTTTTTATGAAATATAGGAGGCGATGATGATGAAATGAGTAAACTCGCAGGATATGGACACGGTGACCACAGTTCAAATCCTGTTGGAGAAAGTTTGCATTTCACATAATGCAAGTAAACGTAGGAAAGAAATACATCCAACTATATTTCCTTTAGTTAAAGGTAAATAGTTGGATAGTATGAGCTCTTTAATGTTGGTACGGAAACCGTTCGAGAAGAAGCAATAGTCTAAACTAATACCTGCTGAACCTATCCAAAGTAATTGATTTCATTCACATTTGGTTCGTTGAGAGGGCATGATATATATATATATATATATATATATATATATATATATATATATATATATATATATATATAAAATACAGCACATACTTTTACCAATGTATTTTCTTTTTATGCTAGTAAAATAAAAATAAAAACAAGTACGCAGTTTTTTTGCCGAGAAAAATTCTAAAACAATTCAGAGAAATACTTAATACAACCCCACCCCTCTCTCTGTCTGTCTGTCTGTCTGTCTGTCTCTCTCTCTCTCTCTCTCTCTATATATATATATATATATATATATATATAGAGAGAGAGAGAGAGAGAGGTATTATTTGGTCCAGTTAAACCAGAGTTGGGAATAATTCCATCAGGACAAGAAAAATATTCAAGAGTGAACATTTAAATTTTCCTGGTAAAGAGCTCAATGTAACAGACAACTTACAGAGCAATAAATTCATTTAGAAAAAACAACAAACCTGTCACATCATTTTGGAGTATTTGATCTTTTTAATATGGACCATTGAATCTTCAAAATCTTTCGATAGTAGATGCAATCTGTGTTTAGAAGAAAAAAAATGTACATTTTACTTCATCCAGAGCCGGCAAAATTTCTAATTAAGAGAGGTGAATTAATAGCTTGGGGTAGACATAAGGCTATATTTAAACTATAGATAATTAACTTAAAAAAATTTAAAAAATAATAGAATTAAATTGAATAAATAAAATAAAATGTTAGATAGAAAATGTGAAAAAACATATCATATATACGTACTAATCATTAAAATTATAACTGATTAATAGGTTCTAAAATATTTTGTTTTTTAAAAAAAATTAAATTTAATTAAATCTTGATTTTAATTTAATATAATTATTACTTATCATTACGTAAAGTTATTGAATAAAGTTAAAAATCTAATTTAGTATTGAAACTAGAGTTTAAGTCAAAAAGTAATTAGAATTAAAAAATTAAAATTAAAATTAATTCTTTTTTTAATAAATTTACTATAAATCTAATCGACAATGAAATAAAAAAAACACAAGTGGGCTAAATGAGGAGATAACTCTTCACCCCTCTTCTATCCCATCACACCTCTTTCCTGTGTCTATTCTGATTTATTTCATCCATAGGATCTGAAGAAGTCCTGTTAATTTTTTTTCGTGTTTTTGAATTCTTCAACATAGCAGAATGTAAATAAATTTATAATCCTAATGTGACCGGTTTGTTGTATTTCTTAATGAAAGTATATATATATATATATATAATTTTCGACTTACTTGGTGCGTCCAGGTAGAAAATTTTAGGATTTTCTTTCGCGTGTCTTGCACAACATTGAATGCTTTGATTGAAGAAACACTGAAGTGAATGCGAACGTAGAAGGACGCATCATATTAAAGGTTTTCTTTGTCAAATGAGCCCTTGTTTAAAGCTGCTTGAAGGTGGTCTTTGGAGTGATATTTAGCAATGAAAATGTGCTTTGAATTTCTCAATGTCAACGATGGCTTATCTTGCTACTCAGTGTTTGTTCTAACGCTTTATTCCAGCTTTCCGTTTCGGCTACTATCAGTAATGAATCGAAGCATTTTCCAATACGCACAATATCCTTCCTGAGAGCTAATACGGTATTCCTATTAAAAAGTATATGTTCAAGTTGCGATACTAATCTACATGCGTTGTTGAATGTCCACTGTAACAGCAATTGAGAATGTCAGTCTTCAGTTGCTATTACTCTCAGGTAAACTCTGTCATCAATTCGTAGCATTTT